>BPUM01000065.1:777500-1183694 GCA_020521455.1 Prunus kanzakura
ATACCATCAATATTTTAGACCTTGGTAGGGAGGATGTCTTACCTTGGTGAATTGTGAATGCCTAAGTGTTATGGAGCTTCGCTTCGTAGGCACGTTGGCGTGAGGGTGCGTCGACGAGATAAGTGGGGGAGAGCCACGAATGCCATTGAGGTATGGCAGCGAGCATGCGCAAACAGATAGAAGAGTCATGAAGGACACACGGTTGACAAAGTGGGTTTGGTGAGAGTGCCAAAGGTTGGCTATGCTCGAACCATAGCATGCCACTAACAGTTGTGTTGAATTCAGTGGGTGACAAGTGTTGAACGGATGGTGCGAGACTTTTTTCGAGGAAGAGTTGGGGGAGCTAAAGACCGGAATGGTGCAATCTTCGAAGGGAGTAAGTCTCTGACGGGCTAGGCTTTATTGAGGGAGTAAGTTGCTGACGGGCTAGGCTTTAATGAAGGAGTCACTCAAATGGTTGCTCTTGCAATTGTGGAGAACATATGCACAGTGTTTAACATAAGATTGCTTACTAAAATTCGGAACGATAGAGTGTTCCAGAGGTGGACCCCGGAGTCTTAATCGTGGGCATGGTTTCTAAGGATATGGAATATGTCCGCACTTGATGGCAGACAAAGTTAGAGTACCTTGGGTGTTGACTTCTTACTTGTTCCCGTGGGGATGCTACGGAAGTGGTGCTGCCAAGTCCGAGTTTGGGCGTTGGTAGGTAGGTGGTTCTACTCGTAGTAGGAATGATGTCTAACCATGGTGAATTGTTATGGCCTAAGTGTTGTGGAACTTTGCATTAGAGACACATAGAGGGTGTGTCGATGAGATAAGGGGGAGAACCAAGAATGCCATGGAGGTATGGCAATGCAGATGCATAAAAAAATGGAGGTACCGTGGTGGACACACGGTTGGCTTACGAGTCACACCCAGGCGGGGTGCATCTCTTTCAATGTGGAAAATATGGAAGTACTTGACCAGCAAGCTATGTGGTTGTTCAGTGGTTGAGTGCGACAAGAGACGGAGGTCTTGGTCCAAAGAGGGAAAGATGTGGAACTTTGAAAAGAAGTTGAAAGTGGTGAACACAGTGGTGCATTGTGGTCCATGGAGCGAGGAAAAGAGGATATTACTATATGGTGTTATTATGCGGCAGTGTAGTGGGCACGTCGACGAGGATGTCGACGCTATCAGTAGGGGAGAATGTCACGGATTGCACTTGAGCGTGTGCTATCGTGACTCCGTTGGGACATCCATGCGCTTATGAGGTAGTCTGAGTGTGGAAGGGCGAGAGCTTAAGAGCTAGAATGGTTTGTGTTGGCCGGGTTGCATGGTTGAAGGGTATTTTGGGAAGGTTACGGGAGGAATCTGAGGAAGCTAAAAATACTAGGACGTTCGTGATGTTGAGATACACGCAATGCAATTGACGGTTCGCCATTTGGAGTTCGTATGAATTAGTTATACCCAATTATAACTCCTCATGCATAGGTGATGTTCCCTCCTGGCAGAAGGCTAAATGCAGAAAATGCTATATAGGGGTGACATGGTGTTATGCTCTCCACCCACCCTGGTGCTTACACCCTTGTGGCACTAAGCGAGCATCCTTATGACGTTGGAGATAGTCATAAGGGCAGGCATAAGATTGTTGAAGGATAATCTATGTCTCCGAGGGAAAGGACTTCCCGAGGACAGTACCAACACGCGGGGCCATTCGTATTGCGCATCGTTGTAAAAAGTGGGGTCAACGTATGGCATTCACCATGCCGTCGGCTAGCGAGGCATTTGACAAGACTCGATGGACTTGGCTTGGGTTTGGCTTTGTCTAATATGAAAGGAAGATATTTGGATGCCGGTACGCATGGGTTGCGACCACATGCAATGCATAGATGGTTATATGGGACATTCGGAATACATATGTCGCCAAGGCTTAGGCGACATGCGAGTGTGACAGGTTGAGTGGATAGATTGAGGATGTGGGCTATCTTGGTTGCTAACGGAATGACCGACAGAAGTATAGGTAAACCGATGGTGTGTTGGATCGCTATGTCTTGACTTGGACATGAGCGAGTCATGAGTTTGGCATGCGACATGGTCGATGCAGTTGACGTGTCTTATGCAACGCTTGATGTATGGGCATCGAGGGTTCGTTGCTGGATGCGGGATGATTGTATTGTCACAAGGAAGTGTGACTCGTTGTCTAGCTATGAGGCATGGTGCTCGTGGGAGACGACACTTGATGGTGAACCTCTCGCGGAGTTGTGAGAGTCATGAATATCATTAAGAAGGGAGAAGGCTGACCGGGATCCGAGGGGATCCTGGGCCGCACAGGTGTGTTTGAGCGAGCGAAATGTGTGTTTTGCTTACGCCGCACCGCGCTGCATGCTCATCCCGTGACAAGTGATATCAGAGCCGATCAATCCAAATGGTGACTTCTGCTCAAACGATTCGCAGCTTGGATACAAACCATGAAGCTTTGATCCCGTAACAAGTGGTATCAGAGTTGATCAATTCTGAAGGTGGTTTCTGTGTGAGAGACTCATACCTAGGAGAGATTGGTGATGGAGGAACTTTGATAGAAAGGTAGCATGTCATTATCTGTGATGGGTAGTGGACTTGCGAAGTTGGAAGAAGACCCCAACGTCACTGTGGATGATTGTTGGAATCAAGTTGTGTGACAGTTGTTGGAAACCCATCTTGGTGCCGGATCCTATGGAAGGGTGAAGGTAGCCAAAAGATTGCCTCGAAGTTTTGAGAAGACATCAAGCAGGATGACTCTAAGATGTGGGATGATGGTTGGTTTTGTTGCTCGGTTGCCTAGTTTTCTAATCCGTGCATCAAGCACCCGGAAGTCGGGTAAGCAGGGGTTCTGACTTGTGATGAAGTGATGTTGCTTGTTCAGTTCAGGATGTAGGGAGGATGGGAGCGTGAGTTTGGTGAAAGTGTTGAAGATTGGCTTACACTCGAACCATGGCATGCCATTGAAGGTTGTGGCAAACTCTGTTGGTGACAAGTGTTGAGCAGACGATGCAAGGCCCTTGTTCAGGGAAGATTTGTGAGGGCTGAAGACCGAGAGGGTGCAATCTTTGAAGGAAGTAAGTCACTGATAGACTAGGCTCCATTGAGGGAGTAAGTTGCTGAAGGACTAGGCTTTAGTGAAGAAGTCACTCAAGTGGTTGCTCTTACAATTGTGGAGAACGTGTGGGTGTTGCATAATGTTTGACACGAGGTTGCTAACTAATATTTGGAATGACGGAGTGTTCCAAAGGTGGATCCCAATGTTTTCTTGTGAGGATGGTGGCTAAGGACGTAGGATGTCCGCACTTAATGGCAGGCAAAGGTTGGAGTAACCTTGGGGAGGATGTCTTACTTGTTCCCATGTGGATGCTACAGAAGTAGGTTCCACCAAGTCCAAGTGTGGGCGTTGGTTAGGTGGTTCTACTCGTAGTAGGGATGATATCTTACCTTGGTGAATTGTGAATGCCTAAGTGTTATGGAGCTTCGCTTCGAAGGCACATTGACGTGAGGGTGCGTCAACAAGATAAGTGAGGGAGACCCACGAATGCCATTGAGGTATGGCAAAGCGCATGCGCAAACAGATAGAAGAGCCGTGAAGGACACCTGGTTGACATAGTGGGTTTGGTGAGAGTGTTGAAAGGTTGGCTATACTCGAGACTTTGTTCGAGGAAGAGTTGTGGGAGCTCAAGACTCGAATGGTGGTCTTCGAAGGGAGTAAGTCGCTGACGGGCCAGGCTCTAGTGAGGGAGTAAGTTGCTGACGGGCTAGGCTTTAATGATGGAGTCACTCAAGTGGTTGCTCTTGCAATTGTGGAGAACATATGCATAGTATTTGACATAAGATTACATACTGAAATTCGGAATGATTGAGTGTTCTAGAGGTGGATCCTAGAGTCTTAATCGTGGGCATGGTTTCTAAGGACATGGAGTATGTCCGCACTTGATAGTAGACAAAGTTGGAGTAACTTGGGTGTTGGCATCTTACTTGTTCCCGTGCGGATGCTATGGAAGTGGTGCTACCGAGTCCGAGTTTGGGCATTGGTAGATAGGTGGTTCTACTCATAGTAGGAATGATGTTTAACCTTGGTGAATTGTGATGGCCGAAGTGTTGTGAAACTTTGCTTTGGAGGCACATTGATGTGAAGGTGTGTCGACGGGATAAGGGGGGAGAACCACGACTGCCATGGAGGTACGGCAGTTCAGATACACAAACAAATAGAGGTGTCGTGGAGGACACACGATTGGCTTATGAGTCACACCCAGGAGGGGTGCATCTCTTTCAATGTGGAAAAATGTGGAAGTACTTGACCAGCGAGCTGGGCGTTTGTTTAATGGTTGAATCCGAGAAGAGACAGAGGTCTCAGCCCAAAGAGGGAAAGATGTAGAACTTTGAAAAGAAGTTAAAAAGGGTGAACACAGTGGTGCATTGTGGTCCATGAAGCGAGGAAAAGAGGATATTCCTATATGGTATTGTAACGCGGCAGTGCAGTGGACATGTCGACGAGGACATCGACACTACCAGTGGGGGAGAATGTCACGAATCACACTTGAACGTGTGCTATCATGACTTCATTGGGACATCCATGTGTTTATGAGGTAGTCTAAGTGTGGAAGGGCAAGAGCTTAAAAGCTAGAATGGGTTGTGTTGGCTGGGTTGCACGGCTAAAGTGTATTTTGAGTATTTCTGAAGGTTACGGGAGGAATTTGAGGAAGCTAAAAATACTGGGACGTTCGTGATGTTGAGATACACGCACTGCAACTGACGGTTCACCATTCGGAGTTCGTATGAATTAGTTATGCTCAATTATGACTCCTCGTGCATAGGTGATGTTCCCTCCTGGCAAAAGGCTAAATGCATAAAATGCTATATATGGGTGACATGGTGTCATGCTCTCCACCACCCCTGGTGCTTACACCCTTGTGACATTAAGCGAGCATCCTTATGACCTCAGAGGTAGTCATAAGGGCGGGCATAAGATTGTTAAAGGATAATCTATGTCTCCGAGGGACAGGAATTCCCGAGGATAGTACGAACACGCAGGGCCATTTGTATTGCGCATCGTTGTAAAGAGTGAGGTCAACATATGGCATTCGCTATGCCGTTGGCTAGCGAGGCATTTGATAAGACTCGATGGACTTGGCTTGGGTTCGGCCTTGTCTAATATGGAAGGAAGATATTCAGATGTCGGTACGCATGGGTTGCGACCCCATGCAATGCATAGATGGTTATGTGGGACATTCGAAATACATATGTCGCCAAGGCTTAGGCGACATGTGAGTGTGACAGCTTGCGTGGATAGATTGAGGATGTGGGCTATCTTGGTTGCTAACGGAATGACCGACAGAAGTGTGGGTTAATCGATGGTGTGTTGGATCGCTATGTCTTGACTTGGACATCAGCGAGTCACGAGTTTGGCATGCGACATGGTCGATGCAGTTGACGTGTCTTATGCAACGCTTGATGTATCGGTGTCGAGGGTTCGTTGCCGGATGCGGGGTGATTGTATTGTCACAAGGAAGTGTGACTCATTGTCTAGCTATAAGGCATGGTGCTCATGGGAGACGACACTTGATGGTGAACCACTTGGGGAGTTGTGTGAGTCATGAATATCATTTAGAAGGGAGAAGGCTGACTGGGATTCGAAGGGATCCTAGGCCGCACGGGTGTGTTTGAGCGAGCGAAATGTGTGTTTTGCTTCCGTCGCATCGCGCCACACGCTCATCCCGTGACAGGGTCCGGGTTTGATGAGTTCCCGGTGACGGCGACTTATCCTCATCCTCTGCTAGTTCTGCCTACGTCTCCAACACCAATTCCTTGGCTGGAACGACGGTGACGAAGGCAGGGTTCAATAATTGGAAATCGGAGCGCTCCGTCATTGAAGTTTCAGTCAAGTTATCGAATATTTCGGCGAGATTCTCCAACGCGAAGAGGAATTGCGTGCAGAAGGCTTGAGGTGGGTTGTTGGGCAGGGAACAGTCTGGGGTAGTTTTTTAATTTTTAATTTTTATAAAGTTCTTTTTGTGTTTATGTTATTTTATTATTTTATATAATTAATTTAGGATAATACTTCCCTCCTTCCCAATGCCCATACGGAAGAACTCCTCCGTGCCTACTAGTGTGGCTCAGCCACAATCTGACACGTGTCTCTCTTGTTAAGAACAATTAAAGTGAAAAATAAATGCAGCTTTGAGAATAAATAAAAAAGAAAGTTTGTTGTTGTGCCATATTAGTAGGTAAGGAGAAAAGCATTATCCATTACTTTAGGGAAAAAACTTCGCTCTTTAAAATCGAGAAGAAACTCCTTAGGAAATCCTCCTTAATTTTAAGGAGCCAAGCTTTGCTCTTAATTTAATTTAGTTTTTTTAGGGATTGGTGAGTCGGTGACAGGACCCGACCCAAATTCCACTTTGGAATCTACGCCGAACTCTGTGTGTGCCCAACACCTGGCAGGTGCCAAACACACTTGACCAAATTGCTCTTCTAACAAAACAAAAGTTTCTTTAGGGTTTGACTTCTGTCGAAAATTTCGCAGTCTCCTCTGTAAATGCACGATACGTAAAAATTTACACCTGCACTAAAAGCAATTTTATAACCCCAACATTCAGCACGCATCAAGTTTACATTTAAGCAATCCAGCAACAGAATTATACTGCCTCAGGCCTTACAGCAATCCTAGGGCAATTTCTCAGAGCAATACTAGTTGAATTAATTTACAAGTATAATTCAATTATACAGAAACCCTACATAATGAAAGGATGGAGAGGAATGTGGGGTCTGCCCTACGGTGGCGCTCTAGTGCACGACTACTGCCTGGGGGCACAAAACATTTAAAAGTGTGAGTGGACAAAACAAAGTTTTAGAAAATAGAATATTAACATACTAACTCCACCGTTAAAATGTTTAGAAAATTCAATTATCTCAATATTCTATATTCGTACAAAAATTCAAGCATGCATATCTATATACATATATAACTGATCATGCATTCAAACAAGGCTTATTTACTGTAGCGCCCCCTGAAACTTTGGTCAAATCTCACTTTGCCCCCCAAAAGTTAAAATGGCCCACTTAACCCCCTTGACCATGGTTTTGTGTTCCACTTTGCACTTTGCTGTTATCTCCATTCATAACTCTGTTAATTTTGATGACGTGCCCTTTGTAAAAATACGAAAATAGACCTGCCACGTCATCAAAATTGACAGAGTTATGAATGGAGATAACAGTAAGGGGCAAAGTGGAACACAAAATCATGGTCAAGGGGGTTAAGTGGGCCATTTTAACTTTTGGGGGGCAAAGTGAGATTTGACTAAAGTTTCAGGGGGCGCTACAGTAAATAAACCTTCAAACAAATCATCAAAAACATTTGAAAGCATTGTAAAGTATTGATTCCTTTCCACCTAGGTGTACCCATCATATATTCGTCAATTCAATGATCTTTATATTCATTTCCCACATTATACCGTCAATTCCTTGTGTCACGTAATGTGACACATCCTCGCAGGCCTCAGTAACACAAAGTCGACCCCAGCCGCATTCCTCGCAAGACTCAGGGGACACTTGGTCAACCTGAGCCGCATCCTCGCTCCTCACGGTCCGGATAATCCTAAGACTCGTGGGGCAACTGTGAAACGCGCTGACATAACCGATAGCAACAATAATCCGAAGGCAACAACATTTCAAACATTATAACCAAAGGCAACATGGGTACCTATGGTTGTTTAAATAGAATAACATGCCTTACTTAGAAAACTACCTTTTAATTCCTTATTCAAACCATTAAATCCGGTTTTCACCTCAATTCCTACTTTCCAAGCCGTTCACGTTTAAACATAACAATATATAATTAAGGAATAATTAAATTCAAATATTCATGCTCGGAAAGTAATGGTCTTAAACAATTCATAAAAATCAATCCATGAAAGTTTAATTGCAGAAAATTCATTTTTAAAACAAAAGTCCACTCACTGGGCGTTCGAGCTAGCTTGACCCTTTGAGGGTCCCTCATGCGGGTCTGACGATGCCCGAGTACCTATTTAGGTTAAAATGTTTAATTAATAAAATTGCTCAACATAACTGTTTAATCCAAAACCCTGACCCTCAGCTTCTAAAAGTGCGTGTGCAAAATTTAGAAAAGTTCCTAGGCCCATTTTCAACCTTTCTAGCGATTAGAACAGTCCGAAAAGACCCGAGACTCAATAAGCGATAAATTACCATAACGGTCAACCCGGGACCCCGTGGGGTCCACAACCTCAAATTATCCACTCGAGTTTTCCAGCCAAGAAAAGTGGTGGTTATTGATCGTGGGCTCAAGCCGATTCGAATGGGACCGATGTCGGCCCTTGCGGTGGCTGGAGTTGAGAGAATCGAAGAAAGAGAGAGACGGTGCGCGCGAGGAGAGAGAAAGGAGGTTCCGTTTTTTTTTTTCTAAAAAAAAAAAAAACCAACTTTGAAAAATTTACAAGTTCCGATTCAAGCCCACTACGTGTCTACCGACTCGTCTCGACATGCTCTACGCAACGGTCCAATTAAAATTTCCAAAAGCCCTCCCGGTCAAAAAGTCAACTTTTATACTAATAAAATATTCTATGGGCAAAATAGTCTTTTACCATAATAAATTAATAATTAAAAATTTATTTAGGACTAGGTTGTTACAATCGGTGCGTGGGGTTGGTCCCATAGTGGACACATCTTCAATTAACATAAATGGTAATGGAAGGCTTAAATTGATCAAATTTAAAAATCATTGAATGTAAATTGATGAAATTGAAACCCGATGATGCATATTGAGAATGACCCCAAACATCTAAGGGAGAAATGACGTTAGCCCTATATATTAATTGGAGAGAGGAAAAATATGAGAATCAAACTCTTATCATAGATTGGTCTAAGTTATGCAAATTGTTGGTTCCTTTGAAATTAGCACGTAGGGGTACAGTCTCGTTCTCTTGGACCACAGGAGTGCAAGAGACTTGTGGTCACCCACCCTTAGATTGAATCCAAGGGTTGAGAAAAATTTACTTTAAAATATCTTTTTTCTTTTACCTTTTAAATTCACATAACAAAAAAGGAAAAAACTCAAAACTCAAAACTCAAAATATGTTCTTCTTCCAACCGCTACCCCCACGTTCTGCTTCCTCCCATCGCTGCAGCCACAACAACTCTGACCTTTTTGAGCCATATGTAATAAACAAAGGAAAAACTTGAATGGAAGAAATAAATAAATGAAGATCTGGAAAAAGAAAAAAAAAGATTTTCACATGTTAATTAGTAACAAACAGCATAGTTGCAAGAACCCCATATTAAGATTCATGTTTGACAAAGGAAAAACTCGAATAGAAGAACCCCAATTGCAAGAACCCCAGATTGAGATTCATGTTTGTTCCACTAGTTCTGAAATAAAAAAATAACACAAACCCAATTGAAATTCTCAAATATGGGTTCATGATTTCAATTGTAAATGACCTTCGAATTAACCTAATTCAACCAATTCTAGGCAGTTGTTTATCATATTATCTACTTATAGGAATTCAACCAATTCAAACCAACCAATTACAGGCTTTGCTATGGCTGGCAAAAAATAAAAACCTGGTAACAGAGAAGGAACACAAGTCTCTAAAAAACTACAAGATGATTCACTAGAGTGAAAACTTGACTAGGACCTTTTTGAGCCAGAGATGGGTTCATGATTTCAAATCCGAAAATTGAGTGAAATTCCCGGATATTGGAGGACCTTTTTGAGTCGAAGTTGTTGTGGCTGCAGCTATGGGAGGAAGCAGAACATGGGGGCAGCGGGAGGAAGAAGAACAGATTTTGGGTTTTTAGTTTTTAGTTTTTTCCTTTTTTGTTAAGTGAAATTTAAATGGTAAAAGAAAAAAGATATTTTAAAGTAAATTTTTCTCAGCCCTTGGATTAAATCTAAGGATGGGTGACTACAAGTCTCTTGGACTCCTGTGGTCCAAGAGAACGGGACTGCGTAGGGGTATTACTCATTCTAAGGAACAATATCAATTTCAAGAGGATAAGCATGTGATAATGTTTTTGAGATGGTGAAGTAGACCAAATTACAAAATTACACTGTACAAGATTTGTTGCAGGAAAAATAACACTTCTGTAGAAGGCAAGAATTATATGAGACATAATCGAAGACAATTAGAAATAATTTATTTTTGGTGTCCGACATCCCCTTCTAGCGATCATATAGGTTCTGACCTTTGGATGACAATATGGAAGGAAAAAATTCCGGCTAGAGTGAAGGTTTTCTAGTGGTGAGTGTGTTTGAATATTCTTCAAACTCAATATAGAAGGTTCATTGTGGAGGCGCGCTCCATGTGTTGCATAACTACCCATTTTGGTACTTTTAAAACTGCAAATATATATGTATAACTTTCCAAATTCAACAAAATAATGAGAAACAAGTTATATCGTACTATAATTTTTTAAACAAAATAGGATAATAAATCCTAAATTTTTCGGGATGTTACAAGTCTTCTCTTAAACAATAATATAAATTACTACATAACTTCATAAAACAAAAATACAATAGCCAAACTCTTTTACTAAACCTAGACCAATACCCAAAATATTTAAAAAATATTATACCTAAAAATGATTCTTATGAAAATGTGTTACCTATTCCAAACTAGGATTGACATTATGAAAATTAAAGCAATTTATGCCATTAAAATTAATAAAACCAAACTAAGCTTTCAAATTCTTTATTGAACCATTAAATTTGAATGTGACAAAAAAAGGGGCACTAAAAGATATAGTTTATATATTGCTTGTTTGTTACAAAATTTTAGACAACAATGAAAAATTAACTTGACATAGAACATGTGTAAACAAAACAAGAATTTTATTTGTTTATCATACATATTACATTATTTGATTAAGTATAACATGAGGTTATGGAGTACATCAATTAAATCTTAAAAAAGGAAGGGCATAGACGGCCGAGGGTTTCAAATGCTAAGCCCAAGTCCTACCCAACCTTAGGGCGAGCCAGACTGAGCGGGCCTAACCATCGGGTCGAGTCAAGCTAGGATTTGGCCTATCTGGCTATGGGCCAAATGATGATCCCTAGTCTTGTGGATGAGTAATTTATCTTTAAGATCACTATACGGTCATGTTGAGAGATATGGCTTAAAGGTAATCATCGGGACATCCGACAAGCTCACAGAGGCATGTAAATTTACAACAAAAAATCTCTATTTTTTTGTATAAAGAGAGAATACTCTAGAAATTTGATTTGTTGAATTTTTGGCCAAAGTATCGGATATAATTGCAATAGTAAAGTCTGCAATCTCATCCAAGTAAATCATATAACCTAAAAATGTCACATTGGGGATTTGATACGAGTTAACTGTATCTTGACAATGCGATATAGAGTATTGTTATGGAGAAGAACCTATTAAGAAGTTAGCTTTGGTAACCATTGAATTCTATTTAGCTTTGGTAACCACGATATGTTGCTAAGTGTCACTCATTGCTAGTGGAAGACCGGTAAAGTCTATGTAACACCCCGACCCAATTAAGAAGTTAATTTAATTATTTAATTGTACAATTACATTTTTGCCCTTATGGGTAGAGGCATTTTAGTCACTTTTTGTTTGGAAAGAATTTTGGAGAATTGAGCAACACTATTACGTAGAGCTCAATGATACGAGTCTGTAGATAGGTAGCATGCTCAATTCCGAGTTGTAATGAAGGAGAAAATGGAAAGGACGTATCAGGAATTAGTGAAATTGTTTGAAATTCTCTCTCCTTCGTCATGTCTCTTTCCCCTTCGACACAGTCACTGTGCTGTTCGTCTTCCTGGTGACACAACATCACCATCCAGCCACCTCCGACGACGAGACCGATCGAAAAATGACAACCACCGACCGACGACCATGTCTAGACCAAAGGGTTTAGGGCCTAAACCCTCTAGACCAAAGCCCGACCTCCCCAGCTCCTCAAGACACCGACGCGAGCTCAAAAAGGGAGAATGAAGGTTTCACTTTACAACGCCAATTCCGGCAACTCCCGTGGCTGTTGACATTGATTCATAGTTTGGGTTGATTTTGAGATTTGAGATTTAAGAGTTTGACTTAGACACCCCTAGAGGTCAGTAGATTTCACCGTGTTTTAGGCACCTCCGTCCACTTTTTGGCCTAAGTCTAAGAGCCAAAAACATTTCCCTTGCTATGCTTGTTCTAATGCTATGGAGATTGGCCAAGGATTTGAAGATTTTCCTGCGACGAAAAATCTCGCAAACAGGAAAGGAAAAAATAGGGACCACCAAAAACTTGAGGTGTTACAAAAGGCTGCACAGGTGTCTTTGACAGAAAGCACTCTCGTTTCTCCAGAAGAAAGTGAGTGCTAATTCCATATGAGAGTGGAATTTTGTTTGTAGTTCATTTGTAAACTTGTTATGTCTCCTGCATTTAGTAAATGGTTAAAAGTATTTTGATATACGAATGTTTCTCAAATTTCCAAATGTATTTAGAGAAAATGATTGTGAAGAAGTATACAACTACAAAGTTTACTCGACATGGATATGTTGAACTGCTAGAGACCCTTTCTAAAGAGGAGCATGGATTGTGTGTTTTCTATTAGAATGAGTGCGTTAATACTATGTGTAAGGTCAGTCAATATTGGGCGATGAAATCTGATATTGAAACATACCACTTTTATGTCTATTCTTTTCTTTATGTAGAAGTTTTATTATTTTAATATAAGAAATTCTAGACAACACTTGCATATCTCATTGAATATGTTCCATTTGCAGAAGAATGACGAGCTCTATGTTTTGGCTACAAATGAGGAGGAGCCTCTCTTGTGGTGGAAAAAGCTAGATGAGGGACAATTTCACTTTATGCAATAATACTTAAACACTTTGTTAGTCAATACCTAAACACTTTGTCACTTTCTTATGCTTTTTATGTGCAATAATATTTAAACACTGTCACTTAAACTATTTCATTACATTTTGTAACTTTCTCTACTTTCAGAGAAAGTTGTTCTTAAAGTCCGAGTATTGAGCAGCCTGAGATCTCAATAGCAGTTGTTTCTTTGGACGAGTTAGATTAGACATATTTTAAAAACGACATGCTTTGCGGCAAGGGTTTCATTATGATCCAACTAATTAAAATAAAATTGGAAATAATGGATAAAAAAAAGTCTAGGCGATGTAATTGACTCGCTCGAGCAAGGGTTTCATAATGATCCTATTGTCATGAATTATAGCTTCGTGAAAGAAGAAAATGCTAGAGACAAGATAAGAAAGAATTTTTTAATTTTATGACTGCTTTAGTTATTACTATTTCACTATGCGGACTCTAATGTTCTCTTGTTGCTATTATGATATATGACAGACATGGGTGAAAAGCTTGAAGAAAGAAGGATTCATTGGGGAGATGGCAGCCCTTGTGTGGCCAAAAGATGTGCCTGAGAATGACTTTAACTCTTTGGTCGTCACTGATAGATATATTGGCGTAAATCACGAAATTAAAGGACTTACACTGGTTTGATTGGATTGTATAGACAAGCCTTATCAATTTGCAGATATATTTGTTGGATTGATCAAACAGGCAATTTGGAATCGTAAAGTTGTGTGGGCGGACGATCTTTCTATGAATTAATTCCATTTGAAACCGAAAAAGGTCAAAATTAATTCACAAAAAAATTGTCCGCCCACACTTCTTCACGGTTCCAAATTGTCTGTTTGATCAATCCAACAAATATATCTGCAAATTGATCAGACTCGTCCATACAATCTGATCAAACCAGTGTAAGTCCAATTTCGTGATCTATGTCAATATATCTATCAGTGACGACTAAAGAGTCAAATTCATTATCAGGCACATCTTCGAGCCAAACAAGGGTTGCCATCTCCCCAATGAATCCTTCTTTCTTCAAGCTTTTCACCCATATATGTCATATATCATAATAGCAACTAAAGAACATTAAAGTCCGTATAGTGAAATAGTAATAACTAAAGCAATTATAAAATCAAAACATTCTTCTTACCTTGTCCCTAGCTCTTTTTTATTTCACGAAGCTATAATTCATAACAATAAGATCATAATGAAACCCTTGCCCGAGCAAGTCAATTACATCGCCCAGACTTTCTTTATCCACTATCTCCAATTTCATTTTAATAGGTTGGATTACATGCTTCAATTTGCCGCAAAGCATGGCATCCTTAAAATATATCCAATCTAACTCGTCCAAAGAAGCAACTACTACTGAAATCTCAAGCTGCCCAATACTCAGACTTTAAAAACAAATTTCTCTTAAAATAGAGAAAGTTACAAAATGTACTGAAATAGTTTAAGTGACAAAATGTTTAAGTATTATTGCATAGAAAAATAATAAGAAAGTGACAAAAGTATTTAGGTATTAACTGACAAAGTGTTTAAGTATTATTGCATAAAATAAAATTGTACCTAATCTAGCTTTTTCTAACCCAAGAGAGGCTCCTCCTCATTTGTAGCCAAAACATAAAGTTCATCATTCTTTTGCAAATGGAACATATTAAAAGAGTTATGCAAGTGTTGCCTATAATTTCTAATATTAAAATAATAATACTTCTACATAAAGAAAAGAATAAACAAAAAAGTGTCATATTTTAATATCAGTTTTCATCACCTATTATTGCTTGACCTTACACATAGTGTTAGCACACTCATTCCAATAGAAAACACACAATCCATACTGCTCTTTAGAAAGGATCTCTAGTAGTTCAACATATCCATGTCGGGTGAACTTTGTAGTTGTGTACTTCTTCTCAATCATTTTCTCTAAATACAATTGGAAATTAGAGAAACATTTGCATATCAAAATGCTTTTAAACATTTACTAAATGCATGAGACGTAACAAGTTTACAAATGAACTACAAACAAAATCTCACTCTCATATGTTATTAGTACTTACTTTCTTCTGGAGAAACAAGAATGCTTTCTGCCAAAGACACTTGTGCAGCTTTTTGTAACACCTCAAGTTCTTGGTGGTCCCTCTTTTTTCCTTTCCAGTTTCAGAGATGCCTGAATTTGACCCATTTGTATGACCACCCTAGTTATGATTAAAGTACATTGATTATGTCATCATTTAATCAATATCTGTGTTATGAGAGGTCAAACAAATAGTAAGCTTAAAGTACAATGATGTACATGCACTTTCATTAAAATATCAAAATTAAGTGTCAAATCATAAGATGATGGTATACGTTTATATGGTAAATAATACAACTACAAGATCACAAATATTCGAAGAAAAGCACATCATTCAATTTATTGAGCCAGTCTTGAACTCAATGTACCTTCTAAACAATTCTGTAAGAATCCGTTACAAATGAAAATTCTAATGCCCCAAAAATATATAACATATCTGTTGCTAGAAGTAGAAAAACTAGTTTTTTGCTTCCATTTTTAGTACTTTATAATGAAGTAGACTAATAGGCAACATAGGAATACTTGCCACCAAAATACCTCCTCAACCAAATATCAGGAAACACAGGTCCATTTTATTTTTCTTTACCTTCTTTTCTTAGAAACAAAACAGAGCGCAAAAAGAAGGTTGTTAGGCAAACATAAACAAGCCCTAAAATTTTCACAAAGTTTTCATGCACAGAAATGTGACGGATCTAATATTCTAGAGAGAGAAGGTTCAAAAAGGGTTTTAGAGAGAGAGAGAGAGAGAGAGTGAAATTAAAAGCACAAGACACACTGAAACAGATTTTTGTGAACATTATACTCCGATCTACATTGCTACGGCAAAAAAAAAAATTATTTAAGCACAAAATCTCAAAATCTCAAAATTACACAGATACTTAAACAAAGCTCGCAAGTACATACACATACTTGCTAGAGAGAGAGAGAGAGAGAGAGAACCCTAATACAAGAATGGAAGATAGATACGGCGATATCTATTCAGAGAAGTGAAGCTTCAAGAGAGATTACCTGAGGGACAGAGCCGATCGTTGCCGGAAACGGAGGGGTTCGTCGCAATGGATGGCGCAAGCGACTGACACGCGCTCGCCAACAGAGTGAGAGTGAGAACGGGAAGAAATGGAGTGGAAACAACTCTTCTGAAAGACCATGCCTTTTATTCCGAGTCAAGCCTGCACACCCCTCCTGGGATCGGAATCCAAATAATTATGAAATCTCGTTAATTGAGGACATCTGAAGAAAAATCCTTTTGATAGTATTTTTTAGGTAAAAAGTCACTTTTGGTCCCTGTAGTTTGCCACTTTTACCACTTTGGTCCTGTAGTTTCAATTTGGTCAATTTTGTCCCTGTGGTTTCAATTTGAAGCAATTTAAGGACAATCCTCAATTTCTTTTAACTTCTGTTAGTTGTGGAGGGGTAATTCGGTCAAACAAATTATTAAAAAAATTCATTGATTTTAAAATTAAATAAATAAAAAATCTCAAATTGAAAAAAACAAAAAACAAAAACAAACCAGCCAAACCCAACCCAACTCCCCACGCACCAAAAATTTAAAATAAAATAAAATAAAATAAAACAAATATATCTTAAAGAATAAAATAACAAAAAATTCAAAAAAGTTATTAAAAAAATAATAATAACAAGAACAATCAAACCAAACCCAGAAAATGCCATCCCCATCTCATCTCCCCCAACCCCATCCCAATGAATTTTTTTAATAATTTGTTTGACCGAATTACCCCTCCACAACTAACAGAAGTTAAAAGAAATTGAGGATTGTCCTTAAATTGCTTCAAATTGAAACCACAGGGACAAAATTGACAAAATTGAAACTACAGGGACCAAAAATGACCTTTAGCCTATTTTTTACGCCCTTTTTTTTTTCCTTTGGAGACGATCCTTTTTTCTCTTTTTCTTTTTCTTTTTATTTTTTTCCGCAGTTGAGACCGTCCTTTTGATAGTTTATTTTGTTGTATTGTTTTATTTTCTGAATAAAATTGCAGATATGACATTACTAGTGACAGTGTAGCCCAACCAAGGTCTAAAATATCGGTGATATCGGAAATATCGGTATGTCAAAAACACGGAAATTTCGATGGAAATATCGGGATATTATCAATATCGATAAAAATTAAATAAAAACCACGGAAATTGTAAGAAAAACTTGGAAATTTTTATTGAAACTTTGCAGAATGTTTATTTAGTCAATTATCTATTAGTTTATCATAAAAAATTGGAATGAAATGCATTGCATGATGGATTTAACTAATTTAAGTTGATTATATAGTGAGCTGGCAAACACTGTGAGTGTAGAAAATATGTAGTAATTAATGAAAAAAGATTAAACACACCATAATTAATGAAAAAAGAATTCAAAACAATTTGTTTCTTGCAAAAAAAAAAAATCAAAACAAAACCATGTATATATATATATAAATATTTTAGCATATTTTCACAAAAACATAAGTGATATGGTGGTTAACATATTTTCACCTAAACCCTATCTCTTAGAGCATCCACAGTGGGGGGGTGTAAATTCGAGGGTGTAA
Organism: Prunus kanzakura; assembly: GCA_020521455.1. NCBI lineage: Eukaryota > Viridiplantae > Streptophyta > Magnoliopsida > Rosales > Rosaceae > Prunus > Prunus kanzakura. Next base: position 794,978 of record BPUM01000065.1, read on the forward strand.
AGCCACTTTTACATCCCCTTTACACCTCCGGGGGGTGTAAATATGTTTTTTGCTCCAGTGGGGGGGTGTAAATTCGGGGGTGTAACCGTGGGTCCCAGCCTTTTATGTTGACTTTTCTTCATTTTTCTTCTCTTTTCTCAAGTGGGTCCCGCCTGCAAGGGATGTAAAAATGGATGCAAATATACATTTTATTTTACATCCCCATGGTGGTGATGTATATTTACATCCATTTACATCTCACCATTGGAGACGATTCCGGTGACTCGGGGTATATATTTAACATACACCCCCCCACTGTGGATGCTCTTAGACCACAGGAGTCTAAGAGATTGTGGTCACCCACCATTGGAATTGAACTGTTGAATTTACATCCAACGGTGAGTGACCACAAATCTCTTGGACTCCTGTAGTCCAAGAGATTGTAGTCCAAGAGATCGGGACTGTATATATATATATATGTAAGTCCATGTGTTAATATATTAATTTAGAAAAAAAAAAAAAAAAGGTTAGTAGAATAAGGCTACAGCTACCAGGAGTTAGAAAAGGGCAAGAATCTATTGTCTTTATTTATGAAAGTTCATCTTTACCCAAAAAAAAAAAGGGGGGGCAAGAAATATTAATATTGAAATTGTAAGCTACAGCCTACATCTTGCGTTAAAGGCTACAACATTTTTTTTTTTTGGGTCGAAAAAGGCTACAGCTTGCGTTTTATTAATATTGTAACTAAAAGCTACAGCTTGCGTTTTCAATTTCTCAAAACAATCAAGTGAAACGACGTCGTTTCATTTAAACCTTAAAAAAAAAAAAACACAGCGAGTCTTCTTCCTCGCAGAGTCATCTTCCTCGCAGCCTCCTCACAGCCATTCGCAATCTCTTCCTCGCGAGAATATCGATAATTTCGATAATATCGAGATATTCTCAGAATTTCAGTTCGGATTTGCTCGATAATATCGGGAGCGATATGTCGGCGATATTTTCGACGACAATTTCGATATTTGGACGAAAAATGCTTGGTTTGTTCCCAGATTATCGGCTTCCAAAAAAAACGAAATTATCGCCGATATTTCGACGATAATGTCAATTTTTTAGACACTGAGCCCAACGAATTTTTCATAAACATGTCCATCATCACTTATTACAACTGTGACAACCTCTTCCCTAAACCCTATAAATCCTTTTGACAGAAAAAAAAAAAAAAAAAAAAAAAAAAAAAAAAAAAAGCATATAAATGGACATGTTTATGAACTGATACATATTCACAACAAAAGATAATGACTTATAAATATGTTTACTCTCAAATAAGATCTAAAAATGTCGATGGTTTCGGAAATATCGGTAGTCCAAACATAGAAATTTGAATAGAAATATCGGGATATTATCGATATCGATAAAAACCACGGAAATTATTAGAAAAACTTGGAATTTTTTCTTGAAAATTTGGAGGATGTTTATTTACTCAAGAGTATTTTCCCACTCCCCTTTTATCCTCTTACACTCCATTATTTTAAAATTGTATGTTCTCACTCCTCTTTTGTTCATTTACACTCCCTTTTATCTTATAGGAAAAAATATTAAAAAAACAAAAGGGAGTGTAAGTGGATAAAAGGAGAGTGGGAAAATCACCACCCTTTAGTCAATTATCTATTACTTTATCACAAAAAATTGGAAGGAAATGCATTGCATGATGGGTTTAATTGATTTAAGTTGATTATATAGCAAGCTGACAAACACTGCGAGTATAAAAAATATTTAGTAATTAATGAAAGAAGATTAAATCATTTATTTATAATGATTTACGACAATATTTTACACTTTATACATTGCATGCAAAAATACATGAGTGACTTAGTACCACATAGAGTTCCTATAAGGTTCAAATTTGAGTTATTTACACTAACACCTCCTAAGGTTTTCGGCTTTCTCACAAAACTCCTTGAGGTTTTAGTAATTACAAGAACACCCCCTGAGGTTTTAAATTGTTTTCACAAAACTCATTTTCATTGATTTTTAATCCAAAGATTGATGATTTTATACCCAAAAAAAATTCTACAAATGACAAAGTTTGCCTTTGAGATTAGATTGCATATACTTCATTAAGGTTAATTTTGTCATTTGCATAAGTTTTTTTTTCAATCAAATCATCAATTTTTGGACAAACAAAAGGGGTTTTGTGAAAACAAACTAAAGCCTCACAAGGTGTTCGTATAATTTTTGAGACCTAAGGGGGTTTTGTGAAAACACAAGAAACCTCAGGGGGTGTTAGTGTAAATAACTCTTCAAATTTTTTTTACTGTTTTCATCATCTCGATATTATCGATATTATAGCAATATTTTGGCCAAATGTTGCTGAAGTGTGAGAGAAATTATCAATGTTGATATTTTCTGATATTATCGTTGATATTATCAATACTTATACAATATGTGTATGGATATGTTCCAAAATATCCTAGAACCAAAAAACCGATAATATCCTCAATATTTCGTCGATATTATCGATATTTTAGTCATTGCTCTCAAATATGAACAAAAGCCCTAAAACAGACTTTGGGAAAATATGAGTTGTGAGCGTGCCAATATTAGCAATTGTGAAATTCTAATGGACTTGAAAAATAAATAAATGTAAATAAATAAAAGGAAACTTGCACACCAAGTAAACTGATTCAGATCAAAAGACTATGATTGAAGTGGTAAACTATTCCAATGAAAGTTCTTTTCCATTATGCGCTTTTACTTTTGTTCAGTCCTTAATTTCATAAAATGCATAAAAATAAAAATAAAAATCTAGAATCCAAAAAGACTTTTCTTTTTATTCTTGAGTCGTTTTAGTTAAGCTTTCTATAAGTCAATGTTAACACATGGATTCTACTTTGTTATATATAGCTTTTAAGGATTGATAATTAGTATGTGAGTTTTAATTGTGGTTCTTTAGTTAACTTTTTCTTACATAATTATTCTCATATCTTCAATGCACATGGCCAATTTAATGCAAATTGCTTTTGACTTAGAGAATTATATGGAGATAAAGTGTAGACTTGACAACTAACAGGACCCACCCCGAATTCTTTGGAATCCGTGACGAACCTTGTGGTTTTTCCGACATCAAACCGATGTCGACCCCACTTACTATTAACATCCTCTTCTCCGAGAATAAAGGAAAAGAGGGCCGAGACTCCTACCAAAATTTTGGCAGATTCTCTCCTAAAAAATGGACCTTTTCCCAAATTTCAACCTGTCAAAACACAGTAAAAAGGTTCCCAACCGACAACACGCACAATACAAAAGCACACAGTTTACAGAATAGGCCTTTGGCCTTACATCCAACCATATATGGGCGATAACATAGCAATTCTAAGGAAATTCAGTTTACAACCGGAAACAAACGATCAACGGAAATAAAAACAATTAAAGGTTGCCCACAGAAGTTCAGGGCTCGGAAGTACAAACCTTGGCTCGGCTACTCGGCTTAGATCAATCTACTGCTTGGGGGGCGCAAAACAGAAAATTATGAGTGGACAAAAAACAAAGTTTTATCATAATTGAAAACAACATTCTAACCCCGCAGTTTAGAAAATGATGCTAAAAACATGCAATTGAAACCATTCATACGTAATCAATTTAAAAACTGAGGTCCTCCCCATAATCCCGACATGGGATAATACTACCCAAGTTAAATTCTTTTGACTCTAACCAAACCCTTTCCCGAGATATAGGTTTACCAGATGTAATATGCAAGGAAAGTTTTTAAAATAATTAAGCATATACATATATATATACAAATAGACCACGAAAACTCACATGACTGTATAGGTATACACCCCAAAGTTCATAAGTAAAATTATAATATCTATATATGACAGCCTCACACCAACACAAGTACCAAGGGAAACAATCCAACACAAGGATCATTTGACTAGCCCGCAGGGTTTCAAGTTTCTACCTTGCTTCTAGGGATGAGCTGTCCAACCGGGGGACTACCACTCGACAGCACACACGCCGGAAAATCCAATGCCACGTGCGACCAAACCAAACCAAACCATGTTCTACGCGGGCAAACTGCTTCACCACACACTGGAAAATCCAACGCCACATGTGAGTAAAGTAACCAAGGTAGGGTACTTATCATGGTGCAAATACGAAACTCACATAACAATCAACAAAGTACCCAACTCTCATAAACCACTTGCCCAGTTATTTAATCATAAAGTAAATAACAACTTCTTGAAGCATATAAATCAAACCCAAAATAATCATAAACTTTAAATATCAAAACAACTGCTAATTCCATGATTAAAACAATATATAAACTCCATAGTCAAAATAGTCCTATTTAAATGCATGGTAATCTAATCTTTGAAAATAATGCTCATTCAAAACAAAGTCCACTCACAGAAAGTCTGAAGTTGCTTGACCCTGAGAGGGTCCTACTTGCTGAGCATGCTGAGCCTGAGTACCTATTGAAGAACACAAGTACTATATTAAATAAAGCACTTCGAACGAGAACTTTAAAACAAACTCCTAGTTTTCCTGGGACTCAAAGTGTGTGTACGACGAAGGGGAGTATCTAAGGTCCAATTATGCTTTTCGAAAGGTGGAATAACCTCGAAAGACTCTCGGAAAATCGAGTGGTCAAACTTCCCCAACTTGGTCAACCGGGGCCGCGGGGCCCACAAGTCCACGACCTCTGATTTCCGATCCAAAAGTTCCTACGAGTTCAACAAGGTCTACTAAACATGTTCTACAAGTTTGGTCTCGATCGAGCGGTCGGATCGCTCTCGATCAGAGGGTCATCTATTTACCTACCTCTAGAATCATTGATTCGGAGTATGCGGGACTCCAATTCTCGATTCGTGAGTTCCTACATGATCCTAGAGGTACATAGAACAACATACTAGGAAACGGAGCTGATCCAACAGTCCGAACATATCGAACCCGGATATCGCCTAATAGACGTAAATCTGTTCGACTGTAAAATGATAACCAAATTCGAATCCAAGCATACTGTCGTGCTCGGGACAACATGGGGAACAAATCAAAACACAATGAGACACCACCCCATGGCCCACACGCCACCACACACGTCGGTAGACGTTGCAAAAAATTTCTCAAGCCACCCAACATTACCTATACCAAAACATTTAGACTCACAAGGGGAGCATTTTTGGTTCTTGGAACACGACCAAAAAGTGGCCGGAGCTAGCCGAATCAAAGCCGAAACCATATCGGTTTGACCCGAACTTCTCGGCTTCGAAACGGCGGTGGCAGCCACCAACGGTGTCGCGCAACCTAGGGGAAAGCAAGAGGGAGGAGAGAACTACCTGATCCAAGTGGTGGCGTGACCGGACGTGGCCAGAAAAGTGGCCGGCATCGATGGTAGTTTTGGCCGGAGAAATTGGGTGGGTTGTGAAGAGGAGGTGGAGAGGAAGATTTTGCAAGTTGTTTCGTCGGAAACGGTGGCCAGACGACCGCGATATCGCCGCCTAACGCCTGAAAATTCGGATGTGCACGGAGGAGAGAGAGACTATCAGGGGAGAAGAGAGAAAGGACAGAGAAGATGCGTGGGGGAAGAGCTGACCGGGTGTTTAAAAATCCAACTTTGAAAAAATTACGGTTGTGCCACTACACTTTCGTTGACCACAACTTCTTCGTTAAAACTCCGATTTGAGCCTACTACGTGTCCACTCAAATCTCAAAAATCCTTACGGATCAAAAAGTGACTAACGTGACCCTACTCCAAGGGCAAATTTGTAATTTCACAGTTTAAATAAATTGAATCAAATTGAATAAAATGATTAAATTGGGTCGAGGGCGTAACAATATCCCGTATGAGTTTTTGAGCTCCATGCATATTCTTCATTAAGAGTTATATTTCTTTTCATGATTGCATTATCATTCACTAGAACTTGCTCTAATATCCATTGAGACGTTTCAATAACCATACAATCCTAAGGAAGTGATTTAGGCCATGTTTGATTCATTTGAGCCTTTCTAGCCAACCCTTATATGTTATTCATCCCTAGTTAGCCCTTTGAGCCTTTTAATAAGTTTTTTTTTCTCAACCCAATTTTCATACCTTATTCCCCTATTAAACACATATCCTTACCCTTTTATAGAGAACTAGTAGAGTTGATTCTTTTAAAGAGATTAAAGGTGCTAAAATATGAATATGGTTTGAATATATTAGGTTAGGTTTTATTCTTCTCCATAAGGAGGTATATGTAAGAGTTTACATGAGTGTTTTACAAGGAATTAGATACAGTAAAGGATTAGGAAAGTATCTCCTAATTATACAATGATTTGATAACTATATAAAATAGGAAAGTAAATCCCTTAATTAATCAAGGAAATAAATCTCCTTGATTAATTAGGAGACTCACTTCAACACTCCTCCTCAAATTGGTGCATATACGTCACCAATGCCCAACTTGGTAAGTGAGTCATAAAATACTCTGCCACAAACAGCTTTGGTTAAGATATCTGCCAGTTGATTTTCTGATTTTACGAATGGTATGCAGATGATCTTCTTCTCAATTTTTTCTTTGATAAAATGTCTATCCACCTCAACATGTTTGGTTTGATCATGTTAAACTAGATTATGAGCAATATCAATGGCTGACTTGTTATCACAATGTAACTCCATTGGCTTTTCTGGCTTGAAACCCAATTCTGTCAATAGCCTTCTAATCCATAGTAATTCACAAACTCCGTGAGCCATTCCTCGATACTCTGCTTCAACACTAGACCGAGAAACCACATTTTGTTTTTTACTTCGCCAAGTGACTAGGTTACCTCCCACAAAAGTGAAATACCTGAAGTAGAGCGTCTATCAGTAATGGAGCTAGCCCAATAAGCATCTGTATATCCAACAACTTCGAGATCTCTATTTTTTGAGAACATTAATCCTTTCCCAGGAGCTGACTTTAAGTACCTTAAGATCCGATCAACTGCATTCCTATGAGACTCACTGGGTGAATGCATAAATTGACTAACCACACTCCCAACATATGCAATATCTGGTCTTGTGTGGGCTAAATATATCAACCTTCTAACAAGGCATTGGTGTTGTTCCTTATTGGTTGGTTTTTGATCCATGTCTTCCCACAACTTGTGAGTCATCTCAATAGGTGTGTCAACAAGCTTACATCCAAGCATTCATGTTTCAGTGAGTAGATCTAATACATACTTCCTTTGGGACATAAATATACCAGTTGTGGACCTTGCTACTTCAATTTCGAGAAAGTACTTCAAATCACCTAAATCTTTCATCTCAAATTCCTGAGACAAATACTTCTACAGTTTCAGTTACTCTTCTGTGTCGTTTCCAGTTACGACTATGTCATCCACATAAATAATCAATGCAGTAAGTCTTCTTCCATCATGCTTCAAGAACAAAGTGCTATCCGCATTACTCTGTATAAATCCAAAATTCTTCATGGATTTAGTGAATCTGCCAAACCATACCCTAGGAGATTGCTTTAACCCATACAATGACTTTCTGAGTTTGCAAACTTGATTCTCCTTGTCACGAGCTAAGTTACATCCTGGTGGTAAGTCCATATATACTTCTTCTTCTAAGTCTCCATGTAAGAATGCATTTTTTACATCAAACTGATGAAATGGCCAATCGAGATTTGCTGTTAGAGACAAAAGGACTCTGATAGTTTTAATCTTGGCTACTGGGGCAAAGGTCTCTTGGTAGTCTATCACATATCTTTGTGTGTACCCCTTCGCCACTAATCTAGCTTTATATCTTTCAATGAATCCATTTGCTTTGAGTTTCACAGTATAAATCCATCTGCATCCAATTGTCTTCTTTCCACGAGGTAATGACACGAGTTCCCATGTGCCATTCTTCTGGAAAGCTCGCATTTCTTCATTCATGGCTTCTTTCCATTTGGGGTCTTCTAGTGCTTCAGTTACACTGTTGGGGACAGATACGTCGGCCAACTGCTTCACAAAGTGTACCCGTGATTCTGATAATCTGTTGAGAGATACATAATTGTTGATGGGATATTTCCCTTTTGCATTAAGATCTGCTTTGTAATGGACTGGAGATTTGCCACGGTTCTTCCTTTTTGGAATCTGATATGCTGGCTCTATGCCTTCTGAAATCAAATCATTATGGGATATTTCATTATTGTTATCAGTTTCAGGAAAAAATGTTACCTGAATGACGTCCTCAGCAGGTGATTGGTGTGGTACTGGAGCTTAAGCGGGCAAAATCTCATAAAACGGTTCAATTTCCTCCTCCTGATTTTGACAGCATGGAGACAACTGATTGTTTACCTCTGGTGACTGGTCGCTGTCTGTTGTCGACTGATCGTTTTGAAGCAAGTTCTCTGTATTTAAAGAACTAAGGGGGGCCGATCGGTTGTTTTCCACTGGCGACCGATTGCTTTCCACTGGCGAACAGTCGTGTTGATACAGAGTGACGTCCTGGGGAAAAAATCGAGAATTTGAGCAGTAGTGGATTCTCGATTCTCCTCCTAGGCTGTTGAAAAATATAAGTCATGTTCCCGAAACACAACATCTATGGAGGTAAAGACCTTCTGACTAGGAGGATGATAACACCGGTATCCTTTCTGATGAGGTGCATAGCCAATGAAAACACACTTTTCAGCCCGAGGATCCAATTTGCTTCGTTGGTGATCATGTAAGTGGACAAATACAACACAGCCGAAAATCCGGGGTTCTAGCTTTGGAGTGGGAGGTGTTTGGATATGGTGGTGAAGTGTTTGAAGTGGTGTTTGGAAATTTAGGATACTAGAGGGAATCCGATTGATAAGGTATGCAGCAGAGACGACGGCTTCACCCCAAAAAGATCGTGGCATATTGGCCCCAAAGAGAGAGGCATGAACTACTTCCAATAAGTGTATGTTCTTTCTTTCAGTCATCCCATTCTCTTGGGGAGTGTCAGGACATGAGCGTTGATGTATGATGTCATGATCTTGTAATAACTAGATAAGATCATGGTTGAGAAATTCTCTGCCATTGTCAGAACGAAGAACCTGAATTCTTGTATGAAATTGTGTCTCCACCATTTGATAGAACTGTTGAAACTTGAAACTGACTTCCCCTTTTATTTTGAGAAGGGACACCCAAGTCATGCGTGTGCAATCATTTATAAACGTGACAAACCATCGAACTCCTGCCGGAGTGGCAATTTTAGCAGGTCCCCAAACATCAGAATGAACAAGAGAAAACGGAACCAAACTCTTATGTGAACTTAATGGGAACGGGACACGATGACTCTTAGCCAATTCACACGTGTCACACTGGAAGCTGGAAACATCAAGACTGGAAAATAATAATGGAAACAACTTCTTAAGATAACCGAACGAGGCATGCCCAAGACGTTTATGCCATAACCAAACTTTGTCTCTCTCCCCCTCAGAACGAGTTCCACTGGTTGTGAAAACTTGACCAACCTTGGTCTCACTATCCGATGCCCAGTCTAAGTAGTAGAGTTTGCCCCGCCGAGTACCACAACCAATCATCTTTCCTGTGAGGATGTCCTGAAAAACACAATGAGTCGACCAAAATGTTACAATACGCCCCAAAGTAGTAGTAAGTTGTGCAACAGACAACAAGTTATGGTCCAAGGATGGAACAAGCAATACAAAATCTAGATGTAGGGAAGGAGAAAGAGATAGAGAGCCCTCCCCAACCACAGGGGAGGGGGTACCATTAGCATTAGACACCACCGACGGAGTGGATAATTTGCGATCAACAAGTTGGCCAGGATCAAATGTCATGTGATCCGTAGCACCCGAGTCGATAATCCATGCAGAGTTTTTAGAGGATGTATGAAAAACAGAACCTTTGGTGGTGGCGATAAAAGCACGAGGTCGGGGAGCCGGGATAGCAGGATTGACCTCATGCTTTTGTGAGTCTGCAATAAGGGAGAGAATCATAAGGGGTCCTGACATCGCAGCGGAAATAAGATGTGATATGAGAATGTGAGGAATTTGATGTATGAATTTGATATAGGAATATGATTTGAGAGGTATGTGTATAAGATTTGAGGGTATGTGTTTAGGGATTTTGATAAGAGGATTTGAGGAATTTAGATTTGAGGGATTCGGATTTGAGGAAATTAAATATGAGGAATTTGATTTAGGGTTTTGGATTTGAATATGAGAATTTAGAGACAACCGAGGATTGATTACTCTGATACCATGCTAAAATATGAATATGGTTTGAATATATTAGGTTATGTTTTATTCTTCTCCATAAGGAGGTATATATAAGAGTTTACATGAGTGCTTTACAAGGAATTAGATACAGTAAAGGATTAGGAAAGTATCTCCTAATTATACAATGATTTGACAACTATACAAAATAGGAAAGTAAATCCCTTAATTAATCAAGGAAATAAATCTCCTTGATTAATTAGGAGACTCACTTCAACAGAAGGTGCAAAGATAGTTGCTTAGCTTGAAGATGAAAAGTATAATAAATTAAAAAAGTGAAGTAAAAAAAAAAAAAAAAAAAAGAAGTCTAACCCAAAGTGTGTTAAAAGAATAAGTTTGGTAGTTGAGATAAATAAAGTGAAGTAAAAGAGCCAAAAAAAAAAAATTGGGCCAAATTATGCACAAGAACAAAGTGTGCCGTGAATTTCAAATTAAAGTGCTCAAAGTAGTATTCCTTTCTAGTCATCATAATCTATAATCTCCCATGTTATGCTCTATTAGTAATTTTCTAGGAATTTTGTTGCATCCCTATCCTTTCATTTATTTAACCCTTCACCTAAGTCACATTACAACCATTCTTAAGAACTTTTGTTTTTTTTTTTTTGGCTTTAGAAAGGCTCGTTTTTTTACTAATAAATTCGCTGACATATAAGTTAAGCGCCTGGTATCTAAACTATTCTTCTATCAATACATGGCCTATACATACCGGACGCTATTCACAGAATTCATGTCAATATACCTTTTTTTTTTGGGGCCTATCAAAATACTTATACACAAACACCCAATGAAATGCAAAAAAGAGCATGTAGGGCCTCACAAATTTCAATCCTCAAGCAGGCATCATGTGACACATTTTTCCCCTTGAGGCTCAGACATTCGAGGGGAAAAGGGTTATTCGCAGCAATGGTCCCTCAACTATACCCGTAGTTACACTTTGGTCCACCAATTCAATTATTAGTTGCGGGGGTCACTCAACTCTATGTTCCGTTGCAACAGTAGTCCTTCCGTCAATTCTCTCTAACGTGGCGTCAATTTGAAGGGTAAATTTGTCCTTTCAAGTCTACAATGTCCACCAACCGATCTAAAGTAACTTCCCTCCGAAAAATGTCAAATCTGGCGCCAAATAAATCCCCAATTCCCATTTATATTCGATGAAACCCACATAAAAACAGTAGATGTGTTGAAATTTTTGGAAATTCAAAGAAATCTGGCGAAGCCCACACAGTGCATGCGCAAATATGTCGCAGATTTCCTCTTCATCAACAAGTCAGAGCCCTAGTGCAAGGAAGCTATGCAGGTGCAGGGGATATATCAAAACCTGGACTTCATGGACTGATTTAAATCCTGGGAGAAGATTTGAGGCTTGTGAGATGAGTCAGGTAAGTGGATCTGTGAAATTTGATTTTGTTGCTTGATGGGTTTAGCTTTGATGTTATAAAACCTACTTTGCAGAGAAGCAGAGGAAATGGGCATCATTGGGAATGGCTGGACGCAACGACCTGTGCAAGAGGAAAAGAACTAATTCCTGGGTTGCTGAGAAGAATGAGAGCAATGGAAGAGGACCTAAAGTTAATAGAAGAACAGAAGAAAGAAGTGGAAGATAAGCTGAAAATGGTGGAGAGAGAAAAGAAGGAATTAGAGTACAAAGTTGGAGAATTAGGCAAGCAGAAAAGAGTATTGGAAGAGAACAGAATGGGCCAACGACCAAGAGAGAATCGGATTTGGGGGGTTTCATTTCTGTCAATGGGTCTTGGGTTTTTGGTGATTATGATGATGCTCTGTATCTTGAGCAATTGGTTGACATTTCCTGGTGGAAACTCTAAAAAGCGTATGATCAATTAGGTGAAAATGTAACTAATATGTAGTTCATTTTGCAATGAAATTTCAGTTTCAGTTTGGTGGACATATTGGTGTTGGTGAGAGGGCATATTGGTTTCAGTTTCAGTTTAAGTTTGGTGGACAAATTTCAGTTTCAGTTTGTTGATGAGAGGGCATATTGGTGTTGGTGAACAAATATAGAAAAGCTGGACAAAAAGTAGTGGGTGTTGATCAAGAGGTGTAAGAAATATAAAACAATTTCTTCAGCATATATAACAACCAGTTACAGGTTCCAAAATCTACCAAATCCAATTCCAAGTGAAACACAAGCATAAAGATAGAAGAAATAAACACCCAGTTCAGGTTCCAAAATGTACCAAATACAAAACATCCACAAAATGTACCAAATACAAAACATCCCTTACAAAACATCCACACTAAGTTCCAGCCCAAAGACTCAAAAACCACATCCAACAAACCATTCATAACTAACATGTTGACAAAACACATCCAACTAGTTCAAAAAACACATCCTCCCAGTTTTCTTCACCACATCCATGGTCTAAGCTTCTTGGCAGGAGACTTGACTCTGTTGGCAGGAGCCTTGAATCTCTTAGCAGGAGACTTTGATGGTTGTGAGGCAACCTCAACAATGTTGGGTGGTTGTGATGATGATGATGTAGCTCCAGTATAAGAGAATGGCTGTGAAGATGGGAGTGGTTGTGATGATGTAGCTCCATTTCCAACCTAAAATAAAATGGAACCATATTAACTAACCAAAGTACAAGAAATAAATTTGACAGAGTTGTCACTTACATTTCCTCCTCCATTTCCAGTTCCAATTGGCATTTGTCCTCTCCCATTTCCTCTCCCTCTTCCTGTAGTAGTACCTCTACCTCTACCTCTCCCTCTGCCTATAGTTGGGTTGGGCTGATTAGGCTGGGCCTAAAAAACAAATAAATAATTATATAAATAAACTAAACAATAACAAAAAGCAGGGTAAAATGTTCCTTAGTTAGGCCTACATAACAAAAAGAAATTAGGAAGGGCCTGAATACCTGAGCTGCCCCTTCGTTCTCATGCCGTGTCTTATTATGTCCCTCCTGGCCACAAACAGAGCATCTTACCTTTACATAAATCCTTCTCAACTTAGTAGGTGGTGGATTGTAAAATGGGGGCAAAGGGTTTAGAGGAACTGGAGCAGGTACTTCGACCTCAGCTGGTTCTTTGTTCCTTGATTTCTTGAGTCTTCCAGGTTGCTTCTTATATGGAGGAGGTTTAATTGGAGGCCAATTTGTTCTCTGCCACTGGTCCATGGATGGTATTGGATGTACCATAGGTTCATATGAACTCAGGTAGGCTTCTTTCTTATAACAGTCATGTGCATAGTCAAACACATTGGCCTCCTTTTGAAATATATAAGAAATAGCATGAGAACATAGGATCCCACACAAATCCCATCTTCTACAAGAACAAGTCTTGGCTTTTACATCCACTACATACTCTCCCCCATACATATGGCTCACTTGGTATTTGCTCTCACCTGCTAATCTAGGAATGCATTGACTAGCTCCCAACTTGTTCTTCTCAATGATCTTGAAAATCCTAGGCCCAACTGGATGTCTCCAAACCGTACAAGGAATCCTTCTATTAGCCATTCTTAACATGATATAAACTCTAATCCTTTCAAGATATGTTAAGATAGACTTGTCTCTTGAATCTAAAATGCAAGAGTTAAAGGATTTACAGAGGTTGTTCAACAACAGATCACACTTACAATCCGGCTCAAAATGAGATCGACTCCAATTTTTGGCTGGTCTTTTGATAAGCCACTTCCACGCCCCTTCATCTTGCTGTTTCATCTTCTCCATTTCTGCGTCATACCAGGGAATGGTAGTTGCTCTTGCCGCAACCCAGAGAATGTTTTTCAGTGCAAGTCCAGCATGCTTTGTCCTGAAGTTGCTGTAGATATGCCTAACACACATTCTGTGCTCAGCTGTTGGAAGCAATGTCTCAATTGCAGGTATTATACCTTTTTGCTTGTCACTTATAAACACCCAAGCTTTCCCATTCTCAATTTTTAAGTCTGCAATCAAAAGTTCAAGGAACCAAATCCAACTACTTTTTGATTGCACCTCTACAACAGCATAAGAAACTAGGTACATTCCATTATTCTCATCAACACCAACGGCTGTTAAAACTTGCCCTGTGTAAGGTCCCTTTAAATGGCATCCATCTATACCAATGAGAGGTCTACATCCTGCCAAAAATCCCCTCTTACAAGCTTCCAAACATACATAAATTCTTTGAAACACAGGTACATCACCATTCATCTTATTCTTTATAATCACAGTGCTGCCCTTGTTAGCCTTCTTCAATTCTTCTGCATAGTCCCATAGCCTCGCATATTGCTCCACATAACTTCCTTCAATGATCACCTTGGACAAGTTCTTTGCTCTGTAAATCTAATGCCTTGAAACATTCATATGGTACTTTTCCAATACCTCAGACTGGAATGCCCCTACATCCCACTCAGGATTTTTCCTAATCTTGTCAGCAAACCTAATTGACAGCCACCTTGAATTAGTATATTTCAGTTTGTCCACTCTAGTACACTCGTGCTCTAAGGAGAGAGTCTTTATGGCAAATGTCTTCTCATCTCTATCTATCTTAGAAGCAAACAGAATAAATGGGCATCTCGTGTGACCTACACACTTTGCTTGAATCCTTCTATTATCATTCTTCACCAATTTGACCTGCCTCCCTTGCACAATTGCATACTCCCTAATAGCTTCCTTTAGTTCTTCCTTATTGCCAAATTGCATTCCAATTCTAAACTCTGGATTTCTCAAATCAGTTTCTTTCCTAAACTGTTTAAAAGCTGGCATCTTCCATTTCCTCTTGCTTGTCTTTTTTCGACCATCTTCCTCACCACCAGAGCTATCACCATCAGAAGGAAGTCGATCACTATCTTCACCATCATCTGATATCTGCCCTGTAGCTTCATTAATAGGCATTTCCTTCATCTCTTCAAAACAGGCAGCCTCTTCAACAGGAGGTCCATCGTGAACATATGCAGCCTCTTCATTACCATTTTCTTCTTCACTTACTTCATAATCACTGTCAACAATAACATCCTCTTTTTCCTCCTCCTCCTCTTCATTGCCAATTTCAGTTTCACTATGTTGTTCTTGCTTTTCATCTACACTCTCTAGCTCGTTGTTATGAGTAGGATCATGATAATACAACACCAAAACCTGATCTAATGAAATGCTCCCAACCAACCCTGGAATACAACTATCATTTACAACCTCGTTCACAGCATGCTGACCACTTTTTGCAAGCCCCTTATAGTAAACTTTTAAGTATGTAACCCTTTGTGTTATATCAACTTTGTACCCAAGATCTATCCCAATTTTCTTTAAATCCAATAATGACAAATAGTCATGAATACAGTTGTCAACATAGCATACTTTGCCTCCCTTATACATGCCATTATCCAACAGACCAAAGTGGTGGAGTTCAAGAGTACACAGCTTTGCTTTATCTACCACATTACACAAAGGTATGCTCAAAGTCAGCAATTAAGACAAAGTCAGTGCAGGCATGTGCAAAAAGTGTGAAATCACTTCCATGACAAACCGACAAAAATGGGGCCACAGACAATAATAAAGACTCCAACTACAATTTTTTTCAACCTTAAAGCCAAAACTTCATTGTCAACAGGAGGACCACACATTTGCAAACTGAATATAAACCAATATCAAATGAAGAAGGAATATTTAGGTTATAGTAACTTACCATACTTGGGGGGTTCTCCAGACCACCGAAAAATTGTCTCCATTTGAAGAAACCTCCACACACAGTAGACCCGACTCTTTTCTCTGTGATTTTCACGAAACTCAAATCCTAGATTTGTACTTTATCGCTTTTTTAACTCTAATCGCTTTTTTAACTCTAAATCCTTCGCTACTTAAGTCAAATACCTCTCGATTTGAAAACCCTAGATTCTCTACCTTCGCGATTTTTCCCTTTTGCTCAGACAGTCATTTCTGTCGTCCTTTCGTTCTCTTCTTCTTCTTCTTTTTTTTTTTGGTCTGAACCTTTCGTTCTCTTCAAAAGCAAAAGATTCGTATTAATTAAGCAAAAAGTCACATTTGCCCATCACTCGTGCTCTAAGATGCTTGCCACGTCATTATTTTAAACGGAAAATGTCACAGACTTGACGGAAGGACTACTGTTGCAACGGAACACAGAGTTGAGTGACCCCCGCAACTAATAATTGAATTGGTGGACCAAAGTGTAACTACGGGTATAGTTGAGGGACCATTGCTGCGAATAACCTAGGGGAAAATTTGAAATTTTTTGAATGACACCTGAAGAACATGGGGAAAAGTGAGTTGCAGCTAGATTATTGAAACTTGGAAGAGAAAGATAAGAGGACAGGTGCTAAGGCTGATTAGGGCAAGATGTATGCAGCCATATCCTTATTTCTAGAGAGGCCATTTCTTCAAATCAAACCTTCGAGCACCATATCACTTGGAGCAAGCCATATTGTTGCTCCAAGGTGAACCCTCATACGTACTGCTGGTTAAAATTATTATTTCAATTTGTTGAATTGCATCACTGCCATGAGGATCTAGCAAAAAGAAAGAGAAGGACATGCATGTACAAGTTTTATTCAATTGAAGTCCATTACTTTTTAATTTGGTATAGAATAGTTATAAGTCACTCCAGTGTTCGTTAGGATGAATTGTATTCAATTTTATTCGGTCACTTTCTCTGCTAGACATAAAATCATAAGCAGGCGCAAACACCCTGCCTGGTTGGGAGCTTCCTAGAGAAGCCCAGTTGAGATGTAAGCTTCAATATATGTATGAGAGATCTGTGTCTGGTAGAGATATTCAAGCCCAGATAAAGAGCATGATGGTTTTCTTAGCGTAATAGCTATGAACTTTTGGTCCCCTCCTAACCGTCTAGTTTTCAAATTTCATGTGAAGATTTCAATTTCTATTATTCAAGAAAATAAATGATAAAACTTTGACCAGATGGAGCTGTTTATAAAAATAGTAAGTTTGTTTTCTTTTATCGGTGACTTCAAATTCGCTGATTTGTTATCTCTTGCCTAGCCAGTCTGAAAGAAACATGTTTCACAAACCAATCTAACATGCTTTGAGTTGTCTAAGTACATACTTGATGGGGCCAATCCTCTGTGAATGGACTTTACAAAATTAATGGTTTGAGTATCAAATAAGTACTGTCCATATTCAGTGTTTCTGTGGTATTTCATTATAGGAGTGAGAAATCTGTGTCGTATAATCGGTAAAAGAGCATGATGAGGATCGTTTTATTAGCATATGATTTTTGCTCCCTCTCTCAACAGTCTTGCTTTCTATTGTCATCTGAGGTTTCACTTAATTTTGTTTTGAGTTGGGAAAAGTACATACGCAGAAAATGGACTAAAGAAAGTGGCTTCTTTTGTGGTTTTGTATTGTTCTGTCTTTTTGAAGAATAGGTTGGCTTGTTATGTCATAAGGAAAATAGAACGGAAACGAAGCCGCAATTTATAGGAGGATTTATTACAATGTTAATTGTTGGCTCATGGAACCAGTGATTCTCCAGCAAAATAGCAAACAGATCATTTGACCTAAATTGCAGATTTTGGGTGTACATGTATGACTAGTCCAACCCTGTAGATGCAAGCAATTAACTGAAAATTGAAAATATCTGTGACCAAACCTGGCATCAAAGGACTGAATAATACACCTGGTATATTAACTCAACTAAATCTTGTCCCAACCGATTGCGATTGGCTACATGACTTCTTTTGCTAAAACGGAGGGAATGGAGCTGATAAGACGCCAACAAGAGAACCCGATTTATTGGAAGAGAAGATTATAAAAAATCTGCTCAAAATTCCTTCCTTACTAACTAATCAGGAACCACAAGATTTAAAAGGCACCATTATATCTTTTGTTATTATTATTTTTTTAAACAGGCAATGGTTCTCTAAACATTCACATTTTCTAAATGTTTTCTTAGTTGTAAACAGGACGATCTGGAATATCCGGGGAAGGTTCCATTGTGGTGGCTGGTTCCATTGTGGCTGCAGCTGTTATAAAGTATGGAAGCATAGGTTTTCCTGAGATAACCAGACCCAACATCATACAGGCTCATATCATGATATCAACTCCTGTTATTGTAGCCATTTTATTTTTGATCCCTGTATTTCATCAAGTTAGGATAGGAAAACCCTTGTGACAAGTTTCACTCACTTTATGAGCCCTATATTTCATCAATTTTGTGGAGCTGCTACAAGAATTCCAGTGATTTCTTCCACATCCATTTGAAAGCGCTTCCTGTAACATCCATTTGGTCTACTTGAAAGAAAATTAAACTTCCGTGAAAATCTTCAGCTGCTGAGATAAGAAAATCCCATATTACATGAAAATCAGATATAAAAGCCAGTAGCAGTAGCCAGATGTAGCCAGTCGACCATGAGCAATGTGTCAGCCTCTTTGCGCGAGTTTGATTCCTCTCCTCATAGATTAGAGTAGTTTAGACTATCAAGAGTTGATGATTGAATTATTGGCTATACAGTGCATATTATATGACATTTCATATCATACATCAGAGTCATATATAACATCTCCACAGAGATCATAATATAATATAACATCTCAACAGAGTTG
Source organism: Prunus kanzakura (assembly GCA_020521455.1). Lineage (NCBI taxonomy): Eukaryota > Viridiplantae > Streptophyta > Magnoliopsida > Rosales > Rosaceae > Prunus > Prunus kanzakura. The sequence goes on from BPUM01000065.1 coordinate 813,678, forward strand.
ATTATTGAATTATTGGGTATACTGTACATATTATCTAATATTTCAGATTAGAGTGATATATAACATCTCAACAGAGATCATAATATAATAAAACATCTCAACAGAGTTCATGATTGAATTATTGGCTATACATACATATCGGATATTATAATTATTTTCCCTACTATATAACATACACACTTCCGACAAGATTATCTTCAAAGTGTGAATTCAAATGAGACTTCCCTCTTTGCATGCTAGAAAATACCTTCAATTGCTGACATATAAGAAAATCAAAACCTTCTTCAGCTTCAGTAAGTGTAGAGAGAATAGATATAATTTCTGCACAACATTCATCGTATAAGCAATAGAGTACGTACCTGGAATTTGAAAATGGGGGTCGTCGGCACATAGAGGATTTATAGTCCGAGACAACTTCAGAGAAATTTTTTAATACCTACATAATCCAATGAATTTCAAACCATTAAATATATATATATATGTATCCTCTTAAAAAATATTTGCAAAATATAAAAAAAAATAAAAACATTCTCCAACCACTTTATATTTGTCTTTACTTTACACCCACCACATGTGAGTTTTTTTTATTTATCATCAGTTTGGTATTTGAATAAATAGACATGGAATTTTCCCAAAGAAAAAACAAACATAAACAAAAGAAGAAAATTTGTGATGATAAATGAATAATATAAATATTGGCAAAAAAAAATGAATAATATAAATAGACATTAACAAAAAGAAATCTTACGGGCCATTCAATCGAGGGAAACTACTGGACTGAAAGAATATCAACCAAGAATCAAGGCAAATATAAAACTAAAAGTTTACCCATACCCATAGGCTTGGTTTTTGAGCAAACACCACATAAACAAACTAGAAATTAACTAACATACGTACTCAAAATGATTGGTGTGTTTCCCAAATAATTCCTCTATCTTAAAATAATAATATTTTAAGCAATGGGCCTGACCGGATAATTGCAGAGACTGTAGCATATACCTTTTCAAAATAATACTGCTATGTAAAGAATGTTGCAGAGGAAGTAACATATACACCTTAAATATTAAATAAGGTTAATTATGAGAAAAATATTCCCTATTTTTGGATGACTCTGGGGCAAAGCAACCTCTTATTATCTCTAAAGATGCGTGTGTGTGCAGACGCATGTTTACTGTTGTTCACCATCATGCTTATAACCTTAGATACATAAAGGAGAATGACCAAACGGAGGCCACATAAAGCAAAATAAAAAAAGAATAATATAAATAGACTAAAATAGACATATTGAATTTCCCAATGAAAAAACAAACATAAAGCAAAGAAGAAAATTTGTGATGATAAATGAATAATATAGATAGACTTTAACAAAATGAAATCTTAATAGACATTACCAGAAGAAGAGGTGGAAGCGGCACTTGGCGTCTCATCATCATCAATTTGGTAAACTCCATCTTTTTGTACAAATTCATTACGAACTTTGATGTTTGGGATGTGAGAAATCTTAGGCCACTCTCCTCTGCCTTTTCGACAACCTTGTGCAAGTGGTGTTGCAGAGTACTCATTGATGACCAACTCCTTGAGCGGTGTATTTCGTAAGAAGTTGGGCAGTCTATGAAGCGAAGGGCAATCACTTATTCGTAAGGAAGAAAGGGAGGGCATTATTGTAATTGTCTTATGAGAATCCTCTTCTTCACTCCACCCTGTCATTCCTTCCTGCTCTTCCCACAGGGGCATACACGTGAATTCAAGTCTTTTCAAACTTGGGAATAAAATAAGTGGTGATGAGGATGTTTGCGTTTCTATTGTTCCATCTATTCCCAAAAACTCAACTCCTCCCTTGTTCAAGCTCCACCAATATTCCATCTTTAGTACTTCAAGGGACTCCAATCTCCCCAAAGGAGGCACAAACTCAACAAAAGGGCAATAGTAGAGGGTAAGGCTTCTCAATTTGTTTAACGACGTCATCCAATGGGGCCGGAGTGTGGTGCCAGTGTAGAATTCAATAGATAAGGATTCCAGATTTGGAGGTGGTTGTAAGGCATTCACTATTTCTTCATGGATGTGATTGGGCTGCCCAACAAGGGAGAAGCCCAATGTCAGACTGACAAGGCAATTTTTGTTCACCAAATGTGCTTTCTCGGCCTGCCTCACGTCCTTGAGATTCTTCGGAAATGTAATTCGGAAACTCCCACGAAGCTGGTCCATGTTTCTCAAATCACTTAACTCGAATAATGCTTCTTTGTTGTTTTCAACGTCATCATCGCCATGGATGCAAACTTCATCTAGCGTTCGCAGACTTGTTAACCTTGCAATCCCCTTGGGCAACTTTAGAACACGACAACTCGAAACATAAAGATGCTGCAAGTTAATCAGCTTTCCCATGCCTTCAGGTAATCTTTCAAGTGCATAGCACCAAATGAGTCTCAAGGTTTGCAAATTGATTAAATTACACACGCTGTCTGGCAATTTAATCAAATGACCATTCCTAGACAAATCAAGATACCTCAAATGTGCCAATTCTCCAACCTCATTTGGAACTTCTATCAAGGAGTTACCACTCAGATTCAATGTTCTAAGGCATTTTACTTGTGAAACTAACTCTCCACCAAAACTAGTAATCTTTGAATCAAAAGTTGCAAGAGTCTGTAAATTCTTGCAGTTGCACAAGGAACTCAGAATTAGTGGACCTATGGGTGCAAACATTAATGTCAAATGACGAACCTTCTTATATCCATCAAACTCCATTATTCTCTTAGTAGTATTACCACCCTCAGCCTCCAAAACTAAGCATTCATTCTTAGTTAGAAATTGTAGAAAGTCATGCACAACATCATGCATCTTGCACCGCATTATATTTCCAAGTTCATCTTTCTCAAATTCTTGAAAGAAAGAGCGCATTACTAAGTTATCAAAGTACATTTCGCCTACCACTTCTTTTTCTTTGTTTCCAATTGAATTAAGATAATTTTGTGACATCCACAACTCAATCAACTCATCCTTGACAATGTTATAATCTTTTGGGAAAATAACACAATACAAAAGACAACGTTTGATTGCTGGGGCCAAATCATAATAACTTAGTAACAGTGGTTGGAAAACTTGTTCCTCAATTCCGTCTACCTCCCATATCTTACTATTCAAAACGTCTTCCCATTCTTTCCTCCTTTTCTGGCAGCGCATGAGACCACCCAATGCCTTTGCAGCAAGGGGCAGACCCTTACACTTTTTGACAATTTCTTTACCAATAAATTCTAACCCTTTAGACTCATTTTTTTCTCTATCAGCCAGTGCAATGTGATAGAACAATGCCCAACAATTTTCTTCACTCAACACCTCCAAATTGACAATATCAGTGGATGCTCCCACCACCATCCTCGCAACTTCCTCTTTTCGTGTGGTCACCAATATTCTACTACCCACAGCCCCGTTTTGTAAAGGTAGCATTAATTGTTTCCACTTACTATAGTCTTGGTTCCACACATCATCTAGGACAAGAAGGAACTTCTTGCCCTTAACGGACTCATCTATGATGGACTTTAGAGTGTGCAACTCATTTAAAGGTGGGGTCTCTTTTTTCAGATCCTCAATGATGGCTTTGGCAATTTTGATCTCATCAAAAGGATCTGAGACACAAACCCATATTCTAGTGTTGAAATGAGCTTGAACCATTTCATCATTATAGGCAAGTTGGGCAAGAGTTGTCTTGCCAATTCCTCCCATCCCTATAATAGGGATGACAAGGCAGGTCGCCCCTCCTTGACCACTCTCACTCAGCAACTTTTTTACTAATATTTCCTTTTCGTCGACTCGACCAAATGTCTTATCAACGAAAGAAGAACTTTTTTGATGTTCAATTTGTTCAATTCCTCTTTCCATGTATTGAAAGTTATAGTTTTGCCTTTGACTAGCAATCAGAGCTAATCTTTCATCTAGTTCTCTTATCTTCACAGCAATGTCACGACGAAGAGTAACTTGACTGACTTGGCCAAAACAAAACCAAGGGGCAGGAATGCGGAAACATACCTTCTTGGTAGTACTAGTACTACCAGCATTACCAGCTTCTTTTTCTTGTTTCTGAATAAGTTGTTTCAGAATTTCAGTACTCCACTCGTCCAACACGTTGTCCATCTCGTAGGATACATCCTTCAACCTCTCCAGCCATTGTCTCACGTCCATCTCCTTCACCTGCCTCTCCTCTGCATTCTTGAGCACAACTTCAATAGTTTCGAAATTGCTGGTGAGTTTTGCCACTTCTTCCTCAACACCCACAACTAGTCTGACCTCTTGTTGTACTTGTTTTTGGATGATTGAGGCCAATTGTTCTATGAGCACGGAAATGAGTGCTTCAGCCATTTGTTTGCTCTATAAATGGATTCAAAAGAAAGGGAAAAGGAAGAAATCTTTTAATGCAAATGATAGCAAAGTAGTGTTGGGACTTGTTGTAGGCATTCTCATTTCTCCCTAGTGATGAGATATAGGAATGATATTATTGGTGGTGGGTACGGTTATGTGGGAGTAATAGTAGGTAAGAGAAGAAACTTGTTCTCTTGTGATAATCAAAAGACACAAAGTAGTGGGACACTGTTTTAGATATTGATGATGTTCCATCAAAAGACAGAAAGTAGAGGGACCTAATCCATTAAAACCACAACTAAAACCAAACATAGTTAATTCAACCAACTACCACACCATTATTTTAACCCACTATTACTATTTTACCAACCGACTATTATTTTTAACACCCAGCTAGTTTTATAATGACCATAGTAAGTAGTATTAATACTTATCCCACCATTATTTTATTTTTTATCCCACCATTATTTTATTTTTTATCCAAAACCATTATAAAAGGTTGCACCTCAAGTTTCAATCTTATAACCAAAGGTCATCATAGTGGGTTTCTAACTTTGAAGGGTCATTATTTAGGGGGAGAATACGTCTTCAAAGTCTCAATCATCTTCATAGACTGACTTTTCTTTCTTATGAGAATCTTCACATGATTTTTCTGTTCTAATCCTATTTCTGATTTTGACCGATGAGCCTTCTACAAACAAACTTTGTAACATAAAGCAGTTATATCGCAATCAAAGAAAATTTGTATAACATTTCTCCAATTCTAAATAGGCTTATTTACGGTTGTGCTCCCTGAAACTTCGATCAAATCTCACTTTACCCTCCCAAAGTTAAAGTAGTCCACTTGCCATAATTGCACACTTTCTCTTTTCAAATTAATGAACTTATACGTGATAGTGTGTACTATATAATTATGTTGTACCCATATAATTAAGTCGTTCATTTGGTCTGACATCAATCATTGGTAGGTCTAATTTAAAAAATAATTATACAATAATTTCATGACTTGCAATCTGAATTTGTTCTCAATTAGTTCTTCTTATGGTACATGGATAAAAAAAAAAAATTCTAAAAAGATTTAAAAAAAAATAGCAATTGTGGGAGGGAAAAGAAATTGGATCCTGTGGTCTGTTGATCCCAACTAAAAATACCTATCTATATGTGTGAAGATGAGATTGATACATTGGGTTGTTAAAATGAGAACTAAGATGAGAGTATAAGGATCTTTCAAGGAGGATTAGATTTTACCACTTAGAAAAATACATTTTTGCATAACAAGAAGGTTACCCTTGTGTTCATGCATAAAACGAAATGAAACACTATTTGATCATAACACGACGTTGATAGATATTATAATATTGTGAATTCGTGATACCACATCAGCATGCCGCGTAATATTATCATTGGACTGTATAATTTCTCCTCAAGCATGCCAAGCCTGACTTGGTGAGTCCACCACATGAAAGTCCCTGTCTCTCAAAGATATTTTATATAATTTTGGCTATCACTTGGGTTCTGTTAATTTTTATTTTGTTGATCAATTATTTATTGGTAGAATCTTGGGTTCTGTTACTATCTTTAGCGGAAACCCAACTTATTCCAACCACTTTGGCATATTCTATTACTTATTTGATGTTTGTTCGTGCGTAGTTTTGTAATTTCCCGAACAACAACAGTCAAGAACGGAATTGAATTTAAAATAAGTGAACAATATGGACAATTAAAAAGTTAAAACTCACTGCTGCTTTCAAGTTTCAACCATCTGCCACAGATAATTACCAAAAGAATAAAAATAAAAACCATCTAGCACAAATGAAATGGTCCATATTGGTGTAAACCAATAATCATTGTCTCGCAAGAAAAGTGCGAATTTCAGATTTCTAAAGCTTGAAAAAAAAATATATGAAGAAGAAGATGAAAACAGCTAACAAGCACATTTTCACATTTGATGTGCTACACAGTACACTTAATCTTTTAATAATAAACTTATTGATACTCTAACTCTGTTATGGTAAAGCATGCAACTTTTGTCTCGGATTTAAAAGTTGTATATGTTTTTACGTCACTTAATATATGGTGCTTACATATTTACCTAAGTTATTTTATCGTGAGCTAATATGGGGTTTAGCGTAATGGAAAAGAGTATTGACTTGCAGACTAGTGGTCTCAGGCATTAACAGACCCATGAATTTTTTAGCGGATGTTCAATTTTGAAAGGCTAAAAGCTTTATTAATCCTTGTTAAAAAAAGAACAAAATAAGAAAGCTTCTTAAATGCTCTGGAGGTTAAAGCCCATTTTTAAAAGCCTTTTATTATTTATTAAGTAGGCCTTAAAATCCTTATTAAAGCCCATGAAACACAGTCCAACTTTCCTCTTTCTTTTTTTTAATAATTATAATCTTTTTATTTGAAGTCTGGTCCAAAACGAAGTCATTTTGCCCAATATGTTTTCTTGAAAAAAGAGAGGTGCGCAACAGCACAGCAGCGCAACACAAAAAGACAAGCTTGGTTTAGGCAATTTGTTGAACACCTGGAGTGCACCACCAAAGGGACAATATAAAGCACCTCTCAAGGCTTTTCTGGCAAGGGGAGGTGCATCTGCACCTCCTTACGCCTTAATAGGTCCGTCACTAGTCTCAAGTTCGAACTCCCATGACACCTTGGTAGTATGTGTATGTGAGAAACCCTCTTATAGTTTAGAGTATTGATCGATTGTATTTTAAAAAAAAAAGTTACTCTACCATGAAGGGATATATTAATGTCACATTGGAAAAATGAAATATCTTTACCGTTTATACCTTCTATGTTCCTATTTTTATTTAGCAATGTGTTCGGAACTGTATATCTTTTAGATACTGCCCATCTTCCTTAAATTATTCGTAGATGGTAAAAATGAAGTTATCCAAACATATTGGACAACTTTTTGTTGATTTCACTTACTAAACCAGCTAAGCTACCACCTTAGTTTAACATAATCCTTTTTTCATTCTCCTCACCACTAGAGTTAATCCCAATCAGCCTTTTGATTGTTGTGTTTTAACAGTCAGATGATTGGTTAAGAAGTCATAATCTGTTAAAATGAATCTCAAAAGTAATATCACACTTATGGTAATGGCTCTCAAAAGTGTAGAACTACCAGGCAACAGGGTCATCTATATCAATTGGAAAATTATATATGGACTCGCAGATGACAGATGATACCTACTATATATACTAAACATAATAATATTGTGGGACATAATCTTTTGAAAAGTTTTTCTGCGTTTGTCACCATTGCAATCAAGGGAGGCCCCACAAAGTATGTGGACGTTTTAGAGCCAAACTCATACCAATAATATCATATTTTAATGCAATTAATCACAAGACTCATATTTAACTCTTTTCTTGGTTCCAAATGAAATCATTGCTTAAATTTAACTATGATTTAGAAGTTGGAACAGTAATGTTTAGCCCCAATTTTAATTCTTTCATGATGAAGTTATCCCTTTAAACAGAAGTTAAGACGATCCATGTATAGTTTCACTTGAATGAAACCATAAATAAATAAAATATATTTATTTTCAATTTGAGAACATATCGTATGTTTCATATTATCTCCTAAACTAATGAATTTTTTTATATATATTTATCATTAGACCATCTACAATGGTGAGGGTGATTTCAATTTTATTTCAAAAAATTAAACTTTGACTTGCAGTGGTAAAGTTCAGTTCATTTCAGAGATCAATATTTCATTTTAGGAATCAATAGTTCCTTTCAGAGGTTAATAAAATGAACTCTGAAATGAAATTCATTTCAATAAGCTGTCCCACCATAATAACTCTACAGTCTCTCTCTTATTGACACATGGACAACATTAGTTTTAAATTTGTAAGCTATTAAACCGCATCGCTGCAAATGAAACTGCAGCTCAATAACTGCCAAAAAAGTTCAATAAATTGAACTATTAAACTGAACTGAAATGAACTATTGAGCAACCATTGCAGATACTCTTAGATCAGATGATATTTGAACTTTGATATCTTCTAACATTGAGATGATAAATATGAGTTGACAAATTCATTAATAAGTAATGAGAGGATTGAGTATATCCATTAAACATTTACACCATTTTGGAATGATTGTAATAAATCTGGATGATTACTGTAAATAAAATGAAAAACCTTCTTATCAAACTCAACAATGAGTGCCTTACTAGAATAAAAGGGAGGTGTTATTGACATTCTAGGAAATCTATTGGGCCAATCCGACAAAAGAAAAGATTTTTGGGCCCAATCATACAACATGAAGCAAGAATTCTATGAGGGCCTTATATATGACCCTTAAATGAGGCGCTATTTCTTAACCATTTGATCAAATTGGTTAGCTTGATCTAACGGTTAATAAATAGAACCTCACTTAAAAGCCATATATAAGACCCTCACTATAGAATGACTCCAACATGAAGACCCAAAAAAATTCCACCGAAGAAAATTGGAAGGGAGGCCTTACTAGAATAAAAAACCTTCTTCTCACCGTTGTTTTTATTCTTTCAATATTCATTTATTATCTCAACTAGCAAAATTATTTTTACTGAAAAATAATTACGTACTCCTTCATTTCATATTAGCTAATTTACAAATAAAAAATAAAATTGTAAAGCTGAGAAAATGGTGAAACTGTTAATAAATTTAATTACAATTAATAATATAAACAAACTGTTAAAACAGATATATAATTAAAGAATTGAAATGGGTCCCTGAGAGTATGCGTCTGCGCTTTGAAAATCAAAATTGAATAACAGCTGGACCAGAAACTTGAAAACAGAGACAGAAAAGAAGGCTTCAGGAAGAAGGGTGTGGACTTTTGGCTCTGGCTGATAACAACTATTTTGTGCTCTCTGCAAATCCCGTCCGTTGTTCAGGTTCTCAAAGCGCAACATTCGCCTTAAAGACTGTAGCTTTTGCCCACCAAAACCCAACCAAATGACGGAAGCTCCAAGCTTGGTATCTCAACCTCTTAGTCTTCTTCGGCTTTACCTTTTCTCTCACCTTCACTCTGCAACAAGCTACAGAGGGAGGTTCAGGAAGGCTCAGAGTAAAAATAGAAGCTTGAAAATTTGGGAGAAGAAGAACAAGGAGCTGATTTGGTTTGGTGGGTCGTTTTCTGATTGACTAAAGAAGCGATTTTTATTGGTGGGTTTGGCAATTGCTTTTGGTCCAATGTTTTGCTGTGGAAGGGGCTTTGGTCGGTACGTTAATCATTATATTTCCGAGCTGAATTTGAAAATTTGGGTTTTGATTATTTTTCCCCTTGGTGCCGCAGCCTTTTTGCAGTCTCGGTTGCTCTTGAGGCTCAGGCATCCGATCATCATCGAACATCTGCACATCATCACATGTGACTGTCCTGTTGTCTACCATATTAGAGTCTTGATGCGTTGGTATATCAGGATTTTCTGGGCAGGAAAAAAGTGGGAGCTCCATTTTCATTGTCATCATGCACCTTAACACGATCTCGAGAACCTTCATTTTCATTCCCATCAGCAGGGGCGGCCCTGGGGTGGTGCAAGTGGCGCCACCGCACAGGCCTCCGATTCTTGAGGGCCCCAAAAAAAGAATTCTTTATATTGTATATATTAATATTACAGGAATTGTATATATAGTATAGCGTGTAAAATATTTGCACAAGAGCATGTCTGGTGTAGTTGGCTGCAGCGCATGTTCACTTATCGGAAGCGCCAGAGTTTTTTTTTTGGTCAAAAAGCGCCAGAGTTCGATTCTCGCTGAAGTCAGTCCATTTGGCTTTTTTATATTATTTTTTATTTATAACCACAAACTTTACATAATTATTATAAATATAAATTAAAAAAACAGAAAGCCCTTTTAAAAAGAAAGGGAAACATCGAAGCTAACAAGAAGAAGAGTATATATATTCCCCAAACACTTTTTACTTCAAAACCGAAAAAACTTCATGGTTTTTACTCTCTCTTAAACTCTAATTTTCTGGTAAGTAATCATCATCATTCATCAATCTTTCTTTGGTTCTTCTTTCAATCCTTTGACAATTTTAGGAATTTCAACACCAAAAAGAGAAATTCCTAATTCCTAAATTCATAAAGACCACTCAAAATCAAATAGTTAGACTACTCTTTAATTTGTGATTGCCAATTTTTTTTTCCTATTAAACAGAGATTGCTTATTGAAGGCAGCAAGGGACCTTATAGGGCCACAAGGAGCTTATTTTTGTACCAAACATTTAAATTTATCAAATGGACACATTTAAATTTTTATGACTTTGATTTCTGATTGTCATTACATATTTATTGACGGTGACTTTTAGTTTAAAAAAAATTATTTATAACATTAAGTTATGGCAAATTTTTTATTATAGTATTTTTGTATTAGATTATGTGAGGCTCCAATTTAAGTTTCGCATAGGGCCCTCAAAATCTCAAGGACGGCCCTGCCCATCAGGCACCTTATCACAATCTCGAGAACCTTCATTTTCATCGCCATTATGAACCTCATCATGGTCTTGAGAACCTCCATTTTCATTGCCATCATGCACCATATCAGGGTCTCAAGAACCTCCATTTCCATTGCCATCATGCACCTTATCATGCTCTTGAGAACTTCCCTTTCCATTGCCATCATATACCTTATCAGGGTCTTGAGAACCTCCATATCCATTGTTACAATGCACCTTATCATGGTCTTCAGGACCTCCACTTTTATTGCCATCATGCACCTTATCATGGTCTTGAGAACCTTCAATAATGGAAGCATCCGGATTGCCTGGAGCGGAAACAAGGCTATCTGTTAAACATGTGACAATTTCCATTTCTTCTTTCTGGCTCAGACCCGAATCTTCCTCCCAACTGGATGGTTTTCCATGTTTCCATTTTCTTCTTGTGCAGATTTTCCAGGTCATAGGAAGTCTCGGCTCCATAAGCTCTTGATGTGTATGGAATGCCACAAATTTGAGCTGTGATTCAAATTATTTGCTGAAAACCAGAGTCTCCTGTAGGAAAAAGCAAAATACTCTCCATTTTCTATTGGTGGTATAGCTCCATTAAGAAGGTAAAAAGATGACTTTTGGTCAAATGACTGATATTGTCCAAATAGTGAGCCAGCGGTGGCTCCTGGCTCAAAAAATTCCCTGAGAACCAAGCCAGCATCACTAACACACTCAGAGCTCCTAAAACAAGATGTGAATAACAGAGTAATTTCAATCCCCTGGCCTGCTTGAGAATTAGATATATTTTCTTGGCAAGCTATTGCAGGACCACATCTTCCTGAAAATGACTGCACACCAGTTTCTTGCTCATTACAAAAACAGGCCACAATCGAATGAATTTTCCTGTTGCGGTAACTCATCAGTGAATTAAAGCTTCATGTCCGTTTCTTCAGTGGGACAAACCGCAGGTTGTGGAACTTCGATGACATTTCTTCAGATGCCTCCTTTTTCCTTTCTTTCCACTCTTCCCACAAGTAATTACCATTTCAAGATCAAAATTTGGTGACACAATTAAAAGGTTTAAATTCTGAAGTTGTAAAAGAGAATAGATATCCCATTCAAGTTCAACACCCCAGGTACTCAGCATATGTTGTCTCCATAAAAAATTAGAAAATCATGTCCATTTATTTGACAATTATCCAAGTGACTTTTCCCTCAAATCCACATCAATGTGCACATCATCAGTGAATTAAAGCTTCACGTCCTAGTAAAGAAGAAAGCCACTCAAAATCCGGAAGAGCTGGAAAAATTTGAACAAGTTGTCTTCACAGGGCAGATTTCAATTAGCGCAGGAGGCATGCATTGTTCCAAGTTATATAAAACAGCAGCACCATGATTGATTGAAGGGATTAATCATGTAACCATTGGGTCTGGATGACTTTTCTATCACATCTTTTGTTTATACTGACATAGACAAAGCACACACACATGCACACAAAATTGTGTGTTTCAACCAAAAAGGGTCATGCATTTACAAAAGAAATGAGATTTTTTTTTCTTCTATGGTTTTTCTGTGGATATGTGATATGAAGAGCAAGCTTATGGGGTTCGATTTTGTTTTCATCCATTCATTTTTCTTGAGTGAAACACTTAACTCAAATTTTGAGTGCTTTCTTTGTGAGTGACATTCTAGGTGAGATTTGGAGTTGAAACTTCTTTTTTTGCATATACCTTTCCGGATTGAGTAAGTTGTATTGGTATTGGCTATTTCACACACTACATGTGAGAATGTTATGTGCGGTTTTGTTAACTCCTGAATCATGCTTAGAATTTATAAGCTAGTTATTTGATTCTTTAGAATTATTTATACATTGCGCAATTCCGTTGAGACAAATATGTGAAAGCCCTAACATTTTTTTAAGTACAAGTTTTATTTTGTTTTGCTCAAGGACTAGCAAAATCTAAGTTTCGGGTAGTTGATAAGCTCATGATTATATATCATTTGAATACTCTTTTTCTTAGTTTCTCTTATTTATTAGTTATTTACATTGTTTCTTCTTTTGTAGATAAATATAAACAAAGAAATTAATTGGGAGATTTTTAGGACAATTTTTTATGCATTATGCACATTTTCTAAGAAACTGCTTATGTGGATCAACCGACTTTACGGAATAGTATGTACTTTCTCAGGATGAATCAGGTTACGATCCTTATATGGTTGGAAAGCTCTGAAAGTCAGCTTTCTATAGAATTTTACGATTTAGAATTCTGATTTTTCTACAGGAAGTTAGGAAGGTTTTAGAGTCAGCTGCTCAGTCAGAGAAGTCTGTGCGGGAATTATATAAAGTCTTAAACACATGAGATTCATAAAATTAAGACTTTATATGGTTCCTGGCATCCCCATAAAATTAATTTTACTAGAGTGCAATCCCCCTATGGAAAATCTTTCATTAAACACATGATGTCTAATAAAGATTAAGACTTTATATGATTCCTTGTTTCCATAAAATTAATGAATCTCATGTGTTTAATGTATGCAATAATACGGATAGATTCCATAAAAATAAAAATAAAACAGAAGACTAAATTTAAACCTAAGAATTATTTCTTTTTTATGAATTTTAATATCTTAATTTTTAAAAATATAAATTTTTATTCAAATTCACGTGACATGTTATTATTAGACATGTGGGCTACATATACATGCCATGTCATCAATCTAACGGAAGTTTTGATGGAATCTCACGGCACAACAATTTTGATGTGTCATGTGTAACATAAAGGACCAATAATATCACCGGGGAAAAAAACACAAAGAACCAAAAGTGATAATTTCGAAAACCTCAAAGACCATTAGTGATAAAAACCCTAAGTATTATTGTATATGCAGGGGCGGAATGTACAAGTTGAGTAAAGTCTCTATAATAAAGTATGTTGGTGGCCCTTTCACAATAAAGGGAAAGTAGAGCTAGATATGGGGAAATATTGCACTCTAGTAAAGAAGAGAATGTGGGAAGAGTGTTTAGAACTCGAACTAGACTAAGCATGGGTTTAAAAGGGTATTGAACACCCCCACCCCTTTTTCCTCCTATCTCCTAGGCTTCTTATTCTAATTAGTCCACCACTTAAAACACTTTGAAAGATTATTAATTAGAGGATGAGACATTATCATGATTTATAAATCAAAAGGAATTTCATTATGAAAAAAATGATGATAATGTATAAATTGAATGGTTATACAATACAATGCATATGTGTTCATAGAATAAGTGAGTGTGATTCACTGTGTAATTACTATTGAAGAAGGTGATAGTATTGAATATGTTTAGGCAAAGTGGAAAGTGAAATAGTATTCAAGGAAATGTGAAGAGGGTTTCCACCAGCTTCTTCAAGCAAGACTAAAAGATTTTCCGAGGTTTTAAAGAAGGATCGAGGAACGTGGTACCTAAGAAACATAAAAATCAATGATAAAAATTAATAATAAGTGCTAACTATAAAAATATAGTGCGCATGAAAACCCAGATTTCTGCAACAGCTCATTGATGAAACGTATGATTTGTGGACGAAGAATTCGTCACAAAATGAAATTACATGGACAAAAAACTACATGGACGAAAGTGAACATTTATATTCAATGAAGGATCACTATATATATATATATATATACAAAGTGTCATTGATGCTTACATTTCTTGTGAAGGCTCTCCCTTTGAAGTAAGAAATGAAACCCAGTAACGACCAATACTTTGCCCATTAATCCAAGCTTCACCCTTACCCATTGAGCTAAGGTTTAAGGCGACAGGATCATTTCCAATAGGTGCGTCGAAAAAAGTCTGCAAATCAATGTTTTAGATGTATAGTAATGTATATAAGTTGCACAAAAACATTCGGAGTTATGATAATTTTTATACATCTATCTATCGATGTTTTACTTAAAAGTGTTTACTCCAGCAATGTTCTTTCTTTTGGCTAATCTCTAATATTTTATTATTTCTCTCTTCTCCTATCTAAATTAAGAATTCATTAAAAATTCAGAAAGTAAGAAGTGAGAGAGGGTTGTGGGCCTAGGGAGAGCGAAGAGGGAAAAATTGAGAACCCTCAATTTCTCTCTCCTCCTCTAAATGTATAGAGCCACCAAACTCAAATAGGGAGTTCTCCAAAATACAGAGCCAAATAGCAAGTCTGCTAGAGCTGCATTTTGCCCTTATTCTAGCCAAAATGGCTAAGAATCAGAGTATAACAACTCTGCTGGAGATAAGAAAACCCGTAATCCGAAGAATTTGTATTTAATTATAATTTCTTTGATCTCTATATTTAATTAAAAATTTCTATCACATACCTTGTACCAAGTAAGTGGTTGATTAAGAGAGGTGTTATTAGCTTTACTCCATTCAACCATGTGTATGTTTTCTTCTCTATATATTTGCAATTTTTCTCCAAATAGTCCAACCTGTAAAGATTTCATCAAATACAACAATAAATTGATTTTTTTTTTATTTATAAAAAAGCAACATTTAATCATATTTACTAAAAAAATTTAAGCTTAAAAATGATGTACAAGCTTTGTAGTATTTGAAGATTTACCTGATATCCCCAAGCATAATTTGTAAAGTTGTAAAACTCATTCTTGCTACATTGAATTTCAACTCTTGTTAAGCCGCAAAATCTTCTTTCAAGAAAAGCTCCTGAATCCTTTACAACAAATAATATATCTTTTTGAGTCAAACATTGATGTATAGAAAATTAATGAATTGATAATGAAGAACTATAATTTGAGCAATACCGGTAGTCCAACCATAACGCCTAGCAGAGAAATCTTGTTAATTTCATTGCTCAACACAACTGGACTCTGCATGATGAACTGCTTGGTATCGTGACTACCATGGGCATTTCCTGATGTAATTAAAAAATTAAATTATATAAATAATAATTTTAAATAGTTTAATTGAGGTGCTTTCAAATTTCATTTCTATTTAATTATTTCTTTTTCAAGCCATCTCTAGGAATTTCATAAGCCTCAATTTTACATTACATATATAGAAATTCTCCTATGCAAACGTCCGGATGTTATTACTGTATCATGTCATGTTTTCGGTTTAGAAACTGAAAATAGGAAATTATCGAATTATTAATACATGTTATTATGTTACCTATATAGATGTTGTTCACAAAAGCATGTGTTGCATGTCCTTGAGACTCAGCAACAAGTTTTGGTTCAGCGCAAGAAATGTTGTGTTGAAACCTGTTGTTACACATGTTAGTTTGTTTTATAAAGGATAAGATTAGAAAGATTAATTTTTCGAAGAATAGAATGTACCTGAGAGTATACCACAGATAATCAGATACATCTTTGGTCACATTCATGTGCTCAAGTAATGTATCTGAAAGTAGTGAAGTATTTTCATAGTTTGGAATCACATCTGTGTACCCTTGCCATCTATCCATTGAATCAAAGATTTCAGTTGTTCGTATCATTCTTTTCGTGTCATTTGTATTTACCTACGTATAACAAGAAATACAAAACAACACTTAATCTACCATCAGTAAAAAAGAAAGCTACCGAAGAAAAATTGACAATACAAAACTAATACACTTTTTTTTTATTTTTTTTTTATACAAGCGATATTAGGCGAGGGGCAGATTTGAATTCAAGAACTCAAGTGAATGGATAAATGCCCTAAACCCTGGCAGAGGGGATAAGTTGGGATCAAACAAAGACTTGGGAGAAAAGTTATATGTATGCCTAACCCAAAATTACAGTTGTGGCCTAATTAAAAAAAATTGTTTGTTGCCAAAAGAAATTCTATAGTGAGTGTGCCATATACAACCGGTTATGTGGACCTACTTATTAGTCACAGGATTATTTCATTAAACTTAAGTGAAGTTACTATTCAGATGAATCATGTGGCTAATATGAAGGTCCATATATGACACCCTCATCATGGCCAAAACCGTATTTGACCCACACCAAAAACGAAAAAACAAACAAAAAGAGAGTATCCTTTCCTTAAAGAGGAAAACGAAAAAGTATACTTTGTTTTGACAAAAATGGCCCAAATTCATATCTAATCCTTTTTCCCTTATTACCGAGTGCATAAATTCAAGACCTTGAATGCATGAATAGATGGGAAAAGAAAAATAAAGAAAAGAAAAGCAGTGCGAAAATTCAGACAACTTACCGTTGCCGTGTTGAAAATTACTTTTTCACAGTCTGGTAGAATGCTAATTGACTTCGGCATCAGCTCATGTGATGCATTTTGGAACTGAACAGTAGCATTATTTCTTTCATCATTATTTATAAGAAATGCAACACATCTTCCTTCAGTTTCTTCGCGAAAGACATAGGCCTAATTACAAATCACAAATAATGTAATCATTATGTATGTATATTTCATTTTTGACCGAGAATACACTACAAGAAACATTATAATCACTAATATTCATGGCATATAATGAAGTGGCTTCGGTTGCATCCTTAGACACCGACAATATTGTCTAATAGCATAATGGGCACGAATCATCGTGACTGCAGCTATCAGACACCGATAATATACTTTTAGTCACCTCATCATAATGTCGGTGACTATTAATTATATTTTCTCGTAGTAATAATTGGTGTTTAACTAATGAATTAGGTTAACTATATTAAACATGGAAGGCTACATGATCACCTCTTGAAGTTGACCTAGTGAAAAATTTGTTGGCATTCCCTGTAGTAGAGTTGTAGAGCAACTTTTGATTGCAGCATGCAATGCCTTAAGATGACCCCACTTGGGTTGCCGTAGCAAACCTAAATAATTTCCAAAAAGCAGTTATAAGTGTTTAATTAGTTGGTTGGTTAATGCATAAAATCAAGGATTAATGAACTAATTATAATTCATATATGCAAATTTAAAATAATGAACTGACCGTATTCGTCGAGAGGAGCTTGATCATAATAACTTGTTATGACATATGCAGAGCTTGTTCTTCCAAAATTAGTTCCACCGTGGTACTAGAGAGATCAATTACAAATTACAATACACCACTTGAGTGTTAAAAAAAAACATATGGGGCTTCAATTGAGGGATTCCTCATAGGGCCCACTTCGTATTGTATTTCATTAATCCAAACCATCAATTTTGTAAATACTCATTCAAAGATCGTCTGTACAAAAAATCACTTTAATCCGATATCATTTGACCACTCAATTGAATTATTGAAATTTTAGTATTTTCTTAAAACACCGTGTTCATTTATTTTGTAGAACACAATTGGATGTTGAAACAGTTTCTAATTTGTCTAATTTTTTACTGTTTTTCTCCCAAAAACAAAGACAAAAACTAAAAAGGTAATTGCTAAAGCTAGAGTTATTATATATTTGTTGGAAAATCATACCATGTAATAGTTTACGTAGCTTCCATTTCTAGCTATAAAAAGTGCAACATGAAATGCAATGTCTTCGGCAGATCTTATATATGGTTCTCCACCGTACACTTGATAGCTGAAAACAGAACATGATCGTTATACTCTAATTATTTTTTTAAAAGAAACATTAATAAATGAAAGAACGAATTAATAACTAAATAAAATAAAATTAGTTAGGTGTCTCATTTGATTATGATATATACGTAAATACAAAACTTATGTCTAAGCAAATTAATGTATAAAATCAAATTGTTGACGTGAGTTAACCTATCAAGGAGATTTACTTCCTAAGTTAATTAGGTGATTTATTTCCTTTTTAGCATAGTTGACATATCCATATATAATTAGGAGATATTTCCTATTTATTCAATGTATCTATTTTCTTGTAAAGCCCTATATATTCCTCCTTACAAAGAAGTATACAACCATCCAAATATTCAAACCATATTCTTATTCTTAGCATGGTATTAGATCGGCCGATCTTAGGTTGTCTCTAAGCCCTCAAATCATATCCTCAAATTCAAACACAAACCCTAAATTAAATTCCTAAACCCTCAAATCAAATCCTCTTATCAATTCCCTAAACACAAACCTATATCAAATTTCATATAGTCCCACAGCGATGTCAGAGGAACCTCTCTTGCTCACAAAAGGCTCCTCCAATTCCAACCCTCAAATTGTCACAATTCAGAGTGACAACTCCCTGCTCCCTCCCAGAATCATCCTCAATGAGACCAACTATGCACTGTGGTCTCAACTTATGGGGATGCGAATTGTTGCGAGAGAAATCAAGGATGCAGCCAAAAAGACCTTCTATGATGGGGGTGATGAATCTTACCTTTATGATCTGAACAAACGGGCATTTACTATGAAGCAAAATGGTACACCTGTTCATACATACTACAACCAGTTACAAATTATTTTTCAGGAGATAGATCATCGAAGTCCAATCAATATGCAATGTGTAGCCGATTTGACTACCCGCCAATTAGAGATAGATCGTCTTCGCGTTCATATTTTTCTTGCAGGACTAGACCCAGAGTTTTATCAGGTTTGTGGGGAAATATTGCGCAAAGATCCAAAACTGGACCTCGAAAATACATTTGCCTACGTCCGTAGAGATGCTCAACAAAGAATGTCCATGAATGGTGCCAATGATCCTCAAGATGCATCAATCATGGCTGCTCACCGTCAAAAGGGAGCACATAATTCTCCCAGTATCTCTGCTCAAATTAAGGCATCAGGAACTCATCCGAAAAAAAAGTGCACACACTGTGGAGGTAGCAAACATACCCGTGTTGGATGCTATGAGTTGATTGGGTATCCAAATTGGTGGGACCATTCCAAAGCTCCACAGAAGAATAGAGGAAAAGCACTACAAGTGTCTTCAGATTATGTCCCTGTAAGTCCTACTGTTTCGACTACACCAGCCCCTGCGTCTGCCTCTATATCCACAACAGGTACCAAAGGTTATGCTTTAAATACCTCATCCCGCAAAAACACATGGATCTTTGATTGGGGAGTGACTGATCATATGACATTTGATCTTGGACAAATTATTACTCACACACTGTCTTCCTAGTCGGTGGTGTCTAATGTTAATGGTACCCCTCCCCTATGATTGGGGAGGGTTCTATATCTCTCTTTGACTTCCTAAATTTGAATTATTTGTTGATTGTTTCGTCTTTGAACCCTAATTTGTTGTCTGTTGCACAAATTACTGCGACTTTGGAATGTACTGTAACTTTTTGGCCAACTCATTGTTTTTTCAGGATATCATCACCAGCAAGACGATTGGTTGTGGTATTAGGAGGGGCAAACTCTACTACTTGGACTTGGCACCAGACAGTCAAACTTTCTAGCTGGGTGGAGAAAATGGTGAGAAAAAGAAATATGAAGTGTGGCTAGACCTGTTGGACATGCATCTTTCGGTTATTTACAAAAGTTATTTCTATCATTATTCTCAAGTTTTAATATTTTAAGTTTTTAAGTGTAACATTTGTGAACTAGCCAAGAGCCATCGTGTTTCATTTACCTTAAGTTCAAATAAAAGTTTGGTTCCTTTTTCCCTTATTCGCTTGAATGTTTGGGGACCTGCTAAAATTGTCACTCAGGCTTAGGCTCGATGTAAGCTTTAGTACCATCATAATCTTATTATCTCTAGCATCAAATCTAGATTGGTCATTACATTAGTTCGATGTTAAAAATGCCTTCTTACATGGAGAATTGGAAGATGACGTATACATGGATCTACCGCCATAATGTAATCTAGCTCCCGAAAAGAAAGATAAAGTTTGCAAACTCATAAAGTCATTATATAGGTTGAAATAGTCTCCCAGAGCGTGGTTTGGATGGTTTACTAAGTCCATGAAGAATTTTTTATTCACTCATAGCAATTCAAACCACACTATATTCTTAAAGCATGATGGAGACAAAGTCACCACCTTAATCGTTTATATGGATGACATGGTTGTGACTGAAAATGACACAAAAGAGAGACAAAAGCTACAACAATATTTATCTCAGGAGTTTGAGATAAATGATCTAGGTCCTCTGAAATACTTTCTTGGAATTGAAGTGGCAAGATCAAACACCAGTATTTTTCTATCTCAAAGAAAGTATGTGATGGGTTTACTGACTGAAACAGGAATGCTTGGATGTAAGTTATGGCTGACATCAGGAGTAAAAATTGGGAGATTTTTTTATTTTTTTTCAAAAGTATGTGGAATCCCCTTATCCTAAATTGTTAAATTTGCTTGTGAATTTCTCCTTTTTTACATATATACTATATGATTTTTGCAAATGAGGTCTAGTTTAGTGGAAAAGAGCATTGACTTACAGACCAGTAGTCTCAAGTTCAAATCCTCATCATGACACCTTGGTAGTATGTGTGTGTACGTGTGTGTGTGTTTGTGAGAAATCTCCCTCCCCCTTCTAGTTTACACTATCGATACTTGTATTCGGATATACTACATGATTTGTAAGTGAGAGTTTACCAACTAATTATCTACCTTAGCTCAATACCACTAAATACTAATTGAATTAGACCTTGAGGGGACGCATTAATTACATGTGTATCTGATTGACATATATTAACTAAATACAATTAATATAGATCTAGATATATGCGGATGCATATATAAAAAAGAAAACATACAATGAGGTCCAATTCTCTGTCCAAAGAGCGGGCTTATTGGGTGAGTTTGGTCCTCCAAAAGTTTGCCCACACCGCATACCGTTGCACGTATTGATCTGCATGTCATGTTTATTAATTTGTAATCGGAATGAAATTATGAAACGAAGAGATATAAATAATAAATTTTATAATTAATTTAATTTAGAGCTGAGGATATACAGATTGTAGTGAGAAAATTAAAAAGACCAACCACTGGATCAGGAGCATCGGTTTGCTTGCACATGACCCATGGTACACCAGTTTGGAGCTCAACGGCCATTTTTGCTGCCCAACGAACGTAGGAGGGTCCTTTTTCATGGAATGCTGCTTCTATGTTTTGATATTCGTTCTCAATCTAAATATGTTATATATATAAAATTCCATTAATTATAGATTAAATTGAAAAGTACTTTTAATTAATCATTATATATGTACCTGCGATAATATGATTGGGCCTCCTTGTGATGCATATAAACCCTCTGACTTCATCATGTTCACTATTTTTGTAGTAAAATTTTGCATATAAAACTATAGAAGAAGAAAGAACACAATAGAGACAAGACATCAAAAACCGAGAAAATAACGAGTTAATCATCTTCTTTTTTTCTTTTATAAATTGGAAAAGAGAATTCAAACTTGAGATATTTTCAACATTGGAAAGAGAAATATTATTAAAAATAATAATGACATGTTTACTTATTAGGAATGAAGGGGACAAACCTTGAATGGTTCATTATCTGAGCGATAAACTATGTCAGGGACATCATGCAGCCAAAATGGAAATCCCCTGAAAATATAAATTAAAGAGTCAATTACCAATCTCGAAATTAATCCCCCCTTATACTATAAACAAAAACAAAAAGATATATAGGAGAATGTTAGGGCGGCCTTGGACTTGGGCCCCGAGGGCGATGGCCTAGGGCCTCAGATCAAAAGGGCCCCAAATTTTTTAATATCCATATTATATATAAAGAGGACACCCTTGTAAGGCCCATCATGCATTATTTTTCAATGATTTGAACAATCTAGTGTTTAGAGATTCATTCAAAGATCAACTCTACAAAAAAAATCACTTGAATCTCATATCATTTGACCACTCAATTAAATTATTGAAATTTTAGTAATTTCTTGAAGCACCGCATTCATTGATTTTGTTGGTCTCAATTAGATGTACTTATGATTTTCAATTTGCATGATTTTTTGCAAGGATGATTTCTGAATGAAGATGTAAAAAATAGATGGTTTGGATTGTTGATAAAAATCTCGTAAGGGACTCTAAAGGGTGTCCCTCAAATAAAAGGGGATTATTATATATAATTGTATTAAATTGATTTTTTGAGAGTTTAAAAATACAAGGGCCCACATTTACAAATTAAACATTAAAAAAATTATTATTTTTGTTTTGGAACAACAAACATCCAATTAATCCAACACTTCCTTCAAGAAAATGTTTAGTTCTTCTAGGGCTCATTTGGTACAAGGAATTGGCTTGGATTGGATTGGCCAAACTTTAATCCCATGTTTGTTTCCCATGGTTCTAATCTTAAATGGGATTAACTAACCCTGGGCCCAATAAAAACACCTCCTTAGGTGTTCTTACCTAAGCTCGTGTGGAAAGGGCGGACAAATTGTCCCGAGCCCTTCGCTAGCGACATCGCATCGCAGTGCCCCTCTCCCTCAACAACCAACCACAACCAACAACCAAGAGCCAGCAGACCCACCCGCCACCACTGCTTTCTCTCTCCTCCAGCCGCAACACAGATTCACCATATCCACCATAGCCACTGCATCATCGTCCCAAGCCATAACCAGTTCAAAATTCAAAGAAAAAAAACACCACACAAACCCACTGGATCAACGCCCAATCTTCCCCCACCCCAGCAACATTGATGTTCCCCTCTCCCTTAACTCCTCTTCTCTACCCCTCTCTGCAAATCCAAAAAAAAAATAATTACAGAACAAAAAAGAACATAAATGGTTTCAATTTTGGCTAAGAAAAGAAAGAAACATGAGTTCTTTGCTTGCTTGGCTTGGGTTCTTGCTTGGCTTGTGAGATGATGCCGAATTGGCTTGGGTTCTTTGCTTGTTTTTTGTCTGAAAATTTTCGAAGAGAAAAAGAGGAAAAGGGGAAGACATAATAGAAGAGGAAGAAGAGAAAATTTTCGAAAACAAAATAAAGAGAAAAGTAGACAGAAGAAGAGGAGAGAAGATAGAGAAGAAGAAGATGAAATAGATGCAGAGAGGAAGAAGAAGAAAGAGAATCGGAGAGAAAGATGAGGAAAAAGGGGAAAGAGAGAGAGAAGAAAAGTCAATCAAATATTTTAAAAACTTACTTTTTACAAAAAAAATATTTATAAAAAAAGTTAGTCCTAGTCTAATCAAATATATACTGGACGCAGTACAAGTGTTATCCAACTTATGACATGCCAAGCCAATCCAAGACAGTCCCAATATTTAGTCTAGTCCATGACAGTCCACCGTACCAAACGAGCCCCTAGTTTTATGTTTTATGATTCATGTTCATTTATTATTTTAGTCTAATAAAATTACCATAATTAAGCTAAAAAGAAAATACATACATGAGCATAAAAAAATAAAAAAATAAAAATCTTTCTTGCTAAATTATGATTATATATAAAGGGAAATGGGCTTCATTTTAATTAATCCCCTTGGGCAAAAGTGAGGGCCGGCCCTGAAGAATATATGAAATAAGAAAAATTAAACATACCCATATGTCCATTCACTCTCAATGAAAGGTCCGATCCTAAGGCAAGCGTAAAGTCCTTGTGCCTGGATTTCCTTTATGAATTTTACTAAATCATATCTTCCACTGAAATTGTACTGTACATATATACAGACAATATTCAATATATCAGCCAATGAGAGAGAGTGAACTAGAGAGAGAGGGAGAGAGAGAGGGATGGAATGTTAAATTACCAACCTGACCCGGTTGGGGCTCATGAAGATTCCAAAATACATAGGTTTGAATCACATCAACTCCTCCTTCCTTGGCTTTCCCGATCAAAGATCCCCACATCTACACCAACTCTTTAATTTCACAAACAATATACATATACCATATATGCATGCGAACAGTTAAAAGTTTTATTTCTAATTAGTGGAAAATATATATATTATAGAATTTTTCTTGGGTTTTTTACTTGGTCTATCTTTTTGTTTTTATATCCAGCCCACGACAATTAATTTCTTTGAATCCAATCCACCCCCCAATCAATGTAGCCAACTTCGTACTTATTTATCTGTATATATGCAGGTTTCACGTTCATTACAGTTCCCGAATCCAGTATCAAACAAAATGGACGCATAAGATATGTCCAAAAGATATGAAGAAAATGTGATATGTCCAAAAGGTACGAAGAAAATGCGAACCAAGCTTCTAACCGTGACATATGTAATCATAATGAAGAGGGATTCACTATTACGCCCAATATAGGGGCCTACACCCAAAGACCATTTACAATATAACAAAGAGGCGTCAAACTTCCTATAAAATACAAAATTGCCAATGATTTCCTAAAACAAGCCCAACTCCAAAACCTCATTAAAAAAAAACTCAAAATACTCAACATGGCATCAAAGTAATTTAATAATCAAAATTAAATTCAACAGGGCCAGCTGTTGTTTTTTGGGTTTGTTTATAGAAATTAAATGGTGTAGGGTTTCTTTATATCACTAGTGCTAAGAATTAGTATATAACTAAATATCTAATAAAGGAACATGATAAACCACCAAATATATGAAAATGAATGTTAATTGCAATGAAAAACAGAATAAATTAATATTTAGTAATTATTTATGCAAATATCTAAGACATCGGGTGCATGGACTCTTCACCACTTAAACTACAAACAACTTGCTTCATATTTAGTGTATTTTTGAATATTGCACTTGAGCTAGAAATATTCATGAATTATAATTGTGTAGTGACTTTTTAATATTGTATTATGAACAAGTAAATGTGTAGTGATATAATTACCTCAGGTGTACTCCGAGGATAGTGAATAGAACCTGAAAATAGAATTCTTCTTTCCCCATTAATGATGAGAGATCTTCCATCGTACGTGACATCTCCTCGACAAACACAACCTTCTTGTGTTATAACTACCACCGCCGCCGCCATAACAAATAAACGTAGCCACGTCCTCCGCGACTGCCGCCACAGCCGCCACTCCATCTCTCTCTCTTTCTCACGATCCTTAATCAATGTAGACTGAAATTTTGTATACGATCACCAAAAGAAGCTTTATGCCTTAACTACTACGTCTTTTGGGGAAGAAGATAAAGATGAGAATATATGGATGGATCCTCCTAATGCAATGCATATATATAACAGATGACAATGCATATAGAATGGGTGAGTTGGGTAAATTAAAGCATACATACATGGCACGTGACAGTGACACCTTAGGGTTTCTAGACCCATACCATAACAACATAGCTAGGGGCAACTTGGTAATTGAAGTCCATCTATCTACCACATTTCAAATGAGATGATAGGTCACATGCACCTTCTGTATGTTCCCTTGTTTACGTCATAGCTTAGCGTGGCTGGGATGGCAAGGCAAGGCAAGACAAAAAGAGCCCAACCACCGCACCACGCCAACACTGCTTACTGTACATGTGTGAGAAGTGAAGATCACCGCTACCACGAAACCTAGCCAACTGTCGCTTGCTTGCTTTGCTTGTATAATTAATTTCTTCTGTTTGTTTGGGCCTCTTTTGCACCAAACCACTAAGACGTCGCAATGCAATTTGGTGATGAAAAGCCCAAACCAAATAACCTAAGCCGCATCCACCCTTTTGTGACTCAAAACTTGCTCAATATTAGGCAAATCCAACTCTTTTATGATCGGGTTGGGCGGCTCAGTTGGATTAACTCAAAATTAAGCCCGCATAACGGTTTATAATTTTTTGAAACCAAGACCCGCTCATTATTAGGCCAACTCAACTCAACCTAACCCAACTCTCTAATAATCGAGTTAGACGATTCGGTCTAATCCGATTGACCCGAAATTGTGTCCAACCACCACCAATTACGTAATGGTTATAATATCTTGTGACTAGGCCTGATTGACTTGGCGTCACTAATTCGAGGATTGACCAGGTTGGGTTTGCCCTTATACAACTATGCTTGGGCTTTAGAGGTATTGGGCCACTTCCCGACCGATTTGGTAGGGAAGACTTCCTCCGCCACCTCTGCCAAGTTATTGAAACGGTGTGCATTTAAATGATTTCCCCGTGTGCTTGACGATAATTCCATCCAATTATCACTGACTGTGTCAAGGGGGTTGACCATAGCCCAACAAAAACTGTAAAAGGATAGGACCTGAAGCCGTAACTGGATTCCAGTCCAACCACTGCCCACAACAAGTAACTGCCCAAGATATATTCTTTAATATGTAATAATGATGGAGGGAAAAATGGACCAGAAAGAGGGAGAAGGTGCGAATTAATAATAATGGTCAAGATTGACAGCTAGTATGAAAGATACAGAAGCTTCCCGGCAAGTACCCAACTGAGAACGACTGGACAAGAACCCAACATGTTCATTTCACTTGGACCTCTTTCTTATAAGTTATAACCCCACCATTCACTACTGTGAGTGATGTTTTCAAGCAACATTCCTAATCACCAGCTCCAAATAATTTTATTATTAGTTTGGACATTGTGTGTAAACAAGACGGCGGCCATTTTAAATCATTGAGGACAACATGAGAGATCTTCATCATTACAATCCATAAAGGGCAACACGAGATCTTGTCCTCGCGTGATTTACGTGAATAACCTTACTTTGATGTCATGAAGGAAGTTGAGATTCCACTTTAGAACCAATTAGTAATGGAAAATAAATACTCTGACATCACGAAACAATAAGATTGAGAGTTAACGTAAAGCCCTCGTTATCTTTGTATTTAATTCATTAGAAATAAATACGAGACTTAGTGTGTTTACATAAAATTTATGGAAGGAGGAAGACGTGAAAAAAAATTTAGATATAGATAGCTGTTGACCAAGTTGCCGAAGAAAGTCGTAGCAATTGGAAAAGTAATGCAAATCTTGTTTGACCAAATTGTAAGAAATTGAAGAAATTGAAGAAAAAGAGCACTGATCTGATCTGAACATGAATCTATGATCTATGATGGTGGGTCCCCTTGTCCACCATAAATCTTAAACAAAGCAAGCTCCAAGTAGCTTCCTGCTTCCACATGCATTGTTTATCCATAAATATATATACGTCAGGCACCACGTCACGCAACACCTTTCTATGTTAAGGTGCACATGCGTCGCGCCACTTTTTTCGACATTATGAATCCGGACAAAGGTTCACTCCTTGCTCCCCAAGTTTCCCAATCGATATTATTATTATTATTATTATTATTTTGTTGTGTACCATATTCATATGGAATATTCTATTCACATGGCTGCCCAAAATTTGTTTTATTCTCTTTCTCTTTCTTTATTTTAAATATTTTTCTAATATTCTATTCATATTATACAAAAATCCATATAGAGCCTATTTGATGAGAAAAACTCAAAACTAGCAACTTGTTATTTTCTAATTGGTTTTTAGAAGATTTTAACACACTAAAAACCAATTAGAAAATGATAAGTGACTAATTTTAGAATTTTTTTTCTCTCAAAATAGGTTCTATAAGAATTTTTGTATAATACGTCATGTTGGAATGGCTTATCTGTGAAGAACTCTTTATTTTATTGTCTTAAGCCAGAAGAAGCATTGCGACTTATGCCAAATCTTTATTTTTTATTTTTATTTTAATCTTTTCGGGCATTTGTGTCCCATAAGTTTTTGCTTATAATGTGAAATCTTTAAAACTCTTAGAGCACTCCCATCCATTTGCCATGGCAATGGGCTATTACTATTCACGTAAATAGTGCGCAGCCATTGCAAAAGGCTTGTGGTGTTTCCACCCATTGTCATGGCAACCTAAGGGCAACCACTATTCACATGAGATATGATGAGAGGAATTTGTATAAAGTTTTGGTGTGAGAAGTGAAGAATATGACCCATGCACTGCCAAGGTTGTAGAAGCCTTGGGCTGGCCCGATTTGCTGGGACCCATGCACTGCCAAGGCTGTAGAAGCCCGCCGGAACATCAATTTGAGGCTTAGACCCCCAGTTGCCCGGGCTAGGGGCACCGCTGGAAGTGCCCTTAGCATACAAATAAAATACCAAAGGAGTTCCTTACTTTTCTTTTAGACTGCAGAACATAGAAAAAGAGCACTAGAGAAGAAACAATATGGACTACAGTTGAAAGACTTTTAAAGGAGTTAAGGATGGACACATGTGGATGTGGTGTAGAAAAACTAAGTAGGAACTACAATAATCTGGTTACATGGAACCCGTCTAACATGTTCAAAATCAAACTTTAATGGTTATGGGCGTGAAAAGTTTTGAAAAAGTAGCGACTGGATTTTTATTTTTTTTTAATTTTTATATAAGAGATAACATATTTTAATATAATCTAAACTACAGAGAGGAAGATTCAAACTCCTATGCATAATGGAGAGCACATCCGTTCTAGCTAACTTGGCTAAACTCATATATGCTTCGCAGTTGGATTTGTTATTATTAGAGATCATAGTGATGAATGCTAATGAAGGAAGTTGAGGTTTCACCCCAAAACTAATTGGCAATAGAGAGAGTAGCTCAACTCCTTATAAACCTAGGATAGATCCCTTAACTTTTCAATGTGGGACAAACATTCTCAACAGTTAAGACTGGTGAAACTTACCCTATTGGTCATGCTTACTTCCTTCAATTTGAAATTGCAGCCCTTGAGCATGGTTTATTAAAGGGCAAAACGTTAAAATTATATATAAAAAAATGAATTATTGCAGGATATTCTAGTACAGCTTTGAATCATATTTTAACCTCTAGTTCTGCTAATAATATTCTTGGTATATTTTGTCTCAAGTAAGAAATATCCGAAGGCTTTTTTTTCAACTTGAGGAATTTCAATTTCAACATGTTTATAGAGAAGTAAATATAGACACATATGGGTTAGCAAATTCAAGGTATAATTTTACATAATTATATGTTTATTTACTAGAAATGGAGGAATTCATGAATCTGTGAACTTAGTAATTGAAATTAGATCAACTACTCCTAGGTTGATACCATTCATGATTTTGAGGGTATTAAAGTACATATTTTAATATAGAATCCACATTATTTTTAATTCATTATGTGTAATAAAGATATGGGAAGTCTGAAATTAGAATCATCCCAATACCAATATTCTAGTAAATACAAAATAAGTGAGAATCAAAATCATTTAAATATGCGTTCCTCATAAGCAAACATGCTATTATTAGTATGGATGGAATAATGTTACTCTTACCACTTTATGTAGCAGATGAGGTAGATATCCACATCAATTAAAATTATTTAACATTTTCTTTTATTTTATGATTTATTAACACTTTAATAAATAAAAAAAACTCTTAATTAAACTTTCTTTATTAAAATACGCTTAATTGATTTAGTTGATATGGCATATGACACGTACATATCCAGGGGCGGCCCTGGGTTGGTGCAAGTGGCGCCACTGCACAGGGCCTCCGATTCTTGAGGGCCCCAAAAAAAAAATTTCTTTATATTGTATATATTAATATTATAGGAATTGTATATATAGTATAGTGTGCAAAACACTTACACAAGAGCGTGTCTGGTGGAGTTGGCTCCAGCGCATGTTCACTTATCGGAAGCGCCATAGTTTGATTCTCGCTGAAGTCAGTCCATTTCGCTGTTTTTATATTATTTTTGCTTTATAACCACAAACTTTACATAATTATTATAAATATAAATAAAAAAACAGAAAGCCTTTTAATGAAAAAAGGGAAACATCGAAGCTTACAACAAGAATAGTATATATATATTCCCCAAACACTTTTTACTTCAAAACCAGAAAAAATTCATGGGTTTTTCTTTCTCTTAAACTCTGATTTTATGGTAAGTAATCATTTTCATTCATCAATCTTTCTTTGGTTTTTTTTTCAATCCTTTGCCAATTTTTGTTATTCTATCAATTTCAGAAATTTCAACACCGAAAAGAGAAATTCCTAATTCCTAAATTCATAAAGACCACTCAAAATCAAATAGTTAGACTACTCTTTAATTTGTGATTGCCAATTTTTTTTTCCTATTAACCAGAGATTGCTTATTGGAGGCAGCAAGGGACCTTATAGGGGCACAAGGAGCTTACCAAACATTTATCAAATGGACACATTTAAATTTTTATGAATTTGATTTCTGATTGTCATTACATATTTATTGATGGTGACTTTTAGTTATAAAAAAACTGTTTATAACATTAAGTTATGGCAAATTTTTTATTATAGTATTTTTGTATAAGATTATGTGAGGCCCCAATTTAAGTTTCGCACAGGGCCCTCAAAATCTCAGGGACGGCCCTGTACATATCACATCATGAGGTATTAAAATGCGGTAAGTGAATGGACGTTGAGATTTATTTTGATATTGAAAATGTTGGGAGTTCATTCATAAGTATCTTTCTTGTAATTTTGTTTCTTATGAAAAAAAAATAGAAGAAAAGTATTATGTGATGCGGCAGAACGCAAGTTCGAGAGAGAGAGAGAGAGAGATGATTTGTTTGGTAAGTCGTAGGATTTTGGATTAGTTAATTGTGGATCCATCCATGATCCAGCAGCGCCGTGACGTTTTGTCCCATACGTCATGCGTTGGGGGCCAATAAAACTCCAAATCCATACAGTTGAACGGTCGTCCTTCAGTTTCCGCTTGGACCAATAAGTCTTCCTCATACCGAACGTGGCAAATGGTGATTGGCTGGCCGCACAAAGTAAAAACTCCTCGCGGAACAGGAGATCGAGATCGAGAGCGGAGAGCGAGACCGACCGTCAACGACGCTATAGAGGCAGGATTTAAAAAAGCGGAGAGAGAGGAACGTCCAAATTAGGTGACGAAAGCAATGACACAATTAGCAAGCTGAAAGTGGGCCATGCACACGTGTCACTCTCAGGTTAGACCGTCGACTGGCTGCGGTCAGCCTCTCCACCTCCTCTGTCTCTCACTCTCTCTCTGAACCCACGTGTCAAAATTAAAAAAAGAGAGAAAAAAGGAAAAAGAAAAATAATAATGTAGTGTCTTTATTGAGCGTGCGGGCGGGTATATAAAAAGGCTCCGGGGTCTTGTAAAACCCATTCGTTCCAAATCCAAGAAGAAACTAGAAGAGCAGAGGAGCTAAAACCAGAAGAAGAAATTCAAAGCGATCTACAACTAGCAACATCAAGATCAAGCAAGAGCAAGGGAGCCGTAAAAAGTCAACGATAAAAATGGAAAGAGGAGGTGAGCTGGAGTTACCGCCGGGGTTCAGATTTCACCCAACGGATGAGGAGTTGGTGAATTATTACTTGTGCCGGAAATGTGCTGGGCAGTCTCTTGCTGTTCCCATCATCAAAGAGATTGATCTTTACAAGTTTGATCCTTGGCAGCTACCTGGTATAAATAAGTTCCCCCGTTTCCAATTTTTTATTTTTTATTTATTTTTGGTCAAATCCCCATTTCTGATTGAATCACTGGATTTCATTGGGTTAATGGGTCACCTGGATTTCATCTCAATTGGCCCCAACCCAAAAAAAAAATAAAAAATTGTCTTTTATGAACTCTGGAT
The DNA here is from genome assembly GCA_020521455.1 of Prunus kanzakura. Lineage (NCBI taxonomy): Eukaryota > Viridiplantae > Streptophyta > Magnoliopsida > Rosales > Rosaceae > Prunus > Prunus kanzakura. The sequence continues at coordinate 845,742 of BPUM01000065.1, forward strand.
TGGTTGAAATTTTTTCTCTGACTGGTTTGATGTGATTTCAATTTTTAATTTTTTTCTGCAATTTTGTTGTTGTTTTTGCAGATATGGCTCTTTATGGAGAAAAAGAGTGGTATTTCTTTTCGCCAAGGGATAGAAAATATCCCAACGGTTCAAGGCCGAACCGGGCAGCAGGAACCGGGTACTGGAAGGCAACCGGGGCAGACAAGCACATTGGAAAGCCCAAGGCACTTGGGATTAAAAAGGCGCTCGTGTTCTACGCTGGGAAAGCTCCTAAAGGAGTTAAAACCAATTGGATCATGCACGAGTACCGCCTTGCAAATGTCGATAGGTCGGCTTCCAAGAAAAACAACAACAACTTGAGGGTACCTAACTTTATCCTTTTGCACCTTGTTGACTTTTACCTAATTATTCAATCTCTTCAAATTAAAATGGTTCATTTTAATAAACAATGCGATATTTTAAAATACTCTAATGTATGAGGTCCGGGATTAAACTTGGTTATTACATTGCCTTGGTCAACTGATCTAACACACGTCCGCAAATTGTATATTATTCTAATTTGATTTTATGTATTATTGCAGCTTGATGATTGGGTGCTATGCCGAATATACAACAAGAAAGGTAGCATAGAGAAACATAATGTCACCATGGAGCGCAGTAAAATGACCGAATACCCAGAAATATCGCATGAGCAAAAACCGGAAATGACCAACATGCCACCACCCCATACGGATATGTCGTCGATGGATTCAGCACCGAGGGTGCAGCAGACGACGGACTACTCCAGCTGCTCGGAGCACGTGCTGTCGCCAGAGGTCACGTGGGAGAAGGAGGTCCAAAGTGAGCTTCAATGGAGCAGTGATGAATTAGAGAATTCCTTTAATACCCTTGATAATCAGTTCATCAATTACATGGATGGCTTCTCAGATATTCTTGACCCTTTCGGCGCTGCTCAGCCTCAGTACCAAATGGACCAGCAGAACATGTTTGCCTACTTACAAACCCAATTTTGAACCAAACTTGTTGGGTTGTGAAAATGGCAGGACCAGAAAAATTTGAAGATGAAAAAAAACGGGCCGGACTCGTGCGGTGCTATTCGATAGGATGCTTGACATAGGTCCATTATTATTTTATTTAGTACCTAATATTCTTTTAAAGTTGGTTTAGAAACCAAATGAATTTATGATGTCATCATTAAAGGACCTTTGGTCAGTGCTCTTGCTCAGTGAGAAAAGCATCAAGCTGATGGGCTTGGGTTAGATTCTCCATAATATGTTAATAGGTAATGATTACTGTAAAAAAATTGTTACAATTTCCAAGAATTATGTAGCAGAATTTTTTTAAGTAATGCATGACATGTAATTATAGTGCATTTGATTGATGTTAAGAGAAACAAATGTGTTTGGAATTTTGTAGTGGGAATTGGGCCCATCTGTTGGTGAAGCCCTGTCACTTGTATAAATAGAATTCTTTATTACATGAGGGTAAATTTTCAACCATAGATACCCATGGGATTGTCTGAAATAAGTTCTCACTTGGAAGGACTCTTTATTTTACTTGGACACAACTGCAAACTTTCAATGGTTTACATTCCAACTTTAATTTTCACACATTAGGTTCTAATCCCGCATTACTCAGCTTCGCCCCCCAAAAAAAAAAAAGTAATTTTCTATTGGCCTTACATATGTGGGACTTACACATGATTTACATAAATTTCCCCTTCATATAACCTCTATAGGAGAAAAACTTCTGTATTGGTTAAAACTCGATCAAGGAAGACCCAATGAGACAAAACTAAACGAAGAAATAGAGATATTACCTTTTTAGAAGTTGATATAAGTGCTTAAAGTTGTAACTCAACAAGGAAGATCTTTGAGTTGTCACATCCTAATATTGTGCCCTAACTTCTTGATTGTTGTGGTCGGTTGGGCATTGGTAATCAAGTCTGCAAGATTGCCACACGAACAAATATGTTGGACATCTTTATTGTTGCTCTTATCAAGCACATGTGTTGGGGAAAAAACACTTAGAGCATCCACAGTGGGGGGTGTAAAGCCACTTTTACATCCCCTTTACACTTCCGGGGGATGTAAATACTTTTTTTGCTCTAATGGGAAAAGATGTATAATTGTTTTGTTTATCTTCATCAAATACACCCATGTTAAGTGAGTGCAGTCATCAATAAAACGTTACAAACCAACGGAAACCATGAGAAGTCACACGAGCAGGACCCCAGACATCGGAATGTACTAACTCAAAAGGCAAAGCAGCTTTATTATTACTTAAGGGAAAAACAGTACGGTGGCTCTTGGCCATTACACATGTCTCACACTTAAAACTGGACTCATCACAGGAGCAAAATAAAGATGGAAACAGACGCTTAAGGTAGCCAAATGACGGGTGTCCCAAGCGACGATGCCATAACCAAATTTGTTGTTTGTCTTTGACACTACAACTTTGAACAGTATTAACGACATGATCATGAACTGGTGCAGAAGGCAATGTCAAATAATATAACCACCCTATCCCTTTACCATGCCCATTCACCTCGTGAGTCTTGAGATCCTGAAAAGAGCAATGGGTAGGATAGAAAGTAGCAGAAGCATTAAGTGTATCAAGTAATCGATCAACAGATAACAAGTTACAATGAATATTGGGAACTAATAATGCACGAGACAAGGACAGAGTTGGAGTGAGAGAGATTGTGCCCTCGCCAGTAATTGGAGAGGGCAAGCCATTAGCACTAGTTATGTATGGGTCACGGGTGTTTCTAGATAAATCATCAAAAAATTTAGCATCATAACTCATATGATCAGAAGCACCAGTGTCAATTATCCAAGTATTGGAGTCAGTACCTGGAATAGAGTCAGAAACACGCAAATTTGCAGAAGAAGCAGCAGTAGCAGCAACAACAATGGAGTTATCACCCATGATTATAGCAGAAACTCAACAAAGCACGCATAGTATACAACAGAACACAGCACAGACACAAATACGGCAGATGCACGAAGACAAGCACGAACACAGTAGAGGTACGAACACAACAGAGGAGACAGCGGAACACAGCAAAGGCACAGGCACAAACACGACAGAGTACGCAGCGGAACACAGCAAAGGCACAGGCACAAGAACCCTAAAAAAGAATTAGGGCACAGAGTAAAACACGGGGCACAAGAACCCTAAAAAGAAATCAGGGCACAGAGTAGAACACGGGTAGGCACAACACACACAGGTCACCAGAAACCTGGCTCTGATGCCAAGTCAAACAATATGGGTAGAATATTTTCAGATATATTTCATTCTCCGAAAGGAGGTATTTATAATACAGGTTACAAACCCTAGCAGGGTTTAATTAGGAAATAAGTGGAAACCTAATTACATAATATCTATACAAAAGGAAAAATAAATAAAACCCAAATAGAATAGGATATATTCTACTCGCCAACACGAAATTGCTGGGTTTTGCATGTAAGTGAGGAAGCTTGCTCTCTGGATGTGTGTTGTCATGATGGGTTAGAAATGCCTCTTTTTATAGGCACTGGAAGCTATCCTTTACCAAGAAATCCTAATGGCTTTTATCCAATTTGGCTAAGTCTTTCCCTTCCTTTCTCCCCTCATCCCTTCAATCATCCTATTTTGGTGAAATCCACTCTGCCCAGTTGCACAAAATCAGGGATTTTCGGGAGCTCAAGGCCTTTTCCAGCAGCTGCCTCAAAACTCCCATTTTCAGCCATCTCCTTCATTTCATTTCTTCCTTTTTTTTATGGCTAGGTCTGATGAGGGAAAGAGAATGGGTAACTATAAACCTTCCTTTCTGAAGGAAATTCATGCTTTGATCTCTCTCTCTCAAATTGCTAAACCTGTGAAAGCTTAGCTCCCATGCCACAAGCTCCTCACGCTAAGTCATTAACGAATATGACATGCTTTTCTGGTTGTTGGTGAAAGCTTCAGCAGTCTTTTAAAAATTCTTTTGGGAGTCTGGTTCTCGAACTCAGGCTTCAGGAGGTTTTTTTGTTCGTTTTCTTCTTATAGCAGCCCAAGCCCATTCGTTAGGCTGCTGGAACAAAATGACCCCTACAGATGCAAATTTAGATGCACATATACATGTAATTTTACATCTCTTGCAAGTGGGACTTACATGAGAAAATGTGAGAAAAAAGTGGACAAAAGTGGAACCTACAGCAGAAAAGGTGAAAGAAATTAATTATACATCTTTAGATTTACATCTTCTCCACTAGAGCAAAAATCACATTTACAACCCCTGTAGGTGTAAAAGGGATGTAAAAGTGGCTTTACACCCCCGAAAATACACCCTCCCACTATGAATGCTCTTACGAGTTTTTCTTCTCCTAATTAACCAAATGTGAAGGTATGTGTGTGTATGAGGAGTATTTCGAATATATCAAAAAATGAGAATGAGGCAAGTAGAGGCTAGGTGTACGAAAAGGAGATGTATAAAGATGTGTGAAAGAGATTTTAATTTTGTTTATCTTTTCTCAACAAAAATGAACACACATGTCAAAATATTATTATATGGGACACAATGAAACTCAAAAACATCATATCCGAATTCGAAGGTATGTGGCATGTTATATTCCAACAAACTTCATATCTATACTATAAGAAAAGCAAAACTCTTTTTATGAAATTAAACATCCTCCTTTTGTCGACCTTCTTATTGCTCCTCCTCCCCTCCTTTAGGAAATTGGTAGACTTCGAAAAATTTCGAAACAGGTATTTCCGCCCAAAATGGGGCCCTTTGTACTTGTAATGCAATGTTACCTTGAAATTTCCAAGAAATAACGTTATTTGGTCATTTCCTTTGAGCAAAGAAGCATTTGGCATTTGGTATCTTCGTTAAAAAATTGGCATAAAAAACAATGCTGGTTCCAAAATCCAACTAAGCAAAAATTCACACAAGCAATTCCAATGTTAAAGGAAGAAAAGAATAAAGAAGTTCAAATATGATGGATTAGAAGGATTCTGCAATAACTTGGGGGGAAGAAGAAAGGTAATTAGCAGAAATCAAAGGAAGCAAGCAATACCATGAGTCCTTAAATGCATTCACCCAACGCCATCATTGGAATATATTCCATTTTCTCTCAGTCATTTTATCGAACACCTTGTGAAGTTTCTCATAGAAAAAGACAAAATAACACTTTTATCCTAAATTTGTTCCTTCGTTCATTCATTCTATTGCCTACTGTGAAACAGAAAATGAAAACAGAGGGAAAGTCTGGGTGGTTGTTGCTGTTGATGTCGCTGTTGGTGATGGGTTTATCTGCAACTATGTCATCAGCTTCTTTTGGTGATCAGTACCGTCGGGGTAGAAGGAAAACTGTGCTACCGGATGAAGCGACGTCGTCTTTGGCGCTCAACCGCGCAGCCTCCTCCATTGTCTTACCGGTTCATGGAAACGTGTACCCTATTGGGTAAGTCTCGTTGTGTCATTTGTGCAAGTCCATGTGTTTGCTTTTAATCAATCATCATAATACAAAAAGTGTGTTTGTTTTCAACTCTCTCAAGTCAATGGGGTTGTTTTGCAGGTCTTATAATGTCACTCTTAACATTGGTCAGCCTCCAAAGCCCTACTTTCTTGATCCAGACACTGGTAGTGATCTCACATGGCTCCAATGTGATGCTCCCTGTGTCAGATGCACTGAGGTAATTAATTATAAATCACAATTTCATATTGTACTAACTTTTCTTGTTAGAATGCACAAGTTGTTACTTGTTACTGTCTTGTGGGCATCTAGCTTGGAACTAATGCTTGCTTCTAGTTAAAATGGAAAACAGAAAAGAAAATTGTATTCTAAAGAAACCAACATTTCTCCTGCTTAATTCCTACATGATGATTCTGATACGACATCTATCGCTTCCCTCTCTGGCTGAATTTCTTGTTCAGATCTTGCATTGTTCAGTTATTGTCCTCCAATTCTAATGAATCATATTTTTTTGGAGTCCCATATTTTACTGAATGCTAAACCTTCTTAATACAAAAAAATTGTAATGGAAAAAGGGTCCTAACGTATATTTATCCTTTTACTTTGCACTTTGCAGGCTCCTCATCCATTTTACCGTCCCAACAATGATCTAGTGGTCTGTAAGGACCCCCTCTGTCAGGCCTTGCATGCACCGGGTTCTCACAAATGTGATAATCCGGAGCAATGTGACTATGAGGTTGAGTATGCAGATGGTGGCTCATCCCTTGGTGTACTTGTAAGGGATTCTTTTCTCCTCAACTTTACCAATGGAAACCAGCAAACAACTCGCCTGGCCCTTGGGTTGGTAACTTTTCCTGCTTAAATTATTCATCAATGTTATCTCTAACAATGCTTAATTATCTATTCTAATGAAATATTTGTGTTTCTTGAAGTAATCATCTCCTGATTCTCATCACCATGCCAATGAAAGAAATTGCCATAGCATACTTTAACTTTAAATACTTATGGAAACTATTTATTTGATTTGGCCTACATGGTCTAAGATTTTTATCTGTTTCTTGCAATGGATTAAGCTCAAATCGTGTGCCCATCCCTTTTTGTTTTGTTTTGTTTTGTTTTGTTTTTTTCCCCAAGAAACTTTGTTTAAACAAACAGCTCTTTGCAACTGCCTAGTAAGTAGCTAGATCAATAGCTGCGTATAATTGCTATTGCAACTTAGATCATAAAGTCCTTATGGGAATGGAACATGATTAAGTTAATTGTTGTGGATAAGTAGTTTATTTCTTTGAAGTAATTTAGTGAGAAGAATTAAAGCTGACAAGTTTAATTAATTTGTTTGAGAAGAATTAACAATATGGTGATGCCTCTTGTGATGATTTGGGTCAGATAAAAATGAAATGCATGCACCGTACCCTATTGGACACTTGATGAAAACATAAACTAAGTTTACCAATATGATATGAAACAGAAACCAAACCTTAGATTATACTGAGGCGCCACAAACCAATGTTTCCTAAACTTGCTGACATACTTGATCTTGATCATTTTAATTGTTTAATGTTTCATGTCTACAGGTGTGGATACGATCAACTTCCTGGTTCATCTTATCATCCCATAGATGGAGTCCTTGGCCTTGGCAAGGGAAAATCTAGCATCGTATCACAACTTAGTAATCAGGGTCTGGTGCGACATGTCATTGGTCACTGTTTAAGTGGGCGAGGGGGAGGGTTTTTCTTCTTGGGGGATGGCCTTTATGATTCTTCACGCATAGTTTGGACACCAATGTCACCTGATTACACGTAATAAACCTTTCTTGAATCCTGTTTTTCATCTAACAATGGTTTTATTTTAATGTATGCTTCATAATTCATGATTCATAATCATCTTTTCCTGCACCAATTATTCTCCTTGTGGTTTATGCAGCAAACATTACTCCCCAGGACTTGCGGAACTTATAGTCGGTGGGAAATCTACTGGGTTTAGAAACCTCGTTATGGTTTTTGACAGTGGAAGCTCATACACTTATCTTAATTCTCAGGCTTATCAATTTTTGACTTCATGGGTGAGTTAAGAGCTTTGTCAAAAACTAGTCTGCATTTTCATTACCTACATCTAGGACTTACAATGCTTCCATTTTCCCTCATATTATGGCTTTTGCCGCACTAAAATTAATCATCCTTTCATTTCCAGTTAACAGTTTTCAGAATGTTGCTGTTATTCAATGTATATAACTTTAGAATAAAAGTTGATTCATGTTATTCTTGTCATATTGTAGTTGAAAAGAGAACTAACTGGAAAGCCTTTAAAAGAAGCTCTAGATGACAGGACTCTCCCACTTTGTTGGAAAGGTCGAAAGCCATTTAAAAACGTACGTGATGCCAAGACATATTTCAAGCCCTTAGCATTAAGATTCGCTAGTGGTAGAAAAGATACCACGCAGTTTGAATTGCCCCCAGAAGCTTATCTAATTATATCGGTAAATTTCACCTTCCACGATCTCCCTATTTTTCTTCATTTTGTTCTCCATTTCAAGTAGAAGCACTGTCTGTTTTAGAAAACTAATGATGTATATGCTGGCAGTCCAAGGGAAATGTTTGCTTGGGAATTCTAAATGGTGGTGAAGTTGGGCTGCAAAATTCTAACATCATTGGAGGTAAGAGTTTCCATGTGTATATTATGAAGCATGACCTCTGAAGGTTACACAATAATGATCATTCTTTTTTGGTCCCTTTTACAGACATTTCAATGCAAGATAAAATGGTGATTTATGACAATGAGAAGCAGATGATTGGATGGGGTCCTGGAAACTGTGATCAGCTACCGAAGTCTAGAAGTTTCAGCTTTTGGTGATGCTTCGTGAGGTTCTCAGACTTGCACGTTTATAATGGCGTATGATCACAGAGAATTATCCTGCAGAAAGAAACATTCTCCGTTGTATACTATATAGGATTGGAGGGGAATAGTTCCATTTTAACTGTACATTTTATATATTTCACATGTATGTATCTATGTATGTATGTATTTATGCATGTATGTAGAATCACGTCTACCTGGTATTTCTATTTCCAACCATATATACTGGAGAAAACTGTATGGTATACTTCAGGTTACATATGAAGAATATTCTGACTTCTTTACAATGTGCTGAGCTCAATTATAGTTCTCAATTTCTTTTATCATTTTCGGAGACAATGTAACACTTTTGTAGCCTCTGCCTTGGTCAAGGTGGTAACTGAAGGGCTTTGACAGAGTGATCGGTGTTGAGTTATTTTTCTTTAGCAAAAAAGATTGAAACATAACCAGTGGGGTATAGCGCGCACACACACACACTACTAAGGTGCCATGGGGGTTCCAACTTGAGACCACTTGTGTGCAAGTCAATGCTCTCTTCCACTGGGCTAGATCCAGTTGGTAAAACATAAATTTGTAGGGGAAAGCCTAAACCCCAAACCTTTTTAACTTAACAAAACTGAAATTTGTAGGGAAAAGCAATATTATAACATAACCAGAACAGCAATTACAGATACATACATTGCAATGCATATTATTCAGTTGAAGAGGCCTAATTTTGATTGATTCATATCAACTTACATACAAGAAAAACTGAATTGAAGACATCCTGTCTAGAGCCTGCCTAATTTCATTATTTAGACCATCCAATCAAAGCCAGGATTATGCTAAATATGTCACCACTGATCACTGCCTTGAGCAATCTTTGCTTTTCAGGTGTGTATGGTGGGTACCTAAGAGATGAATCTCCACTAAAACTTCTGTAAAGAACTGCCTTCTTGTGGCTAAACCCATCAAAGGAGAATTTACCATGGTATGAACCCATTCCACTCTCCCCAACTCCTCCAAACGGTAAACCGCTTATGCTAACCTGCACAGCATGCATTTCAAGAATGAATTAGCTTATTGGTTAACAAAGATGGATATACAGCTAAACTTGATTATCTAGTGTAAAAGCATAAATAAATATAAGCGAGAATCATATGCTAACTCGGAGATAGTGACAAGTATATGGCTTCAGTCAATTAAATTAAATTTGAGAGAAAATGGCAAGTTATTTGTGCAAGTTTCAGACTGGTAGTTGTTGGATTCCGGTTTAATTAGTTGACGATAAGGTCTTCATTTTAGTTTGTGAAGATGCAGAAATGCAAAGATGTATGTATGTATGCATAGAGGAGAAGAATCAGTCACATGTAGAACAGTGTCATTGATGAGCATTCCTCCAGATGATATGTTTTCCACAAAGCCCTTCTTCAGCTGCTCATTGTTTGTGAAAACATACACTGCAAGAGGCTTTGGCCTTGAATTTATGACATCAAAACTGTCTTCAATCTTCTCAACCTTATGACCAATTAATAAAAAGACATAATGAGAGAGGGGCTAATAAGCATGACAAAGTTACATGGAAATTAACTGATGAATTAGTTTCAATTTCCATTTACATATGGTTGATAAATAGACTAGTCCTGTTCCACAAGGGCTTTCCTCTACTCATTTCAAGCTCTCATCTCTCCAATTTGCATAGGTTAAGAATTATTCCAGAGCAGAATGTAATCTCTTAGGTCAATGTTAAGAGTAATGATGTAATTCGAGCACTCACAGTGACAATAGGCATCAATGGCCCAAATATCTCCTCCTGCATAAGCTGAGACTCTTCTGGGATATCTAACAAGATAGTTGGAGCTATTTTTCTGCATCGAATACATGATATAAGGAGAATTCATTTAAGAAGAATTGTACATTCTATTTATATACAGTTGTAACATTTCTTAACAAGCAAGGAAGGTCATTGTCACTCACAATTGGTTCTCATCCATTTGGCCTCCGAGGACAATCTTATCAGAGACCTTATCCTCATCCAACAGCTTTGCCAAACGTTTAAACTGGGTTGAGCTTACTATCCGGGATATATCCTTTGAATTCATTGGATCTTTCCCAAAAAATTGCTCAAGTTCAATTTTTAGAGCTTCTATCTGTCAAGTAGACATGCTTTCAGAAAAGTAACCTGAAACATATTGAAGTGTGATGCAGAGGCTAAATAGTCGCATGCGCTCACGCATGCACACGTGTGGTGAACCTTACCCTTCTGAGGAGACTGAAAATTCTTTGAAACCATGTTGAGGTATCCAACCAAAAAGGTCAAGGTATGAGACGGAGAGACTAAATAAGTGTATAGCCACATGAGACGGTTTGCCTATGTAATATGAGACCAATGCGTAATAAAACATACACAACTTTTTTCATTCACAATTTTAAGTTTTCCTAGGGGGGAGAATCGTACCAACTTTGGAGCAAAGTCTTTTGTAGTGATAATGTAATCAACACCGATACAAGCTTGTCCATTGTTCAGTGCCCATTTTCCGGCTATTATCCTCCTAACTGCAACCTTAAAAGTTTAACGCAAACAGTTAAAGCCAAGCCTCAAATTTAGATGAAACTGTAATTCATGTTGCCTGATGTAAGAGAACCAATTACTTGTAAATCGACATCTGAATGGACAACAGCCGGGGACTTTCCACCGAGTTCTAGAATTACAGGCGTAAGGTGTTTTGCAGCAGCAGCCATCACAATGCGCCCTACTCTTGCACTACCTGTACGGTATACAAATACTCTGTCAGCATGTTACTAGCTAGTTAGGAGTCAATGCACGCACGAAGCAAAGAACTATGTAAGAAGAACGCTAAACATATGTATGCCTAAAGTGTAACCTTCTCTTGCCAAACTTCTTTTACCAGATTTTGAATTTGAACCATGCATTTCTCTATGTGACTTGTCATACTTAGAATTAAAATGTAAAGAGTTAGTACGTATTAGAAAAGAACTATGAACTTACCTAGGACTGCAAATGTTCACTAACCCAAGTTCACTCACTGATACACGGCTCACAATTAAGAAAAGCCTACCAAAATAAAGGGCCAACCTTTCATGTAATGAATCTCAAGTTTAAACTATGGAAACCTCTATGGTCAATGTGGATAATACCTCCAAGTAGTGGTGGCAAGAGTTAAGCTATGGTGAAGAAAATCATTTAAAATTAAAATCAGATTCTTTAAACTCCACAGAAATTGATAATGAGGCGCATATCTTTTACCCTGAGTAGTGTAGTATATGTCACTACACGCCTATTCGGAAAGGAACTCATATACAATTGAGGAAGAAGATCATCATTTGAAAGATTGATAACCTGTATAGAGTATCTTATCCCACTTCTGCTCTAAAAGTGCAGTTGTTTCTGGAACAGCCCCCTCAACAACTTTTACAGCTGAATTATCTAAATACTCCTCTACTAATTTTGCAAGAAGTGAAGATGTAGCTGGAGCAATTTCTGAAGGTTTTAGCACAACCGCATTGCCGGCTGAAATAGCTCCAATGACTGGATCAAGAGATAACACTGGAAAATAAAAATAAAACAGCACGTCATATCTAAAAAGGTGACAAGTATGCAACTTGTGATCGGTATAACTAACTAGTTCTGAACTGTGCAGCAACGTATTAACATACAGAAAGGAAAGTTCCATGTTGAGATGACCAACACAACTCCTAGAGGCTCTGACACAATTTCTGCTGATGATGGAAATGTTGTAATTGAAGTGTTGACCTGAAATGCGCACCAACAAATTTACTTTATATTTCACTTATTATAGTAAATATTGGAGGATATATTGGTCCGGAAGAAGAGTGGATGAGAGGACTTGTCATACTCGACCAAAAGGATATTTACTCTAATCACCTTTTGGGGAATCATCCACTGTCTCAATTCTTTCAGTGCCTCGTTACATGAGGATTTTGCAGTAACAATCTGCATTAATAAAAAATCCTTATTTATTAGTACAATGCGAAACGAAATACACAAAAATATTTATGACAAACTTATATACAGTGAAAACATTGTGTTAACAATGGGGGTAGTCCCATTATAAGCCTTAGAGCCTTTAAATAGGAGTCAAATTTCTACAGCATGCAAACATAAGGGGAATTAGAAGCGTATATAGCGCACTGAGCTTCAGGTCGAAACAAGGCAACAATTATGCATGCCATCTCCTGAGCATTTATGGGGACCATGCCATCCTTAGAGTGGATGAAAGGCTGATGATTTATTATGTTTTCTGGATTGTGTTTCCTCAAAGAAAGTTTTCTGAGTAACAAGAATGTTTACATGTGTCATTGCATGCGCAACAATGAGCCAGGACTGCTTGTAGTCTAATTTCTGGTTTGGAGAAAAGGTTTCTCTGCATTCGTTCAAAAATTCCCCAAATTTCCCTGAGTTCTTAGGTGCACATTTACTTGTGCATTCTTAGAAGTCCTTATTAAGAATATTGTACTAGATTCCTAGCTCAAGATCGCACAAACACTAACTTAACTTGGTTTCAAAAAATGCAGAAGAAACAAACAATCAATAAACAATGTAAGAGTTTAACAAACCCCAAACCAAGGTAGGCCAATAGGCGATGACAATGACAATGGTGATCCACAAAGACACCAGATTTTGCCCTCAGTTCGTCTGTCTCAACCCTATAAGAGACAAAACACTAAATTCGGTAACTGAACCCAAAACAAAGGCTAAGACTCTAAAGGACATATATAAATAGGCTTCTTACAACCCTAAATCACAATAGAGAATGTCATACAGTGAAACTAGGAGAAGGAAATAGATACCAAAAATTGCTAAAGAATATGTCAAATCAGGAGAAGAAAACCAGAACCCACACCGAATACTTAAGCCCACGAGTCCAGGCTTGAGCTACAGAAACATTTCCTCTGGATGCTCAAGCCTACACTTGACATCATCACTAATACAACAACTTTCTACATATAATAAATTCTGAGGACCTTGTCAAGGCTCAAATTTGTTTTTCTCTGTGCCCTTGATACATATAATAGATACTTTATCTCATTGACAGATACATATCAATGTCCTTATAGCCTCTAGAATAGATTGATGCGGGACTGTAACACACGCTCGTATAATATGCATACCAACAGAATTGGGGTATCACATTGACAGATACTATATCAGTGTCCCTGTAGCCTCTAGAATAGACCTTTGTTTTGTTTTTCAGATTCACAATTGTAGTGTATGATATGAACAAGCACTGGAAAACACACTGGGACTATTATGTATGAAAAACAAAGGAAGCAGAACTTATTTAATCAGCAGCATGGAGAAAAGGAAAAGAATGAGACCTCGGATATAAATGCTTCGACTTCAGGCTTGGAGAGGTCCTTGTAAAGAGCTTCAGCAATCTCTTTCTCTTTCTCTTCAAGCATCTTTGCAATGTTCTCCAACTGTGACATTCTCCACTCATAGCTTTTCGTCCTTCCCGAATTGAAACTGTTTCGCAGCTCCTTAACTAGCTCGCCAACTTTGTCGGGATTGAATGTTTGCTTTTCTTCCACCTCCGAGGTTACAGCCGATAGAGTTGCAAAGCAAGTTTTAGTACTAGAAACAGAAAAAACAAACAAAAATGATGTAAGAAGAAGAAACTTACTTGAGAAATGATAGTATATACAAATTGAACGAAATGAATGCATGTTTATAGACAAAAAGAGATCTTACGAGTAGGAAGAGAATGTAAGTTTGGTGGAGGGCAGATGCGTCTGATAGTTGGTTCTCTGAAACCGGTAAGTTAAAACACTGCTGCTCCTAGTACCCGCCAAACTGGTTGCACTGTAATTAGATGAATAGGAAGCAAATTAAAATGAGTATTTCCAATTAAATTATAAGTAGTATTCAGTAATAGGTAGCTGGCTTGCAAGGTCAATTAAATTTTTGGTTCTTCAAGGAATTAGGAGGCAGGACAATAACAACTGAGAACAATTAAAATTGAAATAAACAATATTAATTACACTTCCCTGTCACTTGTGGGATCATTTGAACTCAGTTCATGCATCTCTACATAAGAATATAATGATAGCAAAAGAAAACAATGGATATAATAATGACTTTAATTAATTTGAACAGTAGATAGAGTAAGGAATAAGTAAGAGGAGAAGAAGAACCTGCAATTCTTAAAAAGATCAATGCATAGGCTTTTCATGGTTGAGAGAGAGAGAGAGAGAGAGAGAGAGAGAGAGAGAGAGAGAGAAATTCAATGGCTAGCTAGCCGCTGACTGTTTCTTCAATGGCAGTGTCTATGAAAGGTTTGAAAGTCTATAGCCGCGCGCAGGAGCGAAGAAGCCCCACGTGCACGGAAAGGGAAAGCAGAGTACGTGCATATAGCATCTAGGTGCAGGACTGCAGGGACCAGCAGCCACAGAGAGAGCTAATAGCAACATTACGAGCAAATACGAAGCCTTCTCTGCCACTGAAAAGAGAAGCAGATAATGTTTCAGAAACTTGATTGGTGAGTGGGTCTAGGAAACGTGCATCAAAGTTCTCATAGGCCGGTCGGGCTACAAAGTAGGGGTGGGCACAATCCGAATTGGATTTGTTTTATTTGAAAACTACGGTCCAATCAATTACAATATAATGATTTGATTCGGTTCAGTTTTGATAAAAGTCATGAAGAAAACCAAACCAAACCAAACCAATTTAAGATGATTTGGTTTGGTTAGGTTCTATTGGTTTGGGCCTAAGCCCCAATTCTCTATTTTTTTTGCATTTTTTTAAACATAGTTAGCCCAGTTACAACCAACAAATTCACAATTTGTTCCATACTTAAATTACTTTCTAGAGTACGAAACCATCCTAAAGCTCAACATACCATAAAACTTCAAATTTCAATAACTAATATAGCTCAATTCAAATATCCATATATAGTTACTACCTCATTAAAAATAAATATACACATAAATGGTCTGGTTTGATTTTGGTCGGTTTTCAAAAGCTCAAAACCAAACTAAACCATATATAGTCTGGTTTGATTTTTAAACGGTTTAACTTTTTCTTGGTCAAAACCAAATCAAACCAAACCAAATCGATAATTACGGTTTGATTCGGCCGAATTGATGCCCACCCCTACTACAAACTCCCCTCAACGAGTGCCATTGCATTTAAAAGGCAATGGCGGGTCCAAGCAATGTTGGATCCATGAATTTTACTCCTGATGGTACACGTGTAAAAGCCCACAAATTTTTGTTAAACCAAAAAACCTGTAAAAAGATGTGTAAAATCAACACTAATTTACTTATTATTTACAAATCATCTTAATAACCACTTATCTTTCCCTATGAGACATTTCATATATATATATATATATATATATATATATAAGAACATGCTTTAAAATAGGCATATAATCAATTTATGTAGTAATTATTTGTATGGCTAGTTAAGATTATTATGTCTTCCTTCAAAAATAGGGTTTACTAGTGAAATACCCCCTGAACTTGAACCTCGCTTTCAATTTGCCCCATATCCTTTTTTTTTAGAAAATTTAGGATATGAACTATTTTTTTTCGCCAATTTCCCCCCTGCCGTCTAAATTTGCAACATTTCATCCAATTTGCCGTTAAATATGAGGGTAAAATAGTCATTTTCATATTAAAATAAAATAAAACAATTTAAATTTTGAAATAATAATGATAGAAATAATTTTTTTTTTTAAAGGCCACTTGCCCAACAGATCCACCCATCTCTAGCCCATTCTCTCACCCTCTGTTTGACAGCCGTCGACATCACCTCCCTCTCTTCAATCTCTTTCCCCTTCCTTCTCTTCAACATCCACCAACATCACCATCCTCCTCCCTTTGTCTCTTCTCCCCCCATGTGCCCACCCCCTCCTCCTTCTCCCTCCCACTCTCTCTTTTCGTGTCTCTCTCTCTCCCACTGCCAAGGTTACAGAGAGGAAAAAACCCAAAATTTTTTGGGTGTTTGTTTAGGATTTTGATCTTGAATTTTTTTTCTTTTGTGGCTATTTGGCTGTTTGGGTTTCCTAGGGAGTAAGTAAGGTGAGGTTAATAATAAAGATCTTGAAATTTTTTTGATGGCTATTTAGGGTTTTGATCTTGAATAATTTTTTTTTTGGGTGGCTGTTTGAGTTTTCTGGGAGGTGAGGTTGTGGATGTCGAAGAAAGAGGGAGACTGAAGGAGGAGGGGGGCGGGTGAAGGGTAGGCGGTGCTGATGTTTGTGAAGAGAGAGAAGGGGAAGAGAGAAGAGAGAGAGGGAGACACACTTTGTAGAGAAAAGAAAAACAAAAAAGAAGATCAAAACCCTAAAGCCTAAGGGAATGGGGCGACAAGAGAGAGAGAAGGAGGCGGGAGGAGGTGTGTCGGGGGTAGGGCTGGTTGGCCTTGGGAAAAGCATCGGGCAGAGGAGGAGGGGGAGAAAAAAACCAGAGGGAGGGGGAAGAAAGAAAAAAAGAGAGGAGATAAGGTTTTTATTTTGAGTTATCTTTTTCTTCTTTTTTTCCAAATTTTTTTATAATAATTTAACAGAAAATTGGATGAAATATTGAGATGTAGACGGCGGGGGGGAAATTGGTGAAAAAAAAGAGTTCATATCCTTAATTTTCTAAAAAAAAAGGATAGGGGGCAAATCGAAAATTAGGTACAAGTTTAGGGGGTAAATCACTAGTATACCCTCAAAAATATAATCCAAGGTTTATCATCTACTTTTATATTACATGATTTCAAGAAATTAACCATAATGCACTGCACTGACACGTATAATAACCTTACATACATGGGTGGGTTAAGGTTGGGGAATTGGGCTGCTTTGGGGGAAATATGCTTTCAAATTGAATTTTAGGGTTATCGGGTGCAGCTAGCCCTCTTTTTTATTTTTTCACCAGGGGAAAAGCCTTGCCCACATAACTTTTGAAAAAATAAAAAAAATAAAAGGACACACGCAAGATGTTGTCCAGCTTTCTCTAGGGCAATATATAAAACAAATGGTGAGCATTGCTTGCCCATCCATCCACCACATGTAGGGGTCAATATTTTTTGCTTGAGGCGACAATTCTAGCCTTTTGGGGGTCACTTGACCACCCTTGCTCTATGTGGATCCGCTATTGGGTGTAGGAACTTTTTACTCAAGAGTTAAATTTTTTTTTTAAAAAAAACAAAAGTGTCAAACAAAGTAGGGTAAATATTTAGTTATGCTTAGATACGCTCATATATGCACATATTTTTATTCTTCTCCAATATGGAGGTATTTATATAAGTACAACCCTAAATAAAATAGGAAATAAATCTAAATTACAATAGAAAATAAATCTAAATTATAATAGGAAATAAATCTTAATTATAATTGGACTAGACAAATAGGTAAGTAACTAAAATCCTAACATAGTAAGGAACCAAAATCCTAACTAAGTAAGGACTCGCCAACAAAAAGATTATCTTAAAATCTAAACTAGTATTTATTATCATTCTTTAGTCAAGGAATACATAATATTACAAGCACAAAATCGTTGGGAAGTCTTCTTTCCAAGTTGAATTGGCTTGTAAACACATCTTGCCAAAACCAATAAATTATGTACAAATGGGCACATAAAAGTAAGGGTGGTTGCGGTTCGGTAACCGCGACTTTTTGCCCAAACCGCAAACCGACCGACTATTTGCGGTATGGTGATTTTTGAAATCGCAAACCGACCGCGTTTTGCGGTTTACCGCATTGCGGTAAACCGCAAAAAGCGGTCGGTTACCGTGAATTAGCGGTTTAAAACCGCAAGTTCTTTTTGTGTCATAAAAATCCAACTTCTCAAGCATCACAACCTAAAGAAAATTAAAGTTCAATTCCAAGCATTCCAATTAAAGTTAAACTTCTCAAGCATTCCAATTCCAAATTCTTTAAAGTTACAAACCAAAAGGAAAATGCAATGCAAAACGAATTAAAGTTACAACCCGAAAGAAAATCCAATTCAAAGTTAATTAAAGTTACAAACTAAAAGGAAAATGCAATGCACCAATATTACAAACTAAAGTTACAAACTCAAGTGAAAGAGAGAGAGAGAGAGAGAGAGAGAGAGAGAGAGAGAGGGAGAGAGAGAGCTTGAGTTGAGTGAGCATGGTGGAGGTTGAGTTGAGAGAGAAGAGACAGAACTTAGATTGATAGAGAGAGAGAGGAGGAGATGAGTTCGATTCGGGTCTGTGAGAGAGAAGCCGATTTTGAGAGTTGAGAGAGAGAGAGAGAGAGAGAGAGAGAGAGAGAGAGAGAGAGAGAAACGAATGAGAATCAGAGAGTTGAGATAAGAGAGTGAGATCGCATAAGGAGAGAAGAAAGGCTTAGGTCTGATCGCATCTAACGGCTACGATTAATGGGTGTGAATAGAAAATATTGTATGAAATATATTTTACATACAATATAAGTATATTATATTCAATATAATATATTATAGACAATATTATTTAAAATATATTCGCGGTTTGCGGTAACCGCAAGTTTTGAAAATCAAATACAGCAACCGCAACCGCAAATGCGGTTCGGTTCTAAATACCGCAAATGCGGTTCGGTTTACCGCGATTGCGGTTTCATTGCGGTAAATTATCGATTGGTTTTTACGGTTTTTCGGTTTTTCGGTATAAAATGCCACCCCTACATAAAAGCATCAGCACACGTGGTTGACCACTCAATTACTCAGCCGACGCACGAAGGTTTCAAAAGCTCAGAAGCTGCACAGCTCTATTTTATTTCAGCTCCAAAACATAAACCTTCTAACTCAATGACCAGTTGTGGGTATAAATTGACACTTGCACATATGTACTTTGTTGACGCCAAAAAGTGGTTCTTTGACTTAGAGGGTCAACTTAGTAATTTATGCCTTCGGTAATTCAAGGGCTTCGGTAGGGAGCGTAATCTGCAAAATAAGAGAACGCTCGGTAAGACCTAGGGCACCGGTGTGGTACCGGCCGTAGGCTCTCCGATGCTTAAGTAAGTTCGGGATTAAGAAAGATTAACTGACAGATCAATAGGCTTGTATGCCGTACGTTCTGATTACCTCTATTCTGGGGTAGTTGGCCTCTTTTATAGGCCTTGGGAGGTGTGCTTTTGTTGTAGGATTTCGATGTGGGACAGTGGACGTCGCTTGTGGGCGCGCCACGTGTCCTGAGAGTGGGCGTCGCCCTAATGGAGGGATCGGTAGTCATCTTGCCGAAGGCAGTGTTGACCAGCCACTGGGTGCCGAAGGCGACTTTGACCAGGTTCGATCCTGTCCACGTGTTTCTCTCTGATTCGCCGTTCATTATGGCGTAAACAGGAGTCCCCCAAGTCTTCAGGTGAGATTTCTCGGCTGGGGACTTGCTCGTTCTTCATTGGCGGCTAGGGTTGCCTTACCGTTCGGTAGGCTGTAAAGGGGGCGCATTGGTCCTTGCCCCAGCGCCGATCTAGCAAATGACCTGCCGAGGAGCCAGGGTTGCCACTGGGAGGATTACCGTCCGGCGGGCCATTGCGGGGCGCCACTTGTCTCGATTACCGTTTGGCGGCCCTTGGTGTGTTTAGTGGATTCCGAGGGGGAATTGCCGATCGTTCATTGACTCGGACGAATTTGATCTTTCCTTGTGCATCCTTCGCGTGGGAAAGGGGGCAGTGATGGGACAGAATGACGCTTCGTCTTCTGTACCCAGCGCGCTGTCAGAGGTTCCACTCCGCGCGCGACACGTGGCATGTCAAGTCACGCGGAGCGGCGCCATTAATGCGCCGTTTGGTTTCTCGAGGCGTACCGTTGCGCCTTTCGCCATATAAATAGGAGGGGTCTCTGAGGCGAAACTCACTTTGCATTTGTGAGTGAGGCGAGAGCTCTGTCAAGGCGATTTCCGGCGATAGCAAACGGCAACAGAGGCGATTTCCGGTGAGTCAAACGGTAACACAGGCGATTTCCGGAGATAGCCAACGGAAGGCGAGGCGCTTTCGTCCTTATACCCCAGTTCTCACAAGGTACCGTCCTGTAACCTTTCATTCTCTTTCTTTTCGTTATGCGTACGTCCTTCCTTGGTTGGAACTAGACTAGAACTTTATGCAAGTGGGGTGTGGTTCGGTAGTCTAGTTGCCATAGGTAGAGACGTAGGCATCGGTAGGATAGCTCTCAGCATGGCCCTTAGTTTCCTTCCGTTGTTTTTTGTAGATGTCTGATAGCGAGTCGGGATTCGAGAGTGAGCCCAACGCATTTGAGGATGAGTCTCCAGATAGGCGAAGGGATACCGAAAGTGAGGAGGTGGGCCAAGCTACCGAGAGTGATAGCGATTCTGAGGTTGAGGTGGTTGGCGAGACGATAAGGCCCGTGCCCACTCATGGCATCGGTAAGGGGCTTATGACCAGTCAGCCCCTACCGTTGGCGACCGTTTACAGTGATGGTCGGCAGGTTGGCCTGGGTCCGTCTTCCGAGCCTCGAGAGGACGTTCGGATGCCGGAGGCGTCCTCTAGTTACCGTCCGGAGGCTTCCACCTCTGGTCGTGGAGAGACTTCCGAGCCAGTTACCCTGCCGAGGGTAACCATAGTAAACAGCGGGAACCAAAGGGTACCGATGGGGGTATCGAGAGAGCAGCTTTTCGACGTAGATTACTTGCCGCCCAACAAGTTGACATACCGAGAGCTGGCGAAGATAAGGGCGGAGTTCATGATCCCCCACTCGGTAGGGATGAGGATCCCGGGCCTTACCGAATCCCTGAGCAGTCCGAAGGACGGTGAAGTTGCATTCTTCACCGACGTCCTTCAGCAGGGTGTTAGGCTGCCTTTACAGCCCCCAGTTCAAAGGATCCTGGCCCAAATTGGGTATGCCCCTGGTCAGTTCAATCCGAACTTCTGGGCCGTTCTGATGGGGGTAGTGACGGCATTCGGACTTGCCGGTGAAGAGGGACCTTCATACGAGCAGTTCTCCCACCTCTACAGCATCACCAAATCCAAGAGTACCGATCATGGTGGCTGGGTCCAGGCGAACTGTCTCAAGGCTTCCGAAAGGGGCCACTTTCTGAACGCCGTGCCGACTTCTCAGAAGTCCTGGAGGAATCGGCGGGTGCTGCTCTCTGGCGCTTGGGAGTCGCCTTCAGGAGTTGCCGTTCGCTTCCCTATCCCAACCACCTTTCAGATTGCCGGTAGGTTGTTACCATGCCGATCGGCAGATCAATCTTCTTCATTCAGAGTAGAGGTGTCAAACGGGCCGTGCCGGGCCGGCCCGTCCCATTTAAACTCGTGCTTTTAACATTTTCGTGCCGTGCCGGGCCGGCCCATTTAATTTATCGTGCCGTGCCGTGCCGGCCCATTTAATAAAATCATTGATCCCGGCCCGGCCCAAAGCCCATGTCCATATTCAAACGGGCCGGGCCGGGCTCGTGCCGTGCCCGTGCTCGTGCTCGTGCCTACTCGGGCCCAAAAATCAACCCATTTAATTTGAATTTTTTTCACTTGATTTTTTTTTCCACTAGATAATTCAAATTATAAACATTAAAAATATAATTATAGGCAAGAAATTATGAACTATTTGAAAACATTAATCAATCAAACATTCAAACAATATGAAAGGGCGGAGGGCAAAAAATATCCAACTCCACAAAGTCCACTTGAACTTTTCATCTTTAAACAACTTATTATTTTATATGTGAAGAAATGTTTTGCTTTGATTATAGGAGAAGCGTATATGTCATATATATTGATTAGATATCAAGTCCAATATGTTTAATTAATTTGTAGTTGATATGTTTAATTAACTAAGGACTCAAGTAATTTCCCTAAAATGAAATACATCAAATATATGTTTATGATTTTTTTTTATTTTAAAAACATATAAAGAATGACATTAGATGTCAAATTATTGCATTTTGACTTTTTGAGAAGAAAAAAAAAATGCTAAATGGGTCGTGCTTGGGCCGTGCTTGGGCTCGTGCCTGGGCTCGTGCCGTGCTTGAAGCGGGCTCGGGCCAAGCTCGGCCCATGTCGGGCCATGGGCCGGCCCGGTCCATTGGACCTATTTCTTGATCCCGGCCCGGCCCAAGTTTTCGTGCCGTGCCAAGCACGGCCCATTAATATTCGTGCTCGTGCCGTGCCGTGCCTCATATAAACGGGCTGGGCTCGTGCCGTGCCGGGCCGGCCCGTCCCGTTTGACACCTCTAATTCAGAGGACTAACCTGTTTCGTTATCTTTGTAGGCAAACTGAAGCAACCAACGGCAAACCAATCGGAGCTCCGGCAGCTTGATAAGGTGAGGCTAAGAGTTCCGGCCGGTGACAGGGAATACCCGCAGTTCTTGTTTACCGAGAACCTCATCAGAGCTCGCCTAGCTAACCCTGCCGAGAGTAAGTTTACTTGGTTTTCTTTTTTCTTTTTTTTTTATTCGGTATATCTCACTTACCGATTTATTCTGCCCTGGTTCAGTGACCGAGGAGAGGAAGAAGGCCGAACTGAGGAAGATGTCGGAGACCTCCAAGCGACGGCTGGGGGTGATCGCCAAAGGGAAGAAACAGAAGCAGCCACCGGGAGCTTCTGCCGAGCGGGCCTCTGAGGCAGACCTCGACGATCAAACTCTTTCCGAACGGCGGAGGCAGCTCAGTGCCGAGCCTGCGGCAAGAAGGGTGCCGATTAATGAGCCGGTACCCAGCCATGGCCAGGGTGCCGATGCTGCTACTTCCAAGGCGTCCGGGAAGCGGCCAATGACAGTAGACCTGGATGCCGCCTCTACTCCAAAGAGGGTGCGGCTTACCGATCCTCCAAGGGCCATTTTCGCGGTCGAGGACGAGGAAGCACCTGCCGAGGCGGTGACGCTAGCATGCCCCTCGAAGACGGTCCAGTTTGCGAACCACATGATCGTGGGCTCGCAGATGGACTTGTCTGAAATTGACGACCTACCGAAGAGGGCTCTTCGAGAAGAGGCGGGGCGCGCCTTCCGTCTTCAGGCCTCGGTAACTTTTCGATTCTTATTTTTTTGTTTTTGTTATCTCTCGTTCGGCACTAACCTATCGTTTCACTCTTCCAGGCGTCCATGGACATGTGGCTGTGCATGAAGAGGGCAATCACGGCCGCCGAACGCGCCAAGAGGATGTATGAGGACGGCCGCTCCAAAGTTGCCGATGCTGCGAAGGCTCTCCAGGACCACGCCAGTCTCGTGCAGGATATGCACGCTGCCGAACGGCAGATCCGAGCGCACGAGGCGAAGCTTGCCGAGATGCGCGAGGCTCTGGATGGCGCAGAGCGGATGGCCAAGGATGCCGAGGAGGCGAAACTGGCGGTGCAGGCGGCACTGGAGGCCTCCGAAAAGGTGAAGGCGGCCGAGGTTGAAGCTGCTGTTAGAGGGGCGATCAGGGACTACCGTTCCTCCACCGAGTTCACTTCCCTGGTGGACAATGAGGTGGCCTCTGAGATGGCGGACCTCATCTACCGATTCAAGCGGTTCAACCCCGGGCAGAAGCTGAACCTGAACTTCGCTGCCGACCCCCCTCCTCTTCCGGAAGGTATCACAGAAGAGATGATCGAGGAGTATGAGGGGGAGGACGCCCCTGGAGATGAACCGGAAGCCGAAGAGGGTGCTGACGGTGTTGCTGGCGTCACTGCCGAGGCCGCTGGGGTCGACGGTGGTCATACTGCCGAAGCTTGAGCTCCATAACTTGTAATAGTAGTAGTAGTTTTTTTTTGTATTATCATGGCCGTTGGCCGTATTTCCGAACACCTTAATGCCGAGGGCATTTTTAATTCAAGTAGTTTTTGCTTTTATCACTTGTGTTCTTAATTTTACCTATGTTTGTCACTGCCGTAGGCTAATAACTGTTCTAGGAGGTTTATTGACTCTATGCCGTTGGCCATTTAGGAGTCGTTTGCTTTGGATTAGCGAAGTGTCTCTACTTTCGGTAGATAAGTCTAGAGTGATAGTACTGCCGTTGGCTCGTACCTGTCTGTCAGGACCAACGTACCATAGGAATCGGTAGGGGCGGGGCCCCAATAGCCTTCTGTTTATAGAGATGCCGTGGGCAAGTCTAGGTTCCGTGCTGGTTTCAAGGCTTTTTGAATCGGTAGTAAACATGGCGAGTGTAGCTTTTAATTGCCGTAGGCAACTGTTGCCGTGGCTCGTTATAATGAGTCCTACCGAAACATTTTTTTTGAAAAAACAGACAATAGGCAATGACGTTCCGAATGTGTGCAATTCCGAATAACCTCATTTTATTTATATAAGTGCCGTGGGCAAAAATACAAATTCCTCCCTGCCGTTGGCTAGGGGGCTTTACTTAAAATAACTCTTGAGGTGCTCCACGTTCCATGGGTGACCGAGGGTCTTTCCGTCCGTGCCTCGGAGTCTGTAGGTTCCCGATCTGAGGATGCCGATGACTTCATAGGGTCCTTCCCAGGAAGGTCCGAGGGTTCCTTCCGTTGGGTTTCTGGTTGCAAGCGAGACTTCGCGCATAACCCAATCTCCGATTCTGAAGGAGCGGGGCCTGACCCTAGAGTCGTAATACCGAGAGACGCGCTGCTTGTACGCTTCATTCCGAAGGTTGGCTTCCGTTCGGCGTTCCTCGATCAGGTCCAGGCTTAACGCGACTGCGGCTTCGTTAGCCTTCGGCTCGAAGCTTCCCGTTCGGTAGGTGGACTCACCGATCTCAACTGGGACGATGGCTTCCGAACCGAATGCAAGGCTGAAGGGAGTTTCCCCCGTGGAGGTTCGGTAAGATGTTCTTATGGCCCGCAAAGCTTCGGGAAGCTTCTCCGGCCAGGCGCCCTTGGCACTGTTGAGTTGCCGTTTCAAGAGTTTCTTGATTATTTTATTTACGGCTTCCACCTGGCCGTTTGACTGAGGATGTGCCGGAGAGGCGAAGAACAGGTTGATTTTGAGGCGGGTGCAGAACTATCTGAAGAGTCCCGAGTCAAACTGCCTGCCGTTATCGGTGATGATGGCGTAGGGGATACCGAAGCGGCAACAGATGTTGGTCCAGACGAACTCCTCGACCCTTGCTGCCGTTATGGTGGCTAGGGCCTCGGCCTCAACCCACTTTGTGAAATAATCCACGGCAACAATTGCATACTTGACCTGTCCTTTGCCCTGCGGCATTGGGCTGATCAGATCAAGTCCCCATTGGGCGAACGGCCAAGGACTTACGATCGGTGTAAGAGGTTCGGCAGGAAGGTGCGGAATATTGCCGAACCGCTGGCATTTGTCGCACTTCTTCACCTTTGCTATTGCATCCCGATGCATCGACGGCCAGTAGTAGCCCTGCCGGAAGGCTTTATGGGCCAGGGATCTGGAACCCGAGTGATCGCCACAGACACCGCTGTGGATCTCCCGAAGGACGTATTCGCCCTGTTCTTCGGTAATGCATTTCATGTAGGGGGTGGTGTAACCACGCTTGTACAGAACGTCATTGATGATGATGTACCTTGCCGATCGGTAACGTAGCCTTCTTGCTTGGGCCTTGTCCTCTGGAAGGGTTCCGTTTGCTAGGTAGGCATATATTGATGACATCCAGGTGTCTTCATACCGAACGGTACATATGTCAACGGAGGTGGTGCTTGGCTGGGCCAAGATTTCGACAGGGACTTTCCGGCCAATTTTGTCATTGATTGCTGAAGCAAGGCGGGCTAGCGCATCGGCATGGCTATTCTCCGATCTGGGAACCTGTCGAATCTCGTAGGCCTCGAATTTGTTTAGCAATTGGTGTGCCGCCGTGAGGTATGCCGTCATTGACGCGTATTTTGCTGCGAAATCGGCAGTTACCTGGTTTACTATGAGCTGCGAGTCGCTGTAGATGCTGACCTGCTTAGCACCCATGCTCTTAGCCAGCCGAAGGCCTGCTAAGAGGGATTCATATTCGGCTTCATTGTTTGACGTTCGGAAGCCGAATCTGATGGCATATTCCATCTTTGTTCCATCGGGAGCGGTGAGTACAAGACCAGCTCCGCATCCTTGCTGGTTTGCCGAGCCATCCACATGTAGGGTCCAGATGGGTTTGGACTGGTCTAACCGGCTACCGTTCGGTAGGCCTTCCAGTGGAAGGGTTTTCCCGGGTTCCGAAGCCTCCGAAGGGGTTAGTTCGGCAATGAAGTCTGCCACGGCCTGCCCTTTTTCGGCAGGTCTGGGTTTGAACTGAACGTCGAATTCTCCTAACTCGATTGCCCATTTCACCAGCCTACCGGATGTTTCTGGTTTTTGAAATACCTGCCGAAGAGGCTGATTGGTGAGAACAATGATGGTGTGGGCCTGAAAATAGGGTCTCAGACGTCGGGCTGAAACGACAAGAGCCAAAGCCAGCTGTTCGAGTGGGGGGTACCGAGACTCTGCCCCCTGGAGGGCCTTGCTAACATAAAAAATCGGTAGCTCCGCCTTCTCTGGGACCCTTATCAGTACTGAGCTAACGGCAGTAAGGGATACCGATAGATACAGGGAAAGAATTTCTCCAGGTAGAGGTTTAGATAATAGCGGCGCCCTGGCCATGTAGTCCTTCAAGTCTTGAAATGCCTTGTCGCATTCGGCAGTCCACTCGATATGGTGTTTGCCCCCTTTCAAGGCTTTGAAGAACGGTGCGCACTTGTCCGTGGCTTTGGAGATGAAGCGAGTGAGGGCTGCCACCCGTCCGGTAAGGCTCTGGATGTCCTTTTGTGTCTTCGGCACTTCCATGTTGATTATAGCTTTGATTTTATCGGGGTTTGCTTCGATGCCCCTCTGACTGATCATGAAACCGAGGAATCTCCCGGAAGATACGCCGAAGGCGCACTTCGTTGGGTTGAGCCTCATTCGGTATTCCTTCAAGATGTCAAACATGAGCGATAGATTTTTCAGATGCTCGCCTGCCGTTCGGCTCTTTACTAGCATGTCATCCACATAGACCTCCATGGTGTTGCCGATCTGTTCAGCGAAGATTCGGTTGACCAATCTTTGGTAAGTCGCCCCGGCATTTTTCAAGCCGAACGGCATGACGTTGTAACAGTATAGGCCTTTGTCCGTTATGAACGCCGTGTGTTCGCTATCGGCAGGGTGCATGAAGATCTGGTTGTATCCAGAGTACGCATCCATGAAGCTGAGCAACTCGTGACCGGCAGTAGCGTCTACCAGCTGGTCGATGCGTGGCAACGGGAAGCTGTCCTTCGGGCAGGCCTTATTGAGGTCGGTATAGTCCTGGCACATTCGCCATCCGCCCTTCGCCTTCCGAACCATGACCGAGTTGGCCAGCCATTCGGGGTATATGGCCTCCCGAATGAAGCCTATGGTCATGAGCTTATCCACTTCGTTCTTCATAGCCTCATACCGTTCGATATCATAGGATCGGCGTTTTTGCCTAACGGGTTTGAAGGCTGGCGAGATGCTGAGCTTATGGTTGATGACATCGGGAGATATGCCTGGCATGTCATTGTAAGACCAGGCGAAGACTTCCGAGTTCTGCCGAAGGAACTGGATGAATTCGGCACGGAGGGTGGCATTCAGCATGGTGCTGATTCTTACGCACCGTTCTGGTTGACCTTCGTCAAGCGCCACAGTTTCAAGATCTTCGGCAGGTTCTGCCACCGGAGTGGGCGTTTCCTCCCTTGGATCATCTACTGGTTCATTACCGTTCGGTAAGTCAACGACAGTCAGGGTCTCTTTTTGCTTCTGTGGGGCTGCCGATTTTAGCGCCGTAGCGTAGCAGTTCCGAGCGCTCACCTGGTCGCCCCTGATTGCCCCAGTACCGAAGCAGGTCGGGAATTTCATGAGCAGCATGTGGGGTGACAAGTGGGCCTTGATCGCCGTGAGTGCCGTTCGGCCAACTATGACGTTGTAAGCTGTTGGGCAGTCCACTATGAGGAACTGGTCGTAGACCATGGTCCTCCGTGGGGCCACGCCGAAGGCAATTGGCAAGCTGACACTGCCGACTGGCTGGACCAAGTCTCCTGAAAAGCTAAGAAGAGGCGAGAGCTGCCGGTTGACCTGGCTGTCATCTACCCCGAGTTCTCTGAATGCGTCGGCAAAAATGACGTTTACCGAACTGCCAGTGTCGATCAGAACTCTTCCGACATCGAATTCGGCAATCTCGGCCCGGATGATCATAGGGTCGTCATGTGGGTAGATGATTCCTTCTTCTTCTTCCTCAGAAAAAGTTATAGGCTCCCACCTGACCTTCGGCATATTTGCGTGCCGGCTACTCTCGATGCCGAGGACCTGAGGGTACTGCGCCGCTCTGACATACTGCTTCATCGAACGGTTCGATCCCCCGGCGAGAGTTGGACCACCGCTGATGGTGCTGATCATGTTGATCTGCCGATTGGCGTTCGGTGCCGGCGCCTGCTGCGGCCTGGCTATGTACTGATCCAACTTGCCTTCCCGAATGAGCCGCTCGACTATTTTTCGCAGACTTATACAGTCTTCGGTATTGTGGCTGTTCTGCTGATGGTATCGGTAGAATTTTCCTGTTTCCCTGCCGTCCTGTCGACTGGGCTTCCGGAAGGCAGGCTTCGGAATTATCTCGTTTTCGTTCATCAGTACTGCCTCGTAAGAGGTGTTGAGAAGGGTGAACACTTCCGCTCCTTGGTTATGAGCCGGTAATGGCGCTCGGTAGTTGTCCCTACCGTACTTGTTTTTATTCTTCTTGGAATGCCCCCTTTGGGAACTTCCGGTGTCTTTGCGCTTGTGGCTGTCATTGTATTCGGAAGCTTGCGCCGCCGGTGCAAACGGTGATGCCTGTGCCGTGGAGGGCCGCTGTATGTATTCTTCCTGCCGAGCCGTGGGCTCGGCCCTCGAGTTGAAGTACTCGGCTTTGGCATGAATTGCTGCTTGCTTCATGAGTTCGTCGTACGCCAATTGCTGCTGTGCACCAGATACCGAAAGTGTGATGACCGTAGGCTGCCCTGTCATCGGTATCCGGACACCTCGAGTATTCATGGCTGAAACGTGCGGCATACTCGCGCAGTGGTTCGTCATCTCTCTGCCGAATGTTGTACAGGTCATCAGCAGAATACAGTCTGTCTGTCTGAATCATAAAATGGTTCAGGAAGGTCTGCTTCAGTTAGTCGAAAGAGTCCACCGTTCCTGGTTCCAGTCGATAGAACCAATTCAGAGCCGCCTCTGTGAGTGAAGAGGGGAACAGTAGGCACAGTCCTTTGTCACTTAGCCCTCGGCACCCTACGGCCGATTGGAAAGAGTGGAGGTGCGTCAGTGGATCTTCTACTCCTGTGTAAGGGGTTATGCGTAGGGGCTGCACGTCCCGGTCTTGCCGTGAGTGCCTTACGCGCTCGGTGAAGGGTCCTGGCCGAAGCCTTCCCCAGTCTGGCTCCTGTGAGCGTGTCCTATCGTCTTCCATCTTCTGTACCCTCTGAAGGAGGAGGCGAATGACGGGATCCCTGTCCGGTATAGCCTCGGCAACCTGATGCTCCGATCGCTGCTGGGACCTGACAGGGTTCACCTCGGAGAACTTCGTCGGGGTTGCCGAACGGTAAGACGATGACCGGTCGGTGGGAGGGAAGTACTCTTTGTCAGATTCTGCTGTGGACTCTAGGACCGGTATCCTTCGTATAGGAGATTTCCTCCCTAGACTCCTCAGGCGGGGATCATCTAGGTGCGCATTGATCCTGATTGGCGACCCTTGCCGTTCGGCCCGTCGCTCGTTTTCCCGATCCAACAGCCTGTGTCGGCAATCGGAATAGACCCTGCTCGGCCCGTGGGGCCTGTTCTTCGGCGCAGGGACTATCAACTGTTTGGACGGCGCAGGCGTTGCAGGCGTTGCCTTTGCTGTCTGCTTGCCTTTCCTCTGCCGACGGGGAGTCTGTACGCTTTCGGACGTCTGGATGTTCTGCGTTTGCTGCTGGTTCAGCTGTTGCTGTGTTTCATCCACTCTGGTCGAGAGGTAGTTGTTGCGTTCTTGTAGCCTAGCCATGTCCTGCCGAAGGGACACGACTTGGGCTAGAAGTTCCACGTTTTCAGCGGGTTGGATCACAGTTGGGTTTATTGCCGGGGTATATGGTTGTAGAGCTGGGCTCACCCCGCTGGGCATACCGAACGGCATCCCCTGCTGTGTTCCGAACGTAGTTTTTTCAGTGGTCCCCATATGTTCGGGACAAAGGGTTGATTTGTTTAATCGTTTCCCACAGACGGCGCCAAACTGTTGACGCCAAAAAGTGGTTCTTTGACTTAGAGGGTCAACTTAGTAATTTATGCCTTCGGTAATTCAAGGGCTTCGGTAGGGAGCGTAATCTGCAAAATAAGAGAACGCTCGGTAAGACCTAGGGCACCGGTGTGGTACCGGCCGTAGGCTCTCCGATGCTTAAGTAAGTTCGGGATTAAGAAAGATTAACTGACAGATCAATAGGCTTGTATGCCGTACGTTCTGATTACCTCTATTCTGGGGTAGTTGGCCTCTTTTATAGGCCTTGGGAGGTGTGCTTTTGTTGTAGGATTTCGATGTGGGACAGTGGACGTCGCTTGTGGGCGCGCCACGTGTCCTGAGAGTGGGCGTCGCCCTAATGGAGGGATCGGTAGTCATCTTGCCGAAGGCAGTGTTGACCAGCCACTGGGTGCCGAAGGCGACTTTGACCAGGTTCGATCCTGTCCACGTGTTTCTCTCTGATTCGCCGTTCATTATGGTGTAAACATACTTCAGGTGTTTGATGAAATGACAGATTGAGTTCTTGAGATTTCATTGAATTGATAATTCCACCCATTTTGATTCCTTAAGCTTCTAAAATCATAGTTTTAGCTCCAGACCTTTGCTAGGAACGGTTGCCTACAAAATCCTCACTAAACACATTAAACTAACCAATTTCACATGAAAACAATGCAAATAGAGATATATTATATATGCAAAATATGAATCTATCACTACACACATGATAACAAATATCGGGATCCACAAAACCGACTGGTTGTAGCATACAAATATCTTCATCAATATAACCATTAATAAATGTATTTGGACATCCAATTATCAAATAGACCAATTGAATTAAATAAAAATAACCAAAAGGATTCGGATAGTAGAGTGATTGACAAGGTCTTCATGTTGAATATCTCACCTAAATTTCTACATTTGCATTGTATGTTCCTTTAAAAATTTGATTAGCCACCCCTTTGATCTCCCTAATGGTTTCTTCGACATTGGCAGGTTCATTAAAAAAAAAAAAAAAATCTTCAACAGCCTCTTATGCATGCCAATATCTGGAATTGGGAAAATAGGTACGTTGTAACAATTCTTAAGATATTCGATTGTGAGATACTCTTCCAAATACTGAAAAGGGATCCCTTCATTTTTAAGTTTTGCAACAAGTGCATTTGCACAAGGGAACCCCTTGGTTTGCCATATGCGACAAGTGCGACTGCACAAATCAACCATCACAAATTCCGCACCATCAACCTCAAACAAGAAATCACTTGAACGACTTACCTCTCAATGGCTCCTATTCTCTAATGAATCCTTTAATTTTATTACTATTTCCGGGCATAATAAATGGTTCATCATTTGACCATACATTGCCCGTGATCCTTCATTTTCATGATTTTCACCTTACTACCATTTACAAACAGGTATATAGGCAAATAACAATGATATGCAATCCAAGCATTAAAAGATTTTGCCCCATTTGAGCACAAGTAACTGTAATTACCTAGAAAACACCTACCCAATTCTCTTTGAGAACAATTTTTAAGAATCCTCTAATTCCAATATCATCCTCATCTTTTGGTGTTCTCATACGCATTTCAAATGAAGATGGGTACTTCGAAAAGATATTGTGTTTTAAACGATAGAAACAAAAAGAATTCGGTGAATTTGAGAACACTTATGGCACTACTTCAAGCAATTTTTTATGGCGATCATATATAAATGTACAGTTCTGATCTCTTGGACCACAGGAGTCCAAGAGATTTGTGGTCACTCACTGTTGGATGTAAATTCAACGGTTTACTCACTCTTGCATTCCTTTTAAGAAACTTTTTTGAACCATTGGATTAATATCCAACGGTGAGTGACCACAATCTCTTGGACTCCTGTGATCCAAGAGATCAGGACTGTATAAATGTAATAGTCTTTCCTTGAGGGTTGACAATTCCTGACAGATTTTAGAGGAACCAAGTGCAAGGGCGGATTTATGCCTAGGCTGGAGTGAATATTAGCCCATTACACCAAATAAATATAATAAATTAATAATAGCCCAATTTAAGTAAAGTAAATAATAGCTTTATTTAAAATAAGCCCACTTCTAAAGCATATATAGGAAATAATAAACATCAATCCAAACCTATATAAATTTTATTAGAAGCAGAACTCATGCTAAGGCTCTACCAACTTGACCTATTCTAATCGTATTGATATTGGGCTACACCCATAGAGAGCATACATAAAAAAAAATTCTTCTAGCCACCCCAAACGCCATATTTGAACCTTGAGAGCCTAGAGGAAATAGCTCTCCTCCTCTAAAAAATTGTACCAACCTATCTTCAGTGAGTTCTTCAATCTTGGTAATTTTTTATTTTATTTTATATATTCAATTTCCAATTTTAATTGTTGTTGTGAAGTTTTTATGATTTAGGGTTTGGGTGAAATTTTTTGGAGATTGTTAATATATGTTTTATTTTTGCAACTTGAATTATTAATTAGCATATATGATTTTTGGTGTCTAGTATTTCTTGTTAGGATATCATGTCACATGATGATAATCAAGGATTAAAATATCGGCCATGCAGATAATATCGAGCCTCCAATTTATAGATATTTCGGGGTATATATCGTTATCGTTTTAGGTATCGGGAAAAAATCAACAAAAATGATAGATATAGGCATTGAAACACATAATTTTGGTGTAAAACTTTCATAGATCTTATTTACATATCAATGAATGTATTGAACAAATAAAACTCAAAATGTACTAATAATAAGATATACATATGATGAAATATAAGTGGTATGTAATGCGCGTTAATGAAAAGTTTGAAAATAAAATGTTGATTAGAATGGATAAACCATGCATAAATCCTTAGTTTGTTTAAACATTGTATTACAATTTAAATAAGTGTCCATCTACATAAATGAAGAGCTCCTATGAGGTTGAAACAATGAGGAACAACTTTGTAAGCCATGTGTTGAACATGGTGCACATACGTCTCTCTTGAGCTCCCTAATGTCCTCCTATATATGAGATAGTTAGGATTAACCAAACTAGTAGGTCCATAATCGGTTTCATCATCTTGAGCTCCATAACTAGTTCCACTATAATCAGACATGACATAACCATAGCCATCATAAGATTTATTTGAGTTAGTACTAGGTCTAGTTCATATGCTCATAGATACAAAACTGATCGCCATGTCCTCTTCAGATGGATTAGAGGTATGTGGGCAATGGACTGTGCATAGATTCTTCATATTAATAAATTATAGGGTTCTGGGCAAGGATTAGCTATTTTTGGATTCTAATTTGCTTCAATTGCCTTCAAAAATTCTAAATTTTTTTTGGGTTATGTTATGGGTATTGGGAAATATCGGGGATATCGGCAAAATATCGAGGATATCGCACTTATCGGGGATATATCGTCGATACAAGGGAAGATATGGCCTTACCCCCCAATATCGATGTCAATAGTTGAAAATGTCGATATATCGGTGTATCGGCCGATATTTCAATCCTTGATGATAATAGACCGGCAAAGAGAGGAAAAACTTTTTGAGTTTGAAGTACACCAACATGATCTTGACATCTTTCAAAATATGTCTACTCTTTTAGAACTATGTCAAGTATTAATTAAAATAGACAGAGCAAAGGCATATTATTTGATTGATAGGTTGATTCGTTTAGTGTTAACTCTTCCGGTTTCTACAGCGACTACAGAACGAGTATTTTCATCTATGAAACATGTTAAGACTGTACTTCGCAACAAAATGAAGGATGAGTCTCGTAGATTCCCTCATTGTCTACATTGAGAAAGAGCTTTCTGTGTGTATTGATTCAGATTCGATAATCAAAGATTTTGATACACTCAAAGAGAGAAGGGTTCCACTTCACTAGGTAAGCTCTTTAAATTTTTTTGCAATTGAACATATTTTTTTGAAGTTGGACAATGTGTTTGATTTGATATTTATTTATATTTTGTACTTTTTTGTGTTATATTTGCTTGTAATGTGACTTTGTTTGATTTATAAAATTTTATTTACATTTTTGTTTCATGAGAAAAAAAGCTTATAATATATCTCATCTCAAAAAAAAATTATTTAGCCTACCTCTATAAAAATTTCTGGGTCCGCCATTGACCACGTGTAATTTTTTTTATTTTTAGAATTAATGACCGCAAAGCCTAAAGAATACATACTTGTGTTATCAACATACTCTTCTACTCACAAATGCGCTCGATGCAAGCATGTACGTTATTCAACTTCCGAATTTAAAAAAAAATGATAATAATAATTTTTTACTACATGACGCTGCATGCACATGTGAACTATATAATCATACAACACTTTTTTAGAACACTCATAAATTAATCTCTCTTTTTCATTTTTAAGGTACACAAACCTACAACCCTAAAACCTTTCTTATTGAGTATCACATTACCAACCATACATTGACGATCAAAATACATCATCAACACTATTTCCTTTAGTAGGCAACTAACACACCTTAACATCAATAGTAGCAAAGAACCCAAAAATTCTCTCTTTTGCCTCCCTTATTCTCTCTCAAGTTCAAAACCCAAAAAATAGTAACAAATTGCAAATTTCTTTGATTCTAGGGGTTTCCCTTGGAACCACCCCCTTTGGACTAATAAACCGGGCCTCTCTCCCCCATTATGTTGTGGAGAGTTTTCCCTCCCAGTTTTTTGCCAGATTTTGTTTCACCCTGGAGTTTTGCAAGGGTTTAGGTCTTTTCCCCAGTCTTCTTGGATCCCAATCCCAGTCTTTTAGGCTTGGCTTTAATGGGTGTTATGGGATCATGTGGGTTGTTGGAGACACAATGGTCTTCTCTAGCTGGGTGATTGTTGAGCAGTAAGGCCCTTCCATTTGCGGTGTTTATGAAATTAGGGTGTAAATTTTGGCTATTATTGATAAAAACTCATGCAAAACCATACAAGATTTAAGAGAGAGAGAGAGAGAGAGAGAGAGAGAGAGAGAGAGAGAGAGAGTACCAATGGCGACAAGAGCACAGACATCACCCTCTATGTAATAAATTAGAACTTGAAGTGTCCAATTTCTTTGACCGTGGTGTCCCTCAAATTCAAGTTATTTGCTGTATATTTTCTCTTCCAAGGATGATGTAATTGTATATTATTTTTTGTAAAATAACTATAATCCAAAAACAAGAAAGAAAAAAAACCAATAATTAATCTTCATTGATCACATAAGCCAAAAAAGCCAATAATTGAAAAGGATAAATATATAACTCACCAAAAGAAGAAAAAAAAAAACCAGTAAACCCATCAATAGAGCAAAGAATTATGTACGGATTGTTAAGATTCTTACATTGATTGGAACAACCAATATTCTTGTTAGATTGAAAGGTAGAGAGGAAGAAAATCAATAATGACCATCAAAATGCATTAAGAGACCACCATCAGATGGCTGACTGTTATAGGTACGGCAACTGTCGGGACCGTTGGATCAGATCAAAGGTTCACATGTAATATAGAAAAGAAAAAATACTAGGTTTTTTTTACCTGCACAACGTAATGCTAGTTTTTACGAATGCATTAGATTCTTTTGTCAAAACAAAAAACAAAACAGTTATGGAAGGAGTCCAACCTGTTTATCAAATGGTTTACATGGTTCATTTTAGGAAACTGGTTTGCGAGCAGGTGGACCTAAAGTAGACCCATTTTGTGTGTCTGTTGGCAATTTGACCCGAAGTTGACTAGCTATCTCTGTGTTTCTTTACCATACTCTTACTATTTTTTTGCTTACATTGGAGGAAATAAACTCCACTGAGGTTTGACCCTGGGTGCCATCGGGGGAAGGGGAATCCACCACCACTATGATGGGAACCCATTGGCTACTCTCACTGTTGTAAGTTTTAATAGAATGTGAAAGCTTGTCACACAAAAAAATAAATAAAAATGTAAAAGCTTGTTTTTCTAAATTTTGATAAAATGGATGCTGTAATGGCAATGAAGTTTGTGAAGCAGGGCCTAATGTTTCTCTTCTTCGATGTTCCTTAGTACACCCTCATCGACATTGATACTCAAGCAAACTATAATAACAACCTAGCCATACATGCTTATGCTCTGTTCTATTGTCGAGAAAATTCGAGAGTGTATTACATGACAATAATTTATTACAAACACTACATTTTGCTCTAACTACTGTAACACCATTTTCCATAATTTCAACTTTTACAAAACAATTCCAAACATCACTTTTTTTATTTATTTTTAATTTTTCATAGTAGATGAGGTTGAGGCATGGGAGCTTATTGATTCAACATTTTTCGATTGCATTTTGATAAATTAAAATTTTAACTAGAGAATATTAAAAGAGAAAGGTTAAGATATTACTTGTGAGGGAATAAGAGCATCACCACCACCAACGAATGAGAACAACCACACCGCCAATGAAGAAGATATAGTGTTTACTTAGGTATTTATAATGTAGGGTCTAACTAAAAAAAAAAAAAGAAAAAAAGTAAGGAGTCGTTGTGGGAGCTGAAGCCGTTACAACAACATGAGCATGACCCACCACACCACCACCACTTGCTATAGCCGTTGGAACTTGAAGGGTAGAAGAGAGAATTGGATTATTAAAGGGCTCCCATTATTAAATGTATTATAGTCGTTGGAAACATGCATGGAATGAGAAGTTATTACTTGAGGAAATTTTTTTGCCTAATAGGCCATGGTATTTTATTAGACCACTTGTGGCTCGGATTAATCTATCCCAATATGTGGTTAGTTAGCTGAGTGATATGCATCATCATGCTTCAGTAACCTCATGGTGGGTGTCGTTCAATTACAATAAAAAACTTAAGGCTTTTTTGCATTTAGTTGGCATGTAATTTGTGGCCAACAAAGTCGTCCTCTCGAACCTACAAAAAAGAGGACCTTATTGGGGTTACATCAGTGTGGTGTTGGCAGGCAGGTCCCAGCCACAACCCTATCTGGGTAGGGTTGGAGCTCGACCCAAATTTGTGAAAAGTCTCCCCAAGTACCCCAATCCTAGGCCAACCTTATATATATAAAGCCCAGCTAGTTTTCCAATCGTTGTATGTATACCACCTGATAATGTAGATATAGATTCCCTAATCAATGAATTTAATGCTTTGAAGACTCATAGGGTACCACTTAAGTAGCTAAACATGTAGAAGTAAATAATAGAAGTGCTCAACATGTTATATAAAACATTGGGAAATATCATAAAAACTAAGTAAACTATGCTGAAATTTCAATAGAAACTTTCCGATTAGAAAACTTGGCCTAAATGTTAGCCCTAGTCATTTTTGAATCCTAGGTCCGTGCTTGGGTGTTGGCCAAAGATCTTTCGATGCTTAAGTCATTTCAATGGTTGCGGTAGTTGATTGAACATGTGTTGCTTCAATGAGTAGAGTGTTGGGAAGTGTGATATCCCATATGTGGTGCTTTTAAGATAGCAATATACTTAAGTTGATTTCTCATGAGGTGTGAACATTCTTGCCGCTTCGTTGTTGTCAACACTTTGTTCTTAGTTAAAAGTCAAAATAAAAGGTAATCACATGGTCACACTTCTCTTTCCTTTCTTTGTCGGATATGTTGTTTCTTTCTTAGACTCCAACACCCTTCAAATGGTTGATTGCCCACTTTATTATTTTTGTAGATGCGTTGTGAACTAAAAGTTGAGGATCACATCTCCAGTAATTAATAAAGTTGTAGTCCGAAGGGAGGCAAATTCGCTGATTGAGTTAGGTAAGTAACCATTCCGGGACACAATCTAGTATATGTGACATACTGAATAGATGTCTACATAGGAAAGTTCATGTTTGAGGTGGGGGATTGGGAGCTAAGAGATGAAATGAAGGTAGGTGATGAAAGTGAAGA
The DNA here is from genome assembly GCA_020521455.1 of Prunus kanzakura. Classification (NCBI taxonomy): domain Eukaryota; kingdom Viridiplantae; phylum Streptophyta; class Magnoliopsida; order Rosales; family Rosaceae; genus Prunus; species Prunus kanzakura. The sequence goes on from BPUM01000065.1 coordinate 883,995, forward strand.
GGCTGAATTAGTGGGAGGTGAGGGTGGTCTAGTCGATGATGAGGTAGATATGGAAGATGAAGTGATGGCAGAAAAGGTGGCCTAGACGGATTGGTCTTGATACACCCTTGGCCTTTTGAGTGTGGATTTACATAACCACTTCACCCATACATATGTTCATAATTTACTTAAGATTTTGGGCTAGCTCCCATGCAAATTAATCCTAATGTATATATTAGTATTACATATTGTGGAACCTGTTGGGGATTGATGGGCCTACATTTGCTCAGTTTGTAAAACCAATATTATTTGAAAAAATTATCTGGGCAACACGATTGGTGGATTATTTATGCTTTCGCATCAATGGTGCTTTGAAAACTGACAACCCTTTCAAAAAATCTTGGAAGAAAAAGTACTTCTTTGCCTTTAGATATTGGGAGTTGAGAGAGGGTGAAATGGATTCTAGTGCTCGAGTGTATACTCCCTTCTCGTGAGCAGGTTCAAAAGATAAAAATGAAGACCGATAAGGCTTAGCTGGTCATGTTAGAGGATGTTTATCAACATAAACTTTGCTTAAATATAATAATAGTAGAAATTTGTGAGTATTTTACCTCACGCCATCCATCTCTCAAAACCATCGACTTAGCATCTGGTGCCACCCTAGCTATAGTAGAAAATACTCTTTGTGAAAGATCCCAAAGTTCTATTTCACCAAGCAACTCTTTGTCTTGGAAAAATCCACTACTAAACATAGCTTCTTCAAGGAAGGGCAGCTCATTGATCTTGAAAGTCAAAAATAGAGTCTTCAATTTCAAGAAATTTCAGTTTTGGTGAATCAATACAAAATTTATACATATGGACAGCAGCCAAGTAGACATCTCATCCATTATGAAGATCTTCCCCTTTATAAAGTTGCTGAGAATGAAGAATAAGTTTGATTACTAGCTTCTTGTGGCTAACATAAATTACTAAGAAAGTTTGGTTCCTCTGCAGTAGTTTAACAATCCTCCATTCGATTTGCAAGTCTTGAAGCATTGGACACATACGGTAAAAGCTGAGTATGAATGATTGTACTGGCGGGGAAATGGCCACATCTATTTTATGCAATCATGTGCTTATATTGAGAGGGATATTGATTATAAGCGCTTGACCTATTTTCAACACCTTCAAGTATATGCTTTGGAACACCTCCAACAAGGGCGTGAATTTCAAATCCCTGTGAGCAGCAACCTAGATGTCTATAACAATCATCCTTTTTTAAGGGCTTTATGGATGTACTCCTCCAAGTCGTGGCGCATCGTATACTTCCAACGCCTCAACTTGAAGCTAAGTAAAGAAGAAGTTGTATGCAAAAGTTGTTTCACGCGTCTTCTAAAGGTTGATTCAGATGCAACAAAGTAGTCGTCAGCAGAAATATGTGTCCAAAAGCTTTTCCACCTTGTCGACAAATCGGTTGTGGACACCCTATCCTTTACCGAGAGGTAAGACACAATTTGACATCGAAGTTACCAAGGAAGGTTAATGTTCATATCAAATATCACCTTATATAAAAGTGAAATTAGTTAGCAACTAGAAGCAAAATGGTATCAAGATGTTAAAAAACAAAGGTAAAGCACATATAGTCGAGTCAATATTAATAAAAGAAAAGAAAAGAAAAATGAATACTTTCAATTACAAACAAACATTCATTTACTAAGACTTATCTCTTTCCCAAACTCTTTTATTTCATTCCTATAATCCTAAACCCTAAATTCTCCTATAACTATGACTTCAAAGTGCATGGATTGCAAAGATCTGGTTCTTTAACCCCTAAGTTTTATATGCAAGTCAACTTTTATTTAACAAAAATTTATTCATAATCTATTTATCTTCAAAATGATTTTTTACACATGATGTTATTATTAATGAAAATGCAAAAATATGCAAATGAGATACATAAAATGTGATCAAGTATTTTATCAACTATTTTACAGAAGGTCACTTATCCTATCATTAACTATAACCTAATAAGTGTGAAGTGTTTACATAAGCGAAATGCAACTACTAGCTAGATCCTTTCATAGTTACCGTCCAAAATTCAAAACGTGAAAAGTATTCAGATAACATATGGTGCAATTTTATATGGCCTTTTACAACTATTTTATCATATCAAGCATAACATCAAAACAAACTTTGTTAACTTATTCAAACAAGTAATAGTCATTGGGTAAAAGCAATATGGTATGAAGATTGTAAAGCAAATATGTCAACAGTCCAATCAATATTAATAAAACATAAAGGAAATGAAACTATTGACTAGACTTAGGGTTTTAGAAACCCAGGATTTAAATATTTTCTTACTAAACCTTTCAACTATGAGTAATGAAACTATTAACTACAATTAGTTTTACCTCAAATGTATTATCACATAGTTAGCCTTACTTTTGATTAAGGTAACTGGAACCCACCATAAACAGTGTCATTAACAGGTATGAAAGGAGTAGGACTGAAGCCCTTGCAACAAAAAAAAGAAGGGGTATTTAAGAAATCTAGTCATAGTTTCGAATATAATAGGTGGGCATGGTTAACTTTTTGTGTTGTATTCACCTTGGTGTAGTTGGTCAATGTATTAATACATGTTGTTACATGTGATTTTGCAAATAGATGGCAAGACCTATAATTCTAAGGGGGGAGTGGGAGATTTTAAACCTTCGAGATGAGAAGAGCAAGCTTAAGATGTCCAGCAAAAAAATAATCACTTAAACTAGGAGTCAAGAGTTTGGTCCTCCACCTCAAAGGAATGGAGGTAAGGCTCTTTTACTTTGTAGAAGTTTGTTTTTTGTGTGAGGGTAAACTTGATATGTGTTATAGGGATAATGTCACCACACAAGAGGTCGAGAAATCTAGGCTTCAAACTCGCTAAGTCCTTGAAAAGGGTTGTTGATAAATAAAGAAGAATTGAACAAATAAGAGGTGATGTTGGGAGTATATTCCTCACATTGGTGGATGGTGACCTTTGTCTCCTCCAAGTTACTCCCTTTTCCCCCATCCCCTCCACATATTCTTCACAACAAACCATTGTAATTAATGGTGATGATTCCATGGGGAAAGATAGAAGTGTGGATACCACGACAGTGAAACTCGACTCCAAGAAGCGAAAGGTGGAGGAGAGTAACATGCAGCAATAGCAACTAGCTAACCCTTTGGGCTCGAGGATCAACCTAACTTGCAACTTATTCTTTAAGACATGTCAGACTAGTATTAGGGATATCAAACAAGAAGGATTTAAGGGGAAGTCCACTTGTGGAAGGATGGACATGGCTTTGCAAGCCACATTAAATGTAAGACTATTTTGTTTTCTTTCGTGGATTAATGCTTACTTCTAGTTTTTTATTTTTTATTTTTTAATTTTAATTTCTGTAACTTGGCTTCAATATCATGCTTAGTTGGAAACCCTTGGTATTGGTAAAGGAACTAGAGAAGAAAAATGATGAGAGTGACATTCTAATCGCCAAGCTAAGATTAGCGGTTGACCTCGAGAAAGAGAAAGTTGGTAATGCCAAGTTTGAGCTAAACTGCATAGCTAACAAGCATGCTAAGGATGTTGGGATTATTCAAGAGCGAGTGACTAAGTTTATTGATAAGGTTGTGCAGTTAAGGTCAACAAATGAGAAGGTGATTGAAGAGTTCAAGTATTTTGAGGAGTTCAAGGCCTTCAGGTCGACTTACTTGGATTAGGGCTTTCAAGGTTGCATGAAAGCCATGAAAAAGTGCTACACCATTCTTGATTGGACGATCTTAGAAGATGCTCTTGCACAAGGTGAGATTCACATTTACTATCCTTACGTTACCAAAATATTCATTGGTGTAGGATGTAAAGAAGTCTCTTTGTGATGTTACATGTAAGGATGCACCAGAATCACCTATCCAATATGTGTCCTCAAAGGTTAGATTAATGAAGTCATCATTGCATATAATGATACCCTCATTTCACCAAAAGTAATTGCAGTTGTTGTTATAAATATGCCCTTAAAGCCAACTAATTATGTAATAGTTAGAGTTAAGAACATCTTTGATAAAAAAAAAACACATTATGTTATCAATGGGCAAGAAAGGTTGTTTTATACATTAAATCATCCTACATTATCTTTCAATATGTAGAACAATCATTGTTCAAAGAATACACAAGTGGATATGAGAGCTATGTAATGAGATTGCATACATGGAGACTTCTCATCATCCCTAAATCCTGAATATGTTTCTGGTCATAGGAATATTGATTGGGCGTCAATATTCCGCAAAAACCAGTACACATAGTATCGTCTCTATATGTAGGGAATGGCAAGGTCTCAAGCCATTAAGTGTGGAGACACATCGATATGTGTGTAGGTGCTTGTAGAAGAACAGTACACTGAACGCGATCCAACACATGAGTTACAGCATGGAAGTCTTTACTCACATGTCAAACTGGAACTCATAAATTGCAATAGTGCAAATTAATCCTTAGACATGAGACATTATAGATGTTTTGTGGCTATGTCGTTAATCTTTGAGGGTACTATATGGTCATGCTGAATTAGGCATAACTTAAAGGTGCTTATCAGGATTCTCAATAGTGTCATGAAAGCAAATGAATGTACAACAAAGAATCTCTACTCTCAGTAAAGGAGAGAGAATACTCCAAGATATGATTGGTTAAATCTCTGCGTAGAGTAGTGGATAAGACTTGAAATAAGAAGTCTTCAAGTCTTATCAGGATAATTATTTAAAAGGAATGATTCACATTAGGATATTGACAATTGGATTCCATGATATAATAATGTGAATAAGGTGTATTGACATAAGAGAAGGATTCAATTGCACAGTCATTCCAATTTGAATAGGTTCTTTCACAACGTTTCATTTAGCTCGGATAATTGTGACTTGCTGCTAGGCGACAACCATATTTTGTGGATGTCCTAAAAGGTTTCAAATAACCTTTATTAATAAGAAGAATTAAATTGTGGAATTTAATTCGTATATCATCTATGAGGAGTTGAGTCAACCCACTACCTTGCTAAAGGGAACCTACGGATCTGCACACCAAAAGAATGTGATTAGAGGTACAAATGAGGAGAAATGAAATGAGGAGACACAAGTCAATGGTTGATAATCATATGTCAAAGTCAACGGTCAAAAGTCAACATGTTGACCGGAGCAATTGACCAAAGTCAACTAGTTTGATTGGGTCAAATTGCGTAAGACTATAATTATAGTTTAATAGTTAAATTATAATTAAAAGATTAATTTTGGAATTAATATTGACATATAGAAATATTGGATTGAGCTTTTAAATATGATTTAAAAGGAAATGAACAAAATAACCCAAAAGGCTATTGGGCCCAAGGGATAAAGTGGCATAAGATGACATGACCCATGAAGCAAATGGAGCCCCAAATAGTCATCCAAAATTCGGCACCTAAGGGGAATCTCCACCCTTGCCATTTTGTGTTGTCCTATATAAGCTAAGTGTTAAAGAAAACCTAGCTAGGGTTGTTAGTTTCCTACTTTGGTTGATGAGTGATTATCTTTGTATCTCATCTTCCATAAACCAAAAATTGGTCCAATCAAGAAGTAGACTAGCATCCATACTTCTTAATTGCCTTCTCTTCATCTCTAGGAGCATTTGGTGTGGTGAGGTAGAGGACTCCAATCTTGGAGCCTTAAGGTGAAGGAGTCAAAATTAAGAGAAAGAAAAGGTCTTTCCAACAAAAGTGTTCATTTTTGAGAAATCAAGAAAAGGTCATCAAGGGTAAAGATCTATTCCTTTTTTCCCTTTCTATTTGTGTTCAAAGAGACTAAGCTAAGATACTTGAATTAAAATGAAAAAGGTTTAGCCCAACTAGTATAAACAAAATGAATCTGCCATTTAGAATATTTTTGTTGTATAGGTTGTGGCTAAAGTCCATTTCCTAAGCATTAGATGTATGTTTCCTTTAGTTGTTTCCTTGGTTTCACTTCTCTTATAACCTTTGTTCCTTTTTCTTGTCTAAGTTGCGTGCACTCCCTCTTTATGTGGCATGGCTAGCCACAATGGTAGCATTTTAGGTCTCTTCTTGTTTTGGACCCGCCCCTCGAGTCGTCTATTGACTTGCCTCTTGACTTGACTCTATTGCAAAATTCTATGTTATTACTCCTTACACAATATTATGAGACAAGAGCTTCTGATTCGGTAACTACACCTTGTTCTTTCCTCCTAGCTTCTTCATTGAACATACTATCTTTTGCTATGTCCAATGTAAGAACGCCTAAGGACCTGAATTGCTTACTAACATGTATCTCAGCTATTAGATAATATGTTGAGCACCACTAGTGCTTGTAATTCTTCACTAAGTGTCATCTCTATATTTGTCAACTAGTTCATTAAGCCTTGAAAGTCACTCAAGTGCTCAGTAACACTTCGACCATCTCTATACTTGATGCTTACCAATCATAAGATCAACATGCCTTTATTTTGAGTGGTATTCCGCTTGTACATGGACGCCAATTTCGTCCATAACATAAGCATTAGTTTTTTCTGCCACGTGATGGACGACACTTTGCTCAACCCATTTAGAGGTTTGTCCGACAACTTTTCTGTTTAAAATATTCAACGAGGCATCTAAATTCCCTTATGGCTTATGTCCTTCTATTGAAAATGGCTCATACAAATCCATACTATAAAGAATATCCTCCATTCTTCTCACATACAAGTGAGGCTTTCTTTCTCTCAAACTCTCTGAAGTTTGGCTTTTATAAGGGATGATAGATTACATGAGAAATGTGTCTTTTATAAGCTAACCTTGCTGGAAATATTCCCTAAAGCCAAACATGTGATGTAAATTTATGGATATTTCATTACTTTTTATGGTAAATCAAAAGGGCAATTAGGTCGATTTAGGTAATGGTATCCTTAATAGTTATTTATCTAGAAGACAAGTTCTTGGTTTGTGAGATGATGAAAGGGATTTAAAGAAGTTAGGTCCAAGAGACCTTTCCTTATAGTTCATGCCCTAAATAGATCATAGTCATAGGATCGTTCAATTGGGCATTGAGGATCTGCAAAAACCAGCATACACTATATTTGTTCAATTGGGAGAATGACTGGTCTCAAGTCATTCGTATAGATGACACTAAGATAAGTGTACGAGTGTTTGCTAGAGAGCGAGTTCATTGAACACGATCAATCAAGAATCTTGTATGGAAGTTTTACTTACATGTCAAACAAAATTTCTAAGTTGCAATTATGCAAAATTAGTCCTCAGACGTGAGGCACTATGGTTGCCTTAGGAGTACGTCGTTGATCTTAGGTTATGTCGTATAGTCGAACCCAACTTGGGACTTGACTAAAGATATCAATGGGTCCTTGATTGTAACAGGAGTTTGTAAGTGCGCACAATAATGAATCTCAAGTCTCAATAAAGAGAGAGATGGAATCCCCGATAGGTAACCCGAAGTATTTATCATGAAAATCAACACAAGACCCTCAATAACATACTGAGATTGAGCTAATCATCCTTCCCTATGTTACGGCCGGAGCTAATTATTCTTGCCCTGTGGTAACCAAAACTGGTTGAAATTGTAAAAAAAATTAGTTGAGTAGGAAAACCAAATGTACTGTTTTCCTCCTCAAAGCAAAGAAAACAAAGACAGTTTGTCGAAGATAAGAAAGAGGGCTTAATAATTAGATGGAAAGAGAGAGAGAGAGAGAAAAGGTGAAGAAAGATGCTCCCGCTAAAGCTGGTACGCTCTCTAGTCTTTGGAGAAACCATCAACAACAACCCTCTCCTTCTCCCCCAAAATCAACATGACGAAGATCCCCACCACAACAACGACGATGGCTACGATGCTGACTCTAATGCCAAAGATGGCCATCACAAACCAACAGAAGGAAGAAGCAAAACCAGCAAATCGAGAACCCCATTTCTCCTCTTCCTCCCAACCAAAGAGCTTGTCGCAGACACATACAGACTGGCCACCATAGCCAGAGACATGGGCATGGATTTGCACCCAACCCCATCTCTCTCCCACATCATTCTCTCATACCCACCACCGCCATCTTCATCGTCATCATCTCCATCTTCAACATCACCCTCAACATATTCATGGTCATCGTCATCACTCTCATCAACATCTTTGCCCGACGACACTGTTCCCCTCCCTTTCCCTTCTCTCTCCACAGCCTCCATTTCCCATCTTCGCGCCTTTGTCAAGCTCTCCAAAGGCCTGTTCAAGCTGGTATTTGTGCGCTCCAATTGTAAAGCCACTGAGGCAACTAGTGAAAGCAATTGGAATTGCTCATCAATGTCGCTGTTTTCGCGGCTCACAGGAGACCGAATTGACACAATGGAAGGGTTTTCTCGGGCTTTGGCCGGACTGGGGTGGACCCTTTTCAAGACTAAAGAAAACCCATCAGCGGATTCGGGCCATAGGCGAGTTTGCGGTGGCAAATCGGTGTATCTGTTTCGGAAGGTCGATACAAACAGGGTTAGGGCTTGCAGTGCTGGGGAGTGTAGGGTTCGGGAGTTGAGGTTGCCCCCATTGGATTTTAGTAATGCCCCTTTGAGGATTTTGCAATACATTCTCCTTATGACGGATGATATCTTCTATCTCGCATAAATCAGATATTGGTATGTGTTTCCCTTCATTACTTTTCAAATTTGTTGTTTTAATTTGATGGTCGCTGGTAATTTCCTTACATTTTGTGTATATTGATTCTGTACTAATATATTGGCAGTAAATCATATATATTTTCTGTGGAATTTTTGGCCAATGTACGTCAATCGTTGCCTTGAATTGGATTGTTTGTTTTTTGTAACACAAAATTTTCTAGGAAGGATGAACTGTCTTTGCCTCAAGAAAAAACAAAGTGAAAACAAAAATGAAGTTTGTATTTGTGTAGATAGATTAAGGCATTCATTAATGTGATAGAGTTCTATCGAAACAGACAAAAGAAAGAGATTTAAATTGGATGATGAGGAATTATCAGTGCATTGTGTATTACATTGTTGGTAGTATTTTAATGATGCGATCATCAGCTTTACATTTTTTTTCTTTTTCCATTTCAGCATTCCTTTATTAGATCCTGAGTCCTGACCTTTGTATACTTTTTGTTATACATGATGAGAATCCTTAAGGCCAATAGAAACGAAAATCTTATCACCCTGTGTATGCTTATTTGTTATACATGATTGTAGTTTGTATATTTTCAACTACAAAACAGTTTCAGAAGGAATGTTAATTATGACCTCCTGAAGGATGCTGAAGGCATGTGTCGCATATTTTATTTATTTTTAATATACGGAAAATGGGCATAGTGTATTGAAATGTTAATACATTCAATAAAATGTTGCAACTTGATGTGTTCCAAAGTAAGTGCCAGCAGGGAAGATTTAACAGAGAAATTAGAGTGAAATTTTCTCTAATTATCTTCCATGTCAACTCTAACATCATGTGAACTTGAAATTATCCTTCAATTTTACATACGAAGTATAGATGATATAGGGTACTGTCGTCTTGCCTGGCTGACTGACAACTAAGATGCTTATGTTGACAGAGTGTACATTGTTCAGGATATTCTGAATCTATTGTGAACCTTAAAACTAAGAGATGGTCTTTTCTATGATGTACGAGCGTCATTTTTGCAGTGCACCTTTGCAAGTACTGTGGCCACAAAGACTTAATTGAGATCAAAACCATGTATGTCATTTTGGCACTCTTACTAATGCATCTGTGTTAGGCTAAGTCTCCAAAGTCCTTATCTGGCATTTGCAAACACAGTTTGATATTTTCCTATTTGAGCACTCCCTATTACGGACACATCTAGTTACAATTTCCAGAGAAAATGAACTTTTTCTTTAAATCTACCTCTCCCAATTGATATTTGTTAAATCATAGGTATCTTCCACTGTTCTTCCTCATTATGTATTTTGGGTTACTAAAACTAATAGCATGGATGAAGTCGGGAGATATCAGTACTTGGGGTCGTTGCTTTGATGTCTCTTTGAAGATGTGGAACAGAATGGAGTTTGTTTTGAGTCAGGCTGCCATTCCTGCTATTTTGTATTAAGGATTTTGCAATAAGGTTACTAATTTCCTTTTATATTCTGTGTAGCCTGGTCTGCATATTATGAATTCTCTTCTTTTTATGTTCCCTTTTATTTTGGGTGTGTATGCCTTTGTATATATGTGTTTGCTGTATATGGATTTACAATCTTGCGAAGAAAAGAATATTGGTGTATTTCATGTCTTTTTTTTTTTCCCTGTCTTTGATTTAGGAAGGATGGTTTGCATTTTAATTGTAATAATTTAATACGATGTTTGGTATTGGGTAGTGATTTTCACACTCCCATATTCTCCTTCTGCACCTTGTTTTTTCCCCTTGATTATCATTTGATTTATTCAGTTATAAGGCTAGAAAAAAGGAGGAGCGCGTGGGGAGAAAAGGGGAGTGTGAAAATCGTTTCCCTTGTTATTTTATTGGATATGAAGGGTGATGGTGGAAAGGATAGAGCAAACCAAGCCTTTCATTTCTTGTTTTCAGTAATTTACACATAATTCCCTCAACTTTGGCTTGTGTATCAGTAAGTCCCTCAACTTTTAACTTAACTAATGTCATCCTTAAACTATAAACTAGTTTCATATCAGCCGTCATGTGACTAACATCCGATAATTTCTCATTCCAAACGCATCACACATGAGAAATTTTGAAACCATTGTATAACTTACCATGAAACTTTAAATGTCAAGGCTCTCACTCTCTCTCATCATAGATAGTGTTTGTGCAAGGGTCCTTCCTCATGATATCTCTGGTTCTGATGGAGAGAGGAAGAAAGAGACCTTTGAGGCAGTGGAATTTCCTAATGCAGAGAAGAAAGGTGGCTTCTAACTTACACTTCAAGGGGTGGGTGGGAGGGGTCTTTGACATTGACATCCCCATGGGTGACTTATCCAAGCATCCAAACAGTGGTTTAAAATTTTTCATGTGTGATGTATTTGGATGGCAAGCTAATGGATGTTAGTAACATAGTTATTCATTGTTTAAGGATGACAATGCTTAAATTAAAAGTTCAGGGACTAAATTGAAACAAGGGCTAAAGCTGAAGGGGTTTTCTTGTAATTTACTCTTCCCTTTTCTCTGAAATTTGAAATATCATGTGTATATTTATTATTTATAGTACGATCAAGTCTAAATAGATTTTTATGTTATTTTTCAAACTATTTAAAAGCACTGGCTGGTTTAGGATTCTTTGTTGTCTTCTCCCTGTATTGACTAATGTAGAGAACTGATTGTTTTTCTTTCTCTGCTTTGTCTATTCCCTTTTCTTGTCTCATTCTAATAGGAGCAAACTCATAACCTGTTCTAATCCTAATCCTTTTTCTGTCCCTCGTCACTACCTAGGATGTGAGTTTAGACCTTTTCAGTGTTTTCATTGCGTCTTTGAGATGAATTCTTGAGTATGTGCAAATAGGGAACTTATTTCCAAGGCTTGCTATGCACAAAAGTAAAAAGAGGAAAATCTAAGAGAAAGAAAAAGACAGGCCTGCTTACATGATGTCTGTGGGCGTTGAGCCAATTGCAGCCATAAGATTCAGTCCACCGGTTGCAATAAGTTTACAGCTTAAAAATCTAAAACCGTATGAAAAGGAAAATACATTGGAACCGTTAAGGAAAAAGGCCAGTAAACCCATTTGAAAAATTCCCTGATTTTCTGCACTCAATTAGCTAAGTTTTCATATCTATCTCCTTTGGTTATCTAACTCTCTCTCTCTCTCTCTCTCTCTCTCTCTCTCTCTCTCTCTTTCTAGGAACATTGATGGAAGCTTAACTCTAGCACTCCATGATGATGGGTCTCCAAAATGGATCACCGTTTGTTCCTTCAAAGATATGATGTCTCGTCAAAGGTACTTATTTTGTTTTTCTAGAACCATTTGAAAATCTATGATGAGTTTTATAAAATTTTGCTGGCCATTTGTAAATGTAAGCTGTGAATGGCTGAGGGAGGGTTCAGTGAATGAAATTTGTTTTATGTTTTTTTGTACAGCTCACCATTTGTAAATGTAAATTGTGAATGGGTGAGAGGGTTATTTGAATGGAATTTTTTTTAGTTGATGTTGTAAGCCTCAGTATTCGCAGCATCTCTCAAGGATTCACAAAACAAAAAGGTGAGGGCTCAACAAGCTATGCCACCATTGTTTTTATTTAAAATCTTAGCATTCCATCTATGCTTATGCATGCTCATTTTTTTTATGCTTACAAGAGAAATTGTCAAACTCGCATATTAGAAAGATATTCTACATGTTAAAAAGAATAACAGAGGCAAAAAGAATTGGAGTTAGACTCTGAAGTGTAAGAAGTTGATGTCTATGTCTTCTGGAAGCTTACGCTGAGGAGGAAACTTGGGCAAGAGATTTGCTATGCGCATAGCGGTTTCCAAATAATCAGAAAATTTGGCGGATTGATTATGCTTCTCTGCATTGTTGCCATCTTTAGATTGGTCATGGCCAATGTTCATTCCCTGTATAGCATTGTCAAGTAGGTCTTGATGTGCCTTCTTCTTGAAAGTCCAGCTTCCACTTCTCAAATTGAAGTGATACAGAGGAAGGAACCGTTGTCCATAAATAGCTATAAACTCCAACGCAGTTAAAATGAACTCGAATTCATCGTTTGAAATGTAGTAAGGAAAGCTGATTCTGGTCCATCCAGGTTTCACTCCGAGATAGCCCTGCACTTAAAAAAAGAATTTAGAATACATGCTAAATTGTTTTGCCATGTGTTAAACATTGAACGTAGAATGAAAATGTTCTCTTGTCAAACTGTCTTACGTTGCCAAACTGTGAATTTCATCTATATTTATGTTGACCGATAATATTTAATTTGAATTCACAGTCTATCAACACAAGTTTGCCAACAGAACATTACCCAAAGCGTTCAACATTGATTGTTTTCATAATGTAGTGTGGTATGAAAGGAAAAAGATGAATGGGATTAGAACCTTTAGAATTGCAGATCTATAGTAATGTGAAAGAGTGTCATCAATTTTGAGCAGAGTGTGAGCATAGGGTCCAGCGCAAGCACACCCACCCCTAGATTGAATACCAAATAGATCATTTAGCAGAGCTGCAACAAAGGCCCCATGAAGGGGCTTATCTTTACCATTTCCTGTCTCCCTCCACATGTATAGCCCTTCCTTTGGACCCTCTCTACCACCTTCTATTTTCGTGCCAGCTGTTGACGGACGATTGGTGGTGGAATAAATGAGGAAAGAGAAAATAGCTTGTCTCTTGGCACTAGTATTTCCTAAAACCCATATGTTGTTATTTGGAAGAAGCCTCTCTAGTGCCCTTTTGACATAGAAATCCTCATGTTTTTCTATCACTTGATAACCAATGTATTCCTTCACCCAAAAAGCCAGTGCTGCTCTAATTGTCTGAATTATTTGAGGAGTGCCACCATTCTCCCTTTCTTCTATGTCCTCCCAATACACAGTGTCCTGCATTGATCACATATTATTACAAAATTAATTATTAAGATATTTGTTTGCTATCACCATCTATTATATATTATTCTAGAGTTCCTTTCTCTTACGTGACAATGACATAATTAATGTTCACATACTAAACAATAATAAAGCAGCTCACTAATTTCTTCCTTATCTATGAATTCATATTTGTTTCTTGAAGTGTTTTCATATTTGATCGTACCGACATAGATGTTAGCTGGTTTGTGTCATGAATCATTCCTCTATGCCAAGATATCTATGAGCGTGACAGTTTCTTGGTATTTATATTTTAAGAAGTGACTCGATTTAAATTGAATTGGAGTTAAGTCCAAACCAGTCATTGTGAGTCTCGCCTCTCAAGATAGGAATTGTAAGACACAATACGTTAGACAGTTATACCAATTTAATTGAAATAATTCAGTCCAGTTCGACCCACCCAACGTGATAAATATACAGAACATGGGATATCCAATTAGAGGAGGGGAGGGGTAGATGCATGGGGAAGATCTAGGGAAGGGGGATGATCAGATCGATATAATCGGGTGGATGGCTGCTGGGGAGGTACGGTGGTTGGTTGGGGTGGCGACTGGGATAGGGAGGAGAGAAGGGCGGTTGATGTTTCAAATATTTGTAGCTCATTTATTTACTTAGAAACATTACCCTTTATTATTATACTGCATTTAAAATAATAATAATAATTATTATTATAGTTTTATTAAAAAGGTATTTAGAATTTTGGTTGGCAACCACATTGAAGACTCATACCAACAATCAGGACAATTCATGGTTATGAACAAAACACCAAAAGGTTGGAACTTGGAAGGCCTACCTCATCGCTGAAGCCATTGACATAAGCAACAGTTCCACCTCCGCAAGTTGATGGAGGGAAAGATCTGAGCTGATACAGAGCCTTGCTCATCATGAGGATGCCTGGGCTTCCTGGCCCACCAAGAAACTTGTGTGGGCTCAGGAAAACACCATCGTAGCCATCCATCTCTCCACACCTCATCTCAATTTCCACATATGGCCCACTGTATTTATTCATTTATACAACAACAAAGATTTGAAAATTCAATTCAATTTAATTCAAGCTGCATCTACAATGCAGAGTACGCAATCAAAGACAGCTACGTATAGCCTAACTAATTAATAAAAAATTCAGGCAGCAGTTGTCATGATATGCTATGGTCGGCCGTTGACGCATATCTAGATTATTCTTGACCATTAAATTCATATGAGCCCCACATTATATTGACAATTAATTTTGGCACCTATGCATACGTAGATCATTCTTAATTGTTAATTCACAATATATTAATGATTGACATGAGCAAAATTCTAAATAAATATATCGCCAAAAGTCATTTTTTTATCCCTGTAGTTTTAAGTCCGTTAATTTTGTCATTGTAGTTTCGTATTTGTAGCAATTCAAGGACATGTTTGTATTCTTGTCAATTTTTTTAACGATGTAAGGGGCAATTTCGTCAACCCAAAAACCCTTGAGCGTAAAACATTGTATGAAATTCTCCCCATTTTATATTAGGGCTCAAAATTCAACCACTAATCCCAATTTTTGAAGAGCCCTAAACCCAAATGACCAATTTCAAGCCCTAATATGAAATTATGGGAGTTTCAAACGAGCTTTTATGCTCAAGAATTTTGGATCGACGAAATTGCCCCTTGCACCGTCAAAGAAATTGACAGGAATACTAATTTGTCCTTGAATTCTTACAAATACAAAACTACAGGGTCAAAATTGATGGAATTGAAACTATTGAGTCAAAAGTGGTTGAAGTGCCAAATTACAGAGATCAAAAGTGACTTTTAGCCTAAATATATTGTTCTAGACTACTACTTAATGAGGGATCTTTAATTCAAATGGCTAAGAGCCACTATTCTAAATTGAGGTTGTGTTTTCGAACCTCAGTGCTTTCTTCTTTCTATATTATCGCTCGTATATATAGAGAAAAGAAGAAAGAAATAAAAAATTGAAAGTAGCACACACCTTGCTGCAAAATCAAAGCAGGCAAAGCCCCCATATTGATGAATAAGTCGAGCAATGGCTCTTGTATCAGAGTAAATCCCAGTGACATTGCTGCAAGCTGAGAAGGAACCCAGAATTGGCCTGTTGGCATATTTATATTTCTCAAGTTGCAGTCTAAGAGCCTCCAAGTCCAGCAAGCCATCATCATTTACACCAATCTCAACAACTTCAGCCAAGCTTTGCCGCCATGAGAGGAGGTTCGAGTGGTGCTCGTAGGGCCCAACAAAAACCAGCCACCTTTCTTCTGTGTTCAGATTATTTATAACTCTGTCTCTCAAGATTGAGGGCACAGCAATGCCCATCACCTCTTGGAGCCTTTTAATGGCTGAGGTGGTGCCTTGGCCGCAGAACAAGAGTGCCTCTTCTGGTCCACCCCCAAAGCATTTTTTGATGTACTTGGCTGCCTCATGCACCATTTTTGAAGTCCGGTTTCCAACGTAGCTGTCACAAGTGTGAGTGTTCCCTGTAATAAACAAATATAATAAATTGAATTTAAAACCAATAAAATGAATTGAATTGTAGTGGACAAGTTCTATTCAAAACAAGCTTATGAGAAATTATTGAGTTGAGATCATTTCAAACACGCGTTTAGCAATATATTAGCCAATATTGGAATCCAAAAAGAAAAGAGAAAGAAGAGTATACCGTAAAAGGGGAGGACATTGTTGAGGATGAAGTTTTCGATGTAGAGAAGAGAGCGTCCGGAGGCAGTGTGATCGGCATAAGTGAGTCTTCGTTTCCCAAACGGAGAATCGAATTCCGCAGCTGCGCCAATGACTTGGGATCGGAGCCAAGACAGCCTTAGCTCCTCGGACTCTGTCCTTGGCATGGCCTCCTCCTCCTCCACCTCCTCCAGTGTACCTCTGAATGATATTTCAGAACGCTTGCAATCCTCATACGAAGAGGAGGATTGAATTTTAAGGGTCTTGCTCAACGTGGGTTGCTCCGAATATTCAAATTCCATGTCTCAAGGAGATTAACAACAACAAAAAACTATCGAAAATGGATGGCATGAACTGATCATAGAAGAAGAAGGAGTTGGAGGTAGGGAAGTGAAATGTCCTATTTATATGCCTGCATATGCATACAGTTTTAAAAAGATTAGAGAGAGTTCTGGTGGGTTTGTAAACCACGTGTTGCATAAATGATGGCTGGGTTTCGTCCAATTCTGGGAGCAGCGTTTTTAACACATAGGAATAGTAGTAAAGACCAAATAAACCCATTGAATTTTATTTGTGCTCTGTCCACTAGGTGCGTCGTCTGACCTTTCTTCAAACTTAAAAAAGGTATACTGGATGGATGCCAAATTGCATCCATAGTAAATGGGACATTAGTTTGACCCAAAAAAAATGTGACATTAGTTTGGTTGGATTTTAAAGCCGTGGCTTACTTTTTCTTTGGAAAAAATATAAAATAAAACTACTGGTTTTTTGGTTGAAAAACAAAACTACTGGTTAAGTTGCCAATTATAACGTCCAAATAAAAGTGTCTATGAAGGAATTGAAAATTGTATAGAATTCTAAAATTATGGAATTTAGATCTCTTAAATTTCTATCAATTAATAATTTAAGTGTTTGAATTTATGTATGTCGAATTTTGTAAATGATAAAAATTACATGGAAAAATGAATTCTGACTCAATAGAAATTGTGAAATAACGCCTCTTTTGACGGAAATTAAACTCGGAAATCTCGATCCCCAATTTCCACGATTTTTTCCTCATGTTATTTAATAAGTTTCATGCTTAAGCTGCCAAACAATGTAATTCTTGACTTTTAGCTAAATCTTGAGTTATTTTCCTCTATTGAATTTTTAGGAGGTGCTTGAGTGGCTCTCTGATACCATTGTTGGAATTTAGAAGAGTGTGATTGTTTCATACCGTTGGTTTATGCGGTGAAGTGGTTTAGAAAAGTAAAACAATAGTTGAAACAAAGTAATTGTTTGGGCTTAAATTCCACTCGCCAGCCCAATTGATTATCGGCCCATGTCAAAAGTAGGAGTTTGAGCTTTGTTTAAAGTAAGAAATCAGCCCAATTAATTATCAGCCCATGTCAAAAGCAAGAGTTTAGGCTTTGTTTAAAGTCAGAAATCAGCCTAGATGGTTTTAGAGGCCCAAAACTTTGTTAAAAACAATTAGGAATGATTAAATTCACAAATTAAAGATGAATTGCCATTAAAAAGTGATTTAATTTGGTTCTAATTGATTTTTTGGATTAGGCCCAGCTTCTAATCTCTCCAAAGAAACGCAAAAGTGGATCATCACCATTGATCTCAATTCCAGAGTTCATATCAGCATACTATTTTTTGGGGAAGATCTTTTTCTCTCAAAAAGCCCACGTGACTTTGAAAGTCAAAGTTTTCAACTAGGCGAGAGGAAGTGTTGGGGAGTTCTATTTGTTAACTCTTAGCTCTTAGTCAAAGTTTCCACAACATAGTTTGGTTTTGGGTAGCTCTTAGCTCCCATATAGATTGGGAGTTCTATTCGTTAACTCCACCTTATATGAGTACATTCATGCTGTTGTAAATGATGGATGACCCATATGTTGAAGGGTGGGATTATATTTGCTCTTGTGGTATTACACTGATATAATTTTCTCTCTCGAATATAGCTTTCTAACTCTCGGATATAGCTTTTCAACACTTCATGGATGTGACAGCAAAGAAAGATCATGGTCTTTGCGTTTTCTTCTGGGGATGCATCACTTCCATCCATAATGGTTTTTCCAAGGCTATTGGCCTGCGGGTGGATCTTGGCATCTAGGACCCATGATAGATAGTTATTCCTAGATATGTCCAAAGCAGCAAATTCTAGCTTTGCTAAGTTTGCCATCTTCAAAAGAAAATGAGATGTATAAGAATTTGCAATAATATGTTTGCACTTTATTAGAACTTCAGGTTCTCAACAAGATTTTATTTTTGAACTTCAAGCCAAAAATATTTTGCATATTTACCTAAAACTTCAGGTTCGAGATCTGGGACATTAAGCTATTTCTTAATAGGAACTTCAGGCCTCTATTGTTCATGTATATTAATTGATGATTTCTTTCATAGAAATAAAGTAAGGTATAATAACAAAATTAAATGGCATATTAATTAAATATTATATATTGGGTTTACCACATGTTACCACATCACACACTGGTATTTATAGATGCTTAATTGCATCGTCCAAGTTGTGTATATCATTTATATATCCAGTATAGAATAAGTTATCATATTTTGGCTAATATAACTGCGCCACTAATCTAGATATAATAAGATGGGTTTTAAAATCACACCACTATTTTTATTACAATAATATATGTTACAACATGATGGGATATGAAACTACACCACCATAAAATAATAAGATGGGGGATAAAACTACTCCATTCCAAATTACAGTACGAAAAAATAAATTAAACAAACATGAATGAAACAATATAAAAATTGTGAGAATACAAAAAAGAAAGTTTGCAAGTCTTCATAGTAGTAAAGTGAGAGTAGACATATGACAGAGAGGAGACAGAAAAATAACCATATAGTGTTTAGCTAGAAAAATTTAAAGGTAAAGAAGAGAGACTATCGTGCTAATAACATGTTATAAAATAGGTAGAGTATGAAAGTACCATTGAATATTGGGGTGGGATTGTATTTGCTCTTGAGATATTACACTGATAGAATTTTCTATCTCGGATAAAGCTTTCTAACTCTCGGATTTCTCTCTCACTTTTCTCTTCAAATTGGTGTGTATCAAAGCCTGATGATTGCCTCTATTTATAGGCAGATGGTATGTGCTTCACAACCAGAATATTCACTCTACAAGTTACAACCACGACAATTGCTTCTTACTGTTTGTAAATAGTGACTAAGCCTATAAGTCTTCAAACTTTCTACAAAACATGGTATTTCATTTCCAACTTTGTTCCTCACTTTCCCTAATATTTAGTGTACGTTCATACTCTGCCTATGTTATAACACATGCCTATTTATAGACATTGTTTGCCAACTTGGACAATCTCTCCGATATTCTCAGCCACATGTGTTGGCTTGCTCTAGAATCTTCCACACAATCTTCAATTATGTTTGTGGATATTTGACTCTAACCGACATTGTCCCACCACCGTGGAACTTCTTTATTATAAGCTCTTTCTAAAATTCTTCAGTTACATCTACACAACTATGCATTACTTTTTCAACATCCTTCATCCAAACTATTTGAGCGTCATTTTACAAATGGGGCACGTCATGGGTTTTATCCAAAGTATCATGAGTTGGGTTTAGATTGACTTTTTTTTGGTGGAAAGAAAGTGAATTTGGGCCGCAAAGGCATTTTGACCCATCAAAGGAGAACATAGCACTTACGTGGGCATCGATTGACTCAAGGGATATTGGAGGAGGAGAGAATCAAACCTAAGACCTTGGGTGCATGGGTAAAGGCTCAAATAAAGTCCCTTGAGTCAGCGCTTCTATAAGAATGACATAATAGATGAAGGAAATATTCCCTTACAAGAATAACTAACAACTTAAATTCCACAGTGATAATAGTTTCTTGAAGCACAAGAGTAGGATTGTCCTGAGTCCTTCTAGTAGTTGTAGACTTAGGTTGTGTTTGGATGAGGGACTATGAAGTGATGGGATTTCAAGAGAATGAGATTTTGAAGTGATGGGATTTCAAAAGGATCAGATTTTAAGGTGAGGGACTTCGAAGTGATGGGATTTTAAGGTTGGTGGTGGTCGGCGTTGGCCGTTGGCGTTGGTTGTGGTTCCATGTTGTCGGTGTTGGGAGTGGGAGTGATAGAGCAGAGAAGCGGAAAGAGATGAGAATTTGTACCATTCGTGTCATCGGCGTTTGTCGGCATTGGGGTCGTGTTCGCATTCAAGCGTGAAAATTTCGAAGTAACGCCTATTTAGGCATTATTTTAGAATGGGATTTGGGCTTTACAAATCCCTCTTCCACATCCCAATTCGTGGATTTATAAATCCCATGGAAGCCCAAATTCTATGCCCAAATTCCTCATCCAAACAGCCCCTTAGAGTTTTTCACGAGCATCATAGTTCACCTACTCACCGTCAAGTTGGTGTTCTCAAGACCTATAAAACTGTCTAAGTCCTTTCAGTGGCCTGGAATAGAAAAAAAAAAAAAAAAAGGATATCATAACTATGGTAGTAGAATGTCCCACTCGACAGCAGCACAAATATTGAGACTTTGGCCCCCCTGGTTTCTCCTCAGTGGCTCACTTGCTTGCTTGTTGAGCAAGTATTCAAGTCGCATGGAATGCCTTGTTCTACAATCATTAGTGATCGTGATCCTGTTTTCATCAGTGATTTTTGGATGAATTTTTTTGCTTTACAGGGTTCTAAGTTGTGCATGAGTTCCGGATACGATCCACAAACGGATGGGCAAACTGAAGTGGTTAATAGATGCCTGAAAACCTATTTGAGAGGTTCTGTAGTTTTCAGCCAGTCGCCTTAGGCTGAATGGAGCTACAACACTTCCTATCATTCTTTTACCAAAACGGCTCCTTGTGAGATTGTTATGGACAACCATCTCCTGCTCTTCTTGTGCATGAATCTTTCTGGAACTAGTATGCTTGATGTATTGCACAGAAGCTTACATGCTAGGAATCTGGTTGTCTCAGTTGAAATCTAGATCCTGCAGCTCATAACAGGTTGTCTCATGACTGTTGGCCAACGCGAGGTTTGTTTTTGGCACAAAGGAAGTTTTTTTCTTCTTCTTTTTCTAATCTGATTATTTCTTTGGGACTGCTCGAAGACGCTTGTAAGTTCTTTCTGTAACTAGATTTAACTATTTGTGCTAAGTATCTATTAAATTATGTAAACTCCAAGAATTCAATACGAATTTGATTTTCCTTTTCGATCGTATGAAGTAAATAAATGTTAATGCATATGATACCTTTCACTGACCATATTGGAAACTAATAGGTCACACCTGAGAAAAAAATGTTTTTCATTTAAAATACAAATCAATCTCTTATTAAACGGACAAAAAATAAAAAAAAAACAAAAGGAAAAACGGATCAGCTAGCGATACAGACTACACACTAGGTAGTCTGTACGCTAACTGATCGCTATATGACAGCTGAATTTCAAATGAGGGTTCATATTCCAATAAAGAATTAAATTCAATCCTGAGGAAACTATTTGGCTGTAGACAGGGTTCTGGTTGAAACACCATCCATATCAGCAAATTGAATCTTCAATTAGAGATGCTTGATGCCCAGCTAACCAACATCAGCAGCAGAACGGCAAACAACAAGATGAGCAAGTTCCAACTTCAGTATTATAGAATAGACTCTACAGAGGCCTGAGCTACTAGAAGTCCAAGTCAGCTCCTAATTGACGGTATGCTTTACGACTCACTCTAATCTTATCCGATGTCGAAGAATCCTAATCCTTACTCTGCTATATAAAGACAAGTCTCATACTAGGCATTATAAAGAGAAGTGTCATACTAATCCCTCCTCTCTTGCATTTTCATTCAAGGTTTCGTGTTTTTCATCAATAATTGTTATCAGGATAACATCCAATGCAGCTTGCAAAAAACCTTTTTACTTTAATGATGAAATAAATAAATAAATTGACTGGACGACCTAAAAACATCATGAATAACACAGAAAGACACCCCGCTTTTTCTGCTAAACAGCAATCCATATTTCCATCTCTTTTTTATTTTTTATTTTTTTTCTTTCTACCTACCCTGTGACCATTTTTGTTTTCGACAACCGGATCTGGATAATAACACATGTGGTTTGAACCTCAGAACTTAACATCTGAATCTCCGTGACCATTATCCAACTTCTATCTTTGCATCTGCGCATCTCAGCTTCAATCTGTTTGAAAACTATTTATATAGTCAGCCCTTCTCTTTCTGCAGTGTATAAGCGCGCACGTACACAAATACACAATAACAGAAACCCATCAAACATAAACTTCTTTTAAATGACAAGAACAACATCAACTATTTGAATTTAACACTTCTCTATCAACACAGTTGAATAAGTTGACAAAAGATAGTCTGGTAGAGAGAAAAGATATAGGAAGACATATATAAATAAAGTAACTGATGAACCTTTTTTTGGTAAAATTTTGGATATACTTTTCTTTCAAAGAATATTATTTGAAAATATTATCTCTCAGATCTCGCCCCAAAAGAATTGCCAAAACATTATTCCAGTATTAAGTTAAGGAAAAGAACAACAAATAGCAAAGAGAATGATGGATTTCCTCGGACTTGTTTTTAAAATAGAAAATGCACAAGTTTGCAATCCTTAACTTTTAGGAAGTAAAGTTAACCGTCCTTTTTCCCCTTTGGGTGATGAAAGCTCTATCATTCTATCTCGTGCAACCATGAATGTATTTGAGAAACCAATTTATCCAAATTTCATGTCAAAATACTCACATGAAAAGTAGGCGGCAGTACACAAGTTTACCTCTCAGGAGTAGTTGTCCAGAGTTTTATCCAAACTGTTCTTAATAATGCTAACCAGTTACCCTGCCAAAAGTAACAGATAGATTTCAAAATTTGTTTCCAAAATATGAAAAAGACGAAGATAAAAAAATAATACAGATGTTCTTTCAGTAACATTCCAAGAGCATCAGTTCGTTTAACGACACAAAGAAAATACATTAACACTATCACAAAATAGAAAAAGGGAAATCTATTAAATCAGTTGGAATAAGAACAGAAACTCACATTGAGCCCATCAACCGAGGAAACCAGTGTGGCTGACAGTTGACTTTGAGAAAACGTTTCTGGACTTGTCCAGTCATACATGAATATGGCAAGTTGTTTGTTTACTACAAGTAGTGTCTTCCCATCATACACAGAGGCAGAACCACTTTCAGTCTAGCAATGCAAGGCAGTTGCAGGCTAGTTAGTCAACTTTCATTCAGATTCAACATTACACTTCAATATTAATAATCTCTGCATGGTAGAGCAGGCTTAACAGCCCCAAAAAACTGTGTTTACATAATATGGCTAAAGGGGGCCTCTTTCATGGTGCTGACCAAAATGCCAATATAACTAGGATAGTTCTCTAGGTTATGTCATTTTCAGCACCAAAAGCATAGCCGGTTTCTAATGCAATATTCGAGCAACTCGAATTTTCCACCAAAGCTTCCTTGCTTCGTCTGTAAACCCTGAACTATAAAGACCATCAAAGACAGCCCGTTGGGTAGCCTTGGGTATTTTCTTCCCATGTCTTAAACATTTCATCATAAGCTTGGATGCCAATCGAAACCTTCCAGCCTTGCAAAGATTGTGCACCAAGGAGGTGTAGGTAAATGAATCTTTAGTCTCCATTGATTTGTACAATTCCATTGCACGATCGATTTGACCAGCTTTACACAAGCCATCAATCATGCAGTTGAGGGCAACCAAGTTTTCCTGGAAGCCCATCATTTTCATATAATGTAAATGTTTTTGAGCCCCGCTAATATTACCGGCCTTACACAATCCATCAATTATAATTGTGTGGGTATACTTGTCACACAGCAGACCTCCATTCTCCATTTCATCCAACAGCTTATAGGCAGCTTCAAACTTACCTTTTCTACAATACATATTGAGTAAGGTGTTGTAAGATACTAAATCAAGTTCAATGCCGTTCCTTATTGTCTGTTCCATGCAAGCATTTGCCTCTTCTATCCTCCCAGTCTTAACCAAAGCAGCAACGACTGTGCAGTATGCATAGCCATCAAAAGTATACCCTTTACCCATCATAACTGACATAATCTCAAGCCCTTTGTCATACTTGTTGGACCTAAAGCAGTATTTCATAACTGTAGTGTAGGTTATGAGATTTGGCTCATGACCTGATTCCCCAAGTTCCTTTAGAATTCTCCTTGCTTGTCTCAATTTGCGTGCCTTGCATAACCCGTTGATAAGAATATTGTATGTCACCAATTGGGGAACAAATCCATGGCGTCGTAAATTCCTATATAACATAAGGGCATTATTGATGTATCCATTGATACAAAGGCCATTAATCATTATGTTAAGCGTAGATGGGTGGGGAGTAAGATTGCTAAGTAAAATATCCTGAAATACTCTGTTGGCTTCATCAGGTTTTCCTAATTTAAAGAAACAATGCATCAGAATGTTGTAGCTCCATAAATTAGGATGTATACCTGCTAGTAACATTTCCTCAAACAAATCCAGGGATCGTGACAATAAGCAATTCTGGGTTGCCCCGGACATCAAAGAATTGTAAGTAATGACATTTGGACTTATCCCAGCTTCTTTCATTCTATGAATCACAGAATAAGCTGCATCTAAGCTAACAAACCGAGAATATGCACTAACCAAAGTGTTGTAAGTTACCACATCTGGAATCACCCCTAATCTTATACCGTCAATTACAATGGCTTCTGCTTTCTCCAATAGCCGGACTTTACAAAATGAAGATATGCATATGTTCAACAGCTTTGTCGATAATCCACCAACCACCATTTTCATCATCACACATAATGACTTCCCACGAGAAACCCAAGCCAAGCCTACAATATCCCAAAATACAATGTGTTAACATAAACTCGTTTTCTGATCAGTGAACAACACAAGAGTGTTATCAAATCAAATTTTGTGAATCCCGATATCCCTAAATTCTAGGTTAGCTGAATCCCTAAATATGAAGTCAGGAACAAAATCAGAAATTAAATGACAAAACGAGGAGCCTAGGAGCTCACCAGGTCCCGTCGAGTATGGAGACTATTGACGGAGAAACAAGAAGAAACAGAAGAGAGGAGGCTGGACCCTGGACCCTGGAAATGGAGCGGCTGCTGCTGCAACCTGCAAGATAGTACACTGTCGGGTCGGGTC
Organism: Prunus kanzakura; assembly: GCA_020521455.1. Lineage (NCBI taxonomy): Eukaryota > Viridiplantae > Streptophyta > Magnoliopsida > Rosales > Rosaceae > Prunus > Prunus kanzakura. Next base: position 909,339 of record BPUM01000065.1, read on the forward strand.
GGGCTTGGTGGAACCTTACTCTACTGGGGGTAAGTTTTAGGGTGGCAACATTTTTTTTATTTAATTTAGAGAATTATGACGTGTGGATACTAAATAAATACACTGATAACATGACACAAGGGACTTCACCAAACGTATCTAGTACCTGCCTCTCCCTCCATCTCCTACGATCTCATCTCTCTTACCGCTCCTTTTTCCGACGGCTTCTTCTTCCTCACCTCACTTCTCCGACGGCTGCATCTTCCTACCTTTTACTCTCGCATTTCGTTTTCTCAATCCCAAATCCTTGCCCCTTATCTCTCCTCTTCTCACTGTTCCCTCTCAATCTTCGCAACTCAGCTACTACTTCATCAGTCGCTTCTGGTACACCTAAATTCAGCTCCTTTTTCGCTCTCTCTTGCTCTTCTACAAGACTTGAACGCAAGCACACACGAACGCACATATGTATATGCACTAATTTCTGTGTTCTGCTTCTTCAGTGTACTGTGGCAGCAGAATAACAAAATTGAAAGAGGCAATCTTTTCTTTCACACTTATGGCAATGTAAGTATCGTTTCATCATTTTTTCTTATTAATTTCTATACGTGATTATTTTTGCGACTTATACATTGTTGTAGTCTTGTGCTGTTCTGTTCGTAGGTTTCGAATTTCTGATAATATGGCTATGATTTTTAATAGATTGTGAGATTTAATGGATCTTCTGGTTGTGCTAATTTCTGAGTAAGGGATTTGGGTTGGTATGTTGGGAATTTGTTTGGAGGGTGAAGGGGAAAACTATGTATTGACTTGTTTAACTCAAATTGTGACAAAGCTGTGGATTTTCTGAAAAAAAAGGTGGTTTCTTCATAAATCAGCACTTCCCTTTGTTTATCTGTTCTATTTATTGCCAATTTTCATATATCATTCTTTTCCTTTCTGCGTCTTCTAAGCTGACTTTTCATAGTGCACTTACTAAGAATAAAACATTTAAGGACAATTCTTTTTTGGATCTTTTTCAATTTGCAGTGCAGCTGTGTATTAGTGTCTTTTGTTTCTTGGCTGGTTCTATGTTGTTTTTAATGTTGTTGGTTCTGTTTCTAAGTGCTCTAGTTCTTCACTCAGTGGATATCTTGTCCATTGTTTTGTAGTTTTCCTAAGCTCACTTTTCATAGTGCACTTACTTAGCATAAAACCTTTAAGGGTAATTCCTTTTTGCAATTTTTTCAATTTGTAGTGCAGCTGTTGTTGGTTCTGTTTCGGAGTTCTCTAGTTCTTTACTCGGTGGATGTCTTGTCCATTGTTTTGTAGTTTTCCTCTCTCCTTGTTGAAAATGTGGTTCTTATATAATAAATTGAGGTATGGTATCTAGTTAAGAAATTGATCACCTTACAACTATAACTGTGTTGGGTTTTCCAGTCCATCATGAGTTTCCTAAGCTTATGCCTTCTTTTTGTGGTCATCTTGACCAGCTCTGTATTTTATTGTTATATGTGATACAATTTTGTTTCTTTTTTCTTTTAAAAAAAAAAAGAACTAATAGTCTTGGAGGATATGAATCCTATTCTCAATTGGATTTGCTTTCCCAATCAAAGAAGGTTTTATAAACATGGTATTCAGATTCCATTATGATTCAAATTCCTAATTGATGAAGCCCACTATTGTGGCTAGACAAGGAGATCTGTTGTGCCAGTTCACAACATTTAAACTGAATATCAGGTGTTTGATGAAATGCTAAATCTATTACCTTGATGCCTTTTTAAATCTATTAACTGGTGCTTCATTTCGTTTTTGGGATCTAGACATGCTTCTTCTATATTCTAAAATAATTGGAAGTATGGAATGAGAGAACGAAAAACCATTACATAAGAGAAAAGGCATAAGAAGAATGGAAATAGTTTCTAGAAAGAAAAAGAATTATAGAAGATGCATACAAAGACTCTTAAGCTTCTACCTTTAGTACTGATCCTTTCTCAGCTCACCCATTTGTGGGGAGGAAAATTGGGTGGAGAGGGAGTTGGCTGGTGATATAGAGGAGTAGAAGGAACGTAGGTGCTGCTGATTTTTTAATTTTTTAATTTTTATAAATTTTACAGACTCATTTTAAAGCTGTCCATTTTAATTTTTTTTAAATGAACTTGCTCTATTTTAATATTTGTATGCAGATTTTTGTTCTTTTGGGGTTTTCGAAGTTTTCCAAAGTGTAGTTTTGACTTGAAATTCATAAAAGTGTAAAAAGATATGCGAGTCAGTTGCTGCGCATTAACTTAACATGATTTTTATTTTAGAATGGTCCTCATTTTTACAAGCACATTTGAAATTGTGTTATTGGTTGCTTACATTTTTTTTTGTTTTGTTTTTTCTTTCCTTATATGTTATGGTTTTGATTTTGTGTGTGCTTGTTAAGTTGATGCTCCATTAAGTAGATTTTTCAACCAAAGAAAATTTAAGTGGATTTACAGTTATTATGGTAGCATGCTTTTATTTTGTTTTGTTTTCTCATGGTGCTGCTTTTTCTGCAGGTCAGTGGATCTAACAATAACAGGGTCTACAATGACTCTACATTGGAGCAATAATTAGCTTAAAGTCTCATCAGAAGCTACAATGAATGAGATATGAAGTTGGACGTTTTTGTCTTCATCGGGTGTCTTTACCAGCCTCTTCTCTGACACCAAGGCATTGTATTATGCTTGGAGGGTTAACTTCCTTTTACAGCTGGAACAAAAGCCTTTATTAGCTGCCATTTTCCTATTGGGCTCTTGTCTTACGTTTCGTATAGTTGCACAATGGATGAAATGACCTGATTAGCTTGGATGTCGGAACTATACCAAAGTAAAGTGGTGCAATAACTCAAAAGCACAAACTGCACTCTTGAACTAAAAGCCAACTGACTTGATGGGTAAGGAAAACTTATCGGAAGCTAGCATCGGAGCTAGTGAGGAAGGTGACTCACCTGGACAGAGTGATTCTTTAGGTACTCACTCACGCCATAGTCTGGACAATGAGGCTGGCTTATCAACTTGTCGTGTGTGCCAATGTGCTGAATCTGACAAAAGGGGAGATGCAGCGTTAGAGTTTTTGGGTATCACTCCTCCTATACAAGAAACATGTATAATCCATGGGCAAGTAAAGCCTGATAGCAGGGTAGCCCTTAAAGATGCTGAAGGTGATATGTATGTCAAGAAAAATGCTGGAAAAGAATCTGGTTTTTTGGAGTTTATAAGCCCCGATGGAGAGGTTTTCATTTGTGGTGCTGATTTAGAGACAGGTTCAAGTCACCATGAAGACACATTAGTTGAGCTTGGTTGCTCTTGCAAAAATGACCTTGCTCTGGTACACTACGCGTGTGCACTCAAATGGTTTATCAACCATGGGTCCACTGTTTGTGAAATCTGTGGACGTCTTGCAAAAAATATCAGAATTTCAGACTTCAAAAAGGTTATGATTTCCTTGAAGGAGTATGAAATATTGAAGGAAAGAACAGCTAGGGGGGAACCGGATGCCACACAGGTTAATACAAGTACAGTTATAGATCCTGATGCTGTAGCTGCTATCAGAAGGCAACGACTGAGTGAGATTTCACTATGGTTTACCCCACATAATAATAGTAACAATAATAACAATACAAGTACCAATTCTGTTGCAATTTCACAAGCTGTATCAGAACAACCTCCGAATACTGTTGTTGCCCCTGCTGAAAATCCTGCAACCAAGTGGGCTGTGGAAGGTACCGGGATTCTGCTTGCTACAGGGCTGCTTACTGTTACTCTTGCGTGGCTTATAGCTCCTCGTGTTGGGAAGGTATGTCAAAATTGGTGTCATTCAGCTTATTAAAAAAAGGGTACAGATTGGAAAATATTTCTTCAACATCCTGCAAGTTTTGTGGGGAAACTTAATTTATTTGTCTATTGACTTATCTTTACATGCTGGTAAAATTCAAAACTTTTCACAAGCATGCGCTGACTGACCTTCCAAATTGCATGTGAGGGACCAGAAGGAGAAAGATTTAGTACTCCCATCACTTTTCTTCTGCCACAGTATGCATGACTTTTGATGCTAAAAATGGATCTTTGCTATAATCCCCATGCAGTCCAACTTTTCTTTTCTGGTTCTATTTTCCTTTCCGTCTCCTTTGATGACCCATCATCTGGATTAAGAAGTCCAACCAACTCCATGTCACCTAACACCTGCATGTTCCACTATTTCAAGTCATTTTGAGAGCTTGAAGCTTGTTTTCGAAAACAAAGAAATGGTTAAAGCACAAGATTATATAACCCCTATGTAAACCTCTGATCTCTCCACAAAACTTTAAGAGTTGGTTCACATATTCAATCAAATTAAATTGTGACCCTTGCATAAGCCCCTACAATCTAACAAGTGTGGCCAATGATTTGAAATGATTGTTGGAAGCAAGCTTAACGAAACATCTGGGAAGGTCTCCTGGTCCATAGAAAATAAAGGAAGCACTCTTAACATTGACAGTAAATCTTGATTATTGGACCTTGTGTAATCACCTCCCACTAGCAGCACATACATCAGAGCTCTGAACTCCGTGAAATTCCCAAACTTTTTTACTGAAATCTGATCACCTAAAATCCCCTTGCATCACCCAAGCTTCATAACATATTTCCCTAGACAGAAGTATAAAGAAACCCAACCATCCAAACATTGAAGTATACATTAGATTGATAACTTACTCTCATGTCCTTCACCTTCCTAAACATCCTCATACCCAATGAAGTGAAGGGCCCTTGCTTGCCATGTAATTCAGAAAAACAACTTTCCTATAAACTCTGTATGAAAGGACGAGATGTACTCACCTTAATTTTTGAAAGCAGACAACATCAACATGCCAACCCTTTACCAAATTTTTAATAATAAAGTGTTTCATAGGTCATTCACATTTTGGACATGTGAAGATGAAGTTCTTGTCTTCATCTCAAATCAAAGCATGGGATTTCAATCAACATCCTCATATTTGCCTATTGAGGCAATTTTTTTAACACATCAAGTTATGCTATGCATTTCTTTCCTATATTTTCTGATGAACTCTAGCTGGGTGTGCAGAAAACTGCTAAAAGCGGTCTTCATATTCTCCTGGGAGGAATTTGTGCTTTAACAGTTGTGGTTTTCTTCCGCTTTGTAAGTAACTTATATCTCTCCTTCATTTATCATGCTTGTTTGCATTGTATTTGATTGATTTTCATTGGCTCATCTATGGCTACGTCAGTATTTAATATGGTTGGGTTAATTCAATGTTTTCCAGTATATATGATTTTATTAATTAATGGATATTCATGGAGATACTGATGTAGAACAACTAACGAGAAAGGATCTTAGAAGATAAGAGGAATTAGGTTCAAGAGAGGAGGAATAAATTGACAGAACAAGGAGAGAATAAGAAACAGAACTTATAGATCTTAGAAGAAAAGACAGAGAGAGATACTTAAGGAGAAAATCTGTTTTTCAGTCATTCAAGTCTGCCTCAATTGAATTACAAAGCATGCATTTATAATGACCTAATTTTGCTAGAAACAGGAAAGTAATAAGAACTGGAAGCTAACAAATAGTATAGGAAACTCAATTAAAATTACCCTATTTCAACTCTCTAACTCATTCTACATTTGATACTGTAAGCTAAGGGTGTGGGAGAGTTGGTTAAGAGATTTATATAAAATTTTATATAAAAAAAAGGTTTGATTATCGATGTGCCTCGTGTGCTTCACCGAAAATCTCACTTTACCCCCTACACTTCAAACTGAGTCAATATGCGCCATGTGCTTTATTTTTGTGTCCCCGTTACCCCCTTTTGTCAGTTTGGTCAGTAAAACTGTTAACTTGCTTACGTGGCATGAGTATTTTAGATATTTTAGCTATTAAAACTTTTCGAATTTCAAATTAAATTTAAAAAACTGTTTAAAACATTTTAATAATTAGAAAGTTCTTTAAAAAAAAAATCAAAGCCCCTAGCACCTGAATAGCCCCACCATCACAACAACCCAACCCTTCCCTACTGCCACCCACAGGCCCCAACCTATGGCCACCACTCCACCATTGTTCAAATATGATATCCCCACCCCAGTGATGCACCCACCCCAAATCATTAATAACAATCAATCCCAACCCACCTAGCCACTTTCAACCCCCAGCCATACTCACCCTGAGCTGACACCCCAAATCCACACCCAACCTCACAAATCCAATCTGCCCCAAGATGTAGCCATCCCAACAAATTACCAAAATGCCAAAACCCCAAGGCGCAAGAACTTCTCGTATCTTCTCCAACTGGGTTTGATTTCATTTCATGCTTGTCATTTTCACATATTCTCTCTGCAGCCATGAGGGTTATGCGATTGGAGTTTATAAACAGTAAACTCATATTGAAGAACTTTATTTTGCTTTTTATTTTTTTACCATGGTGAAGGAGAAATCAGGGTGGCAAGATGGGGAGGGAATGGTAAGCATGGGTTGGGGGTCGTTGCTGGTGATGGGGAAGGGTTGGGTTGTGGTGGTGGGGGGCTATTCAAGTGCTGGGGGATTTATTTTTTCCCTCGTTTATAATTTATTTTATTATTAAAATGTTTTAAAACTGTTTTAAAATTTTGAGAATTTTTAATAGTTAAAATTACTAAAATACTCATGCCACGTCAGCAAGTTAACGATTTTACTAACCAAACTAATGGAATGAGGTAACGGGGGACGCAAAAATAAAGCACAGGGGGCATATTGACTCAGTTTGAAGTGTAGGGGGCAAAGTGAGATTTTCGGTGAAGCACAGGGGGGATATCGATAATTAAGCCTAAAAAACATATATTCACAAATTTGAGTAAGATAAATATAAAAATGCTTTCTTGGTAAAGTACTCTCCTTAATTGAACCACGCCACTGTAAAATAAAGAAAATCACAAATTTGATTTTCACAGTAAACTCATAAAATATAAAAGGCTATAATCAAGCTAGCTGCACTTTGTGTGCATGTGTGTCTGGATTGCCTTTAGTTTACATAGATAGGATTGCAGATGACCTGTTGATTGATAATGATTTTCTCTTTGGATTTTATTTTGTATGCACGCATGCATAAATGCATATCCTAAATGTTAGCAGTCGCAAACTGAAAACTACTTTGCCAACTTCCTTTGGCAACCTGAAACTATTATGTACCTACTCAAGAGAAAAAAATGAAATAATATGCTCAAGATATGCTGCACCTTGGTTCTGTTCTCTGAAACTGTAAGTAGGTTTTTTTTTTCACTGTGATTGTTATTTTTTCTTTTGCATGAGGGCAGATGGTTGGTGGGTGGGATGTTGGTTTATGTTGTTTCATCTCCATCCTGTATTCTTTATCTTTTTGTGTTTCACGTAGAATTGATCTGTATAAATTTTAGTACCTTGAAATAGAAGACAACCAAGCCAGCAATTGCTGGGATGCAAAAATGTGGGTGGCTTTTAATTGATTTAAGATATTTAGTTCGCAGATTGGAAGTTTGTTTATTCCATTCTGTGAACAAGCTTTGAGGAAATTTTGATTATACATACGAATTCGAGTGGTCATAATTTTAACTCATGAGAATTAAGTATGGACCTAATGACAATGAGATGTATAAATGACCATAATATTCTCCTATTTGTTTCCTATATAAAAACAATAATAATATTTTGCTTTTAAATGTGGCAGTTTGTGCTCACCAGAATCAAGTATGGACCTGCTCGCTACTGGGCAATATTATTCGTCTTTTGGTTTCTTGTCTTTGGTATTTGGGCTTCACGGACACACAGTTCTCATACAACATAATTTTTTATATATATAGTTTATGCATATTAATCCATTATTTTTGTCTTCTTGCAATGAAACTCTACAGAACTTCATTTATATTTCAGATATTATTTGGTTGGCTGCCTTCGATGGGTAAGTGTAGGTGAGATATGGATGTATTAAATGCACTGTAGGATGTGAATATACTGTGTATTTTCCCGTTTCAAGAAGAAGATATTTGCAATCACATGATGTAGCCAACAACCAACAACCCAAAAGAAGGGTTTGCATGATATAATTGGCAGCATTTTTATGGTTTTTATTCCTTTCGAAATTCATGTTCATGGATTATGCTCTTCTTTTGAATAAAATCATTCAGGAAAATTCACTGATTGATGAGCATGGAATTTTCGTGCTAGTCCGATATATGTGTATCTTGGTTTAATTAGGAATGTTTATACTTTAAACAAGGGCTGGGCAATTCCACTGATTTAAATTAGCTGAACTGGATCAACCAGTACAGTTTGATATGTTTCTCTTTCTTTTTTCCAAAAATCTGGCGTTAAATCAAAAGCAGTCCAGTCTATGATTTAGAATTTGGCGTTAAATTGAAAATTGTACTCAGTTGAGGGGATTGTTGGCTCAACGTCGGTATCTTGAAAGGACATACCGACAAGGTTGGTGTAGGCATTAGGGTTTGATACCGACAAGGTCGGTGCAGGCATTAGGGTCTGATCCGGTTGAAAGGACATACCGACAAGGTCGGTGCCGGCATTAGGGTTTGATATCGACAAGGTTGGTGCAGGCATTAGGGTCTGATCCGGTTTGGTCGCCCAACCCAACTTACTAGCATATTTTTTAAAGCAAAAAGGAAGAAGAAAAATAAAACACTCTATTACATGCAGTGTAGTTTATTTTTTGGGTTTGTACTACTAAGGTGCTGACAACTTGTTTAATCACCCCAAAACCTTCAACATACTTCACAAGCACGCAGGTCCAACAGAAAATATAACTGCAGGACCAACGGTATATAAGTAAAAGTGGAGTTGAGGGACTAGCATAACCAATAATTGAGTTGGACAACCAAAATATTGATTGGGTCTAAATTCAGCGACCATTGCTCTAAAAATCCTTGTTTAAAATTTGAAAAATTACATGTGAACGAACAATGATATTTCTAAATTTGAGATTTAAAAAAAAACAATGATATTTTAAAATCGAATACTGCGGACTATTTACATGAAATATTGACATTCGCTAGCTGAGAGTGGAAGGGCCCCTGATCTTTATACATTCTGATACTAACATAAAAAAAAATGCAGAAAATTAGTCGCCGCATTATGATCCTAGCCAAACGACATTGGATTCAATTGCATTCCAAACTTATAACAACACGCCAACATTAGATTCGATTGAGTTTTGCCAAAATTTAAGAGTTTCAAATTGCTTGACACCCCTAAATTAACTGTTTCTCTATCTCTCCAAACTTTCATCTTACATGTTTCTATTTATCTTTGAATTCATCTATCCCTTTCTCTCACTTTCTCCCAATCATAATTCTCTCTTCTGCGTCCTTTAAATTCCCACATTGTCCTGCATAAACTGTTTCCTGAAGACTCATGGATTGCACACATGATGGTGGATTGTTTCACAGATTTATTTACCATTGTAAGTTCTCTAATAAGGAAATAATAACCAAGAACTAGAACCATCACGAAGGTATTTCTTTAAAGACCTCAAAATTATAGAAATCAGTTCAATGTCCTAGTACCTTAACCCAATCAAGAATGTCAACAACTGACCAATTTGAGGGCCTTCATATCCTGAAGCAATCAAAGAGAGGAACAATGCTATGCAGTAGAAAACAATATATCACACTGATATTTGTCAATCAGGGAACACTATGAAAACAGTGGCACATATCACCATTATAAACCAATACCAAAAGACTTTGGCCGAGATTTGTTCTTACTTGACAGCTTCATCAGTTTTGCATGTTCTTCTTCCTCTTCCTGCTTTTTTCTCCTTGCAGCCTCTTCTTTCTGTCTCTGAATCAGCTCCAACTCTCGATACCGTTCCTCCTCTTTGCTCTGCTGTTCCAAAGCTTCTCTTCTCTGAGCCTCTTCCACCCTCCTCTGATTCTCCTCCAGCATCTTATCAAGCTCTTCTCTCTCTTTCCGAGCTTGTTCCTGAGAGATGTAGGGAACCATATCAAAGGATCATATAGATCGCAAAAATGATAACATAAAATGTAATATATATATATATATATATATATATGAGTGCATGTATGTATTAGTAAGTGCGCGTAGTTTAATCACATGCACAGCACAAGAAACGTTCAGCTATGACAACAAAAGGTAGAGAAACAGTGATTGATTCAACTAGAGGCAACCTAACTGAGAGAACACGACAGCATTGACGATGTCGCCAATGACATTTAATCCAGTTTACTCATTAAACAGTCACTATTCCAGGGCAAAAATTACCGAAGTTAAGATGGAATGCCACATGAACTTGTAGCATGGGGCTCATCATAGGCAGGTGATTATTGACCTGAACAGCCATCTTGATTAATAAATTCATATTTGTCAACCATCTTTGGTAACATGTGCAATTTGTTCTTCATAATCTTCTTTTTTCATGTTCTAGAGAAGCACATTTGCTCCTTCATTAAAAACAAAGACCAGTTTTAAATTGGTTTTTGTTTTAACTTTGTTTCGCATTTCTCCACCCTTCTCAACTCTTTCACCCATCTACTCTTTTCACATCTTCCTTTCCTCTATTTCCTCAATTGAGAAAAAAACAAAACAAAACAAAACAAAAAGACTACTAATGTGACTAACTCAATAAAAAATTCAATCAGTGATCAAACCTCAAACAAATATTGCAATAAACACATTCACTTGACTTCATTTCGTGTTCTTATATCGACCCAGATGAAAGGGATAAGATAATGGTCAGAAGCCAAGTTGCTTACTTCTTTCTGTCTTGCTTCAACAAGAGCAGCTTCCTTTTCTTTTTCAAGTTGAGCTTTAACATCATCAAACAATTTCTTCTGACCTTCTTCTATACGCCTCTCAATTTCTAACTTAACTTCATTAGAAGACAACCTCTCCTCCACATTCTTCCGAATCGCTTCCTCAAGTCTCATTGCAGTCTCTTCTTCTAACTGTTTGAGTTCTGCCTCCTGTTGACGCCTGACAGATAATGGCACATTCAAAATGGATAATAAACAGAACATAGAAGAAAAATGTGAGCAGCAAACAAAAATTCCCATCAAATCATTGTAACATGATCATACTCATATATTATACACTGCCACAGAAAGCATGCCTCACCAGTCACTAAGACACTAACAATTGTTTATGGATTATAAAATGCTGGGCAGTTGATAAAGTTACCTGATTTTTTCTTCCTCCTCTTTCTTGAGTTTATCAGCACCATTTTTGCGTTCAGTTGAGGTTAGACGGGGCCCTGGAGACTTCGGTAAAGGAGGAGGAGACAAAGAGCTACTTCTACTCCTACTCCTACTTCTGTGTCGTCTATGTCGTCTGGGTGTCGGCGAACGACTCTTGCGCCGCCTGTAACTTGGCGAACGACTTCTCCGGCGACGTGGGGAGCCACTCGAACGATTTCTTCTATGTTTCCCAACAACATTTGCGATTGCTTAATTTAATCCAATTCAACCCAATTTATTCAAAAAATTGCAGATATTTAAAAATGGGAAATTTGAGAACTGACCTGGAGTAGGGTGAGCGGCTTCGATCTCTGCGGCTTCTCCCTCTGCTGTAGGATGGCGACCTTGACATGCTCCGTCCCATTTTTTCCCTTTATTTCTTTGTTTTTCTCTTTTTCCTTTTATTGTCGTGGCTCTTCTTAAATGAGGAATCTAGTGAAAAACGCAAAACAAACAGCCAATTCTCAAACAAACGCAAAATATTTTCAAAAAGACGAAAAAACCCCTTCTCTTTAGCACCAAATACATGCAAGTCTTAAGGCTCTTTCCTGTGCTCAATCTGGGTAAATAGTAAATACCATCCATAAACCACTCTGGGGTGTATGCTAGTGAAATCTAATTTTATGCTCTTCCAGAGAGGGATTGAGAAAAAATCTCAATGCTCTCCTTTAGCTTTCAATCAATAAAACTCCCTTTGTTCATATATTTTCTCTTATTACACTCTCTTATTCTAACCCCTGTTAATACCTCCAACCACCGTTAATATCCAGTCATAACAATTCCAGCAACAAAAGCAATTAAGTAAGTATTTTTCTCTTTTATTTTTGGTTTTCTTAGTAGACTTCTTGTCCAAAACAGGGAAAAACTTTTTATAATTATGTAATTATCTTGCCAAACTCACGATCAATACTTTGTTTGAGCACTTGGTCATGTTTGATAATTGCCATAACAATAACTGGATGTTTGTCAAGGAACCTTTGAGTTCTACTCCATAGCCCTTTAAGTTGGTGTCTTTGCAATTCTATGTTCTAGTTCCATGTTCTAGGCATGGTGTGTGATTGTTATTTTGGCCTTTAGAAACCTTGATCGAGGCCTGCAGAAAATATGGTACCAAGCTTTAGTTCAGCACCTTATGTAACACCTCGACCCAATTTATCATTTTATTCAATTTATTTCCATTTGTGAATTTACAATTTTGCCCTTGAGGGTAAAGGCACATTGGTCACTTTTTGTTCGGGATGGATTTTGTGGAATTGAGTGGCACCGTTGCATAGAGCTTGACAATAGGAATTCGTAGATAGTGGCACGCTCAATTCCGAGTTTTAACGAACGTATAAAGGTCTAGAAACGAAAGGGGCGAAAATGAAATTTTGAAGTTGTTACTATAGCAAATAGTACTGCTATAGTACTAGGCCTCTTCTATTTATCTTCTTCTCCCCACCACTCTCTCTCTCTCTCGGGTTCTCATTCCGCCGAGAGACACTTGATTTTCAGGTGGCGATTTCGTCATCGTCCGGCTACCAAATTCCACGAAATTGGTTCCAAAATTTTCGTCTCTCTCTCCTCTACACAACCCAGTACTTTTCTTAGATAAAAAATCAAGTGTTTAGCAGCGATATCGATTGAGACCTCAGTTTTGTCTCTTGCGGTATTCTTGGTTTTTTCAGCGATTCTGGTGGTGGTTTTCGTCGAGTGAGGTATGAAACTTTATCCCCTCATCATGCTCTACCTGTTTATGTACTTAGTTTGGATCGATTTTGAGGTTTTACAGATTGATTTTTAAACCCATTTTTGGCCGACGGTTTCGACTTTGTTCCGGCTAGTTCCAGTCAGTTTTTGGCCTTGGTCCAAGAACAAAAAGTGTTCTCCTTGTTGTGCTTGATATATTGGTATAGGTATTGTGGGGTGTTTCGAGAAATTTTAGTCTCAAGATACCCATGTGCTGCCAACTGCGGGTGGCAGCGCGTGGGACACTGTGTGATGGCCCATTGTGTTCTAAATTGTTCCCCTTGTCATTCTGAGCACGATGGTATGTTCGGATTTGGATTGGTTATCGTTTGACAATCGAACGTATATTGCACCTATTATGCGATATCCGAGTTTGATAGGTTTGTATTTTTCGAGAATTGCACGTGTAGAAACTTGTTAATCGAGAATTGGAGTCCCAGATAATACGATTCAATGATTCCAAGGTTAGGCAAACCAATCTTCATCTAATTGGCTTATATCCGACCGCTCGATCGAGATTAAACTTGACATGTTTAGTAGACTTTGTTGGACTTATAGGAACTTTTGGATTAGAGGTCGTGGGTCCCATGGGCCTAATTGACCTAGATGGTGGGCCTCATTGGCCCAATCGAGACCCTTTTGGTTAGGAGGTGTTTGTGGTCTATTTGTTTGAGTTTAAATTGGTATTTTGCTATGAGAGTTTTATTAACTATTTATGAATTATTGTTTTATCGCTTTACTTTACAAGCATGAGCATGATATGTTGATGTTTATTTTAATATATGTGTTAAATCGTTTGAAATTGGAAATATTGTTGCCTTCGGAAATATTGATGTCTTTGAATGTCCCGGTTGCCTTCGAAAAAATATTTATGTCTTTGGACATCTTGGTTGCGTTCGGTAATATTGATGTCTTTGGACATACAATTGCCTTCAGAATGTCTTTGGACATATGGTTGCCTTCGAACTATCTTTGGACAACTCAATTGCCTTCGGATTTGTCTACGCGCATATGACACTGCCCCACGAGTATCGGGGACGCCCGAACCATGTGGTGCCAGGATTTGCGTTTCAGGGTGAGTATATCTCCCTGAGTGTTGCGAGAGGAATTGATGGATTATTTTGCGTTCTCAGGTTGAGTATATCTCCTTGAGTTCTGCGAGGATTTGTGTTCTCAGGTTGAGTATATCTCCCTGAGTTCTGCGTCCTCATGCCAACCATGTGTCCCTTGAGTTTTGCTAGGATTGCGTCTAAAGCCGATCTTGTGTCCCCCGAGTTCTGTGAGGATGTATCACACATGTGGCCACATGTATGGTACTTGGAATTGACGGTATGTTATTGGAATTGATGGATTATGTTTTTGGAATTGATGGATTATGTTTGAGGTACATATATCTGGAGAATAGTGCAGTACCAACATGTGGTACAGTTAACAAGATATTCTTCACAACCTTGCTCATATTATCTACACAGGGTTGGCCAGTATCCCTTCCCTAGCCACCTGCTCGACTTGTCTATACAGGTGGTTAGCTAGTTTCCCATTCCCCTGATGCCTTCGGATTTTATGGTATTCCCATATACCCCTTGGTGGGTGATTACAGGACATATACACTATGTGGATGGTTGCAGCTATAGCTTTCTAGTAAAAAGTTTGGTTATGTAAGTGTTTGGATGTACAATGATAAACTAATTGAATAGTTAGGTACATAATTTCCTGGCATGATATTCAATTATATAGCTTGTTGAAATCAAAATAAAGAATTATTCTAGATTTTATTGTTGGTTTCTTTAAGAATATTATATTATTTGAATTGTGATTTTTAGCATAAAGAACTACGTGTGGCTTGATCTCTCAGTAAGGATACGTAGGCGACCTAGTCCAACTTAAGTGCAGCCGCAAGTTTATGATTTGTTTGTTATGTTCAATTTTGAAGTTGGTTGGATAATGGACTTGGTTGGGAGAATGGCCAAAGAGTTGGCTGGGACAAGTTAAGGACTTGGCTGGAAGAGTGGTCAAGTCAGACCCATAATTCCAAGGTGGGCAAGAGTTTGGAAGCCAAAGATGGTCATTGGCTTTGGGTAATAGTTTTGGGACCTGCGAATGCTCTAAGTTCAAAATGAAAGAAGTAGTGTCCTGGACCCACCTTATGAGAATAATTCAAAAGTTCTCTGTAGCCTAGTAATTCGCCCCAGCTAAAAACAATGGCCAAATTGGATGATTATCATATCACAAATATATATATATATATATACACACACACTTAGTAAAGAAGAAATCTTATGGCCTGAGCGTTATTAATAAGCCTTTCATAACTTACATATATAATTATTAATTATTATATATGTAGTTTTATCAAAATTGATATATTAAGTGTTCTCTTTATTCAAAGAATTTGTGGGCTTGTCACGAGTGGTCATACGTCAAGGAAGCACACGCAATTCATTGGGCTCTCATGCCTCCCCAACATCGGTGGGTTATTTTCAATCAAGACTAGGACTTCGGAAGCCATGATGTCTCACCATATGTCAAGCCAAGTCCTCGGAGGTCCAAGCCCAACCCCCAGAAGTAGGCCCAAAACCTCCGGATGTTTTCATGCACGTGATGAGATCCATCAAAGGAAACCAATCAAATAGAGTGATGTCAATCTGAAACATTCATAAGGTGGAGAGAATTAAGTGATCAGATTTGCAATATGACGATCTCATTCGAATCAATTCCGCTGATTTAGGAAGCCACACAAGGAAAGATTTTGAATGAAGTTGACATTTGGTCATTTGATGGCCAGCCCATGGGCTGACGGATGCCCCTATATAAACCTCATCAAATGAAATAAGGGGGGACTCGACATCAAATACAAAAACCTACTTTTTGTCTTCATTTTTCTATCCCTAGATTAGGTTTTTATTTTACAAGCAAGTAAACTAGATCAGTTCTTCGCTTTCGTTAGTGTAAGTTTAATTTATTGCATTTTCCATTACGTTGTTTTAAGATTCAAGTTTATTGCTTTACTTTTAATTTTTATCGAATTTTCTTTAAGTTTAATTTAATTTCAGATTGCTTTATTTTGTCGCCTTTATCGTTCATATCGTTCTCGTTTCATCTTACTTAAATTTACATTTATTCTTGCTTTGATCTTATTTTTTACATTTACTTTATTGTTATTTAGTTTAATCATTTTTTAATTTAATCATTAAAAACCAAAAAATACTAAAATACCCATACAAAACCTAACCATCCTTGACCCCAAGCCTTTTGAAAATTATATTTTCTCACTTTGGTGAATGTTGTGGATCATTAGACCATTTCGGCCGATTAGACGACCAATGCCAGTGGTGTACTTCCCGCCATCTCAGTCACATCGAGCTATTAGCATGCATCACGGATCAAGCTTACCCTTTAGCCGACATCAGACGTGTCCACACCTAATCTGACAAATCAGTGACATGAGGTATGTCTTGACATCTTGCTTTTCAATGTTTAAAAATTATCCCAACTCATTTGATCTCATGCTAGGTTGGAGAGCCTATGATGCCTGATCCCTCTTTTATTCGGGCATGCATAGCTGGAGATAAACTAAAGAAATGAGTCTTAGGTGAGAAGATGAAATAGATTACATATATAAAATGATCAATAAAGTGATCCTAAGAGATTGTGATGCATATATTTCTTATCATTTTCCTATAAATAAAATGATCCTTCAGTGTCCAATAAATTAAATATGCACTTGTTTTGCAATAAAGGCATTGGACTTTCAATCATATCGGGTTCTATTTGCTGTGAAGATCACTTTGCTTGTTTAGCATATTCGTATTGTTACCTTCTGGCCTTTACCCAATGCATTTGGTGTTGGGTTATTGATCTTTTCGATGACTTGTTAATGCTTCAGGCATAGGATGAATTGTATGAATGCTAATGTGGAAGAAAGTGCATATATCATCAGTAAGTGGTATGAAAATGTTAATGCTTCAAGCATAGGTTGAACTGTATGAATGCTAATGTGGAAGAAAGTGCATATATCATCAGTAAGTGGTATGAATGTTAATGCTTCAAGCATAGGATAAACTGTATGAATGCTAATGTGAAAGAGAAGAGTAATCTGGCAATAGGATGTAGAAGAGTTTTGTGTTTTTCTAAAACTTAATATGAAGAGTGATGGGGTGTGTGTATAGATGTACTAGGGTTAAGTATTAAGTTGGATAACCTTTTTTGTCTTTTTACACAATAATAAAACTTAAGTGCTTAATGATTGAAGTATTGGGATGAACAAAGAAAAGTACGAAGTTTAAATGAAAAAACTTTTTTTTTTTAAAAAGGTACTTTTTAAAAAAAGTTTACGCATACATATCCAAACTTAAACATTTGCACCTAGAGTCCTAGGTTCCATTTCCCCTTCCCCATATTGCTTGTATAAATAAAAATAAATAAAAATATAACCTATACACTCATCTTTTTAAAAATAAGAAACAAAAAAACTCATATACTTTTGGATAATCTACATATAACCCCATAGACTTTTGTCCATCATTCAAGTTTATACACGATATTTAGGGCCAATTTGGCATTACTCTATTGTGAAAATAATCGCTGTCAGATTTGCTATGAAAGAAATCAACCATGAGAGAAAGCAGTTTGGTATTTGGTAAACTTTTTGTTAAAAGTGTTATTGGTACTGATTCCCATATAATCAAAAAATGATTTCGCATAGGGGAATGCTAGCAACCTTCTCTCTAACCTTCTCCTTTGGAACTTCTCCCTTTCCCTTATGACATGTGTCATTTTTTTTGTACTTAAAACAATGCCACTAATACATCAAACAACCTACTTTTTGTTTTTCTTATTTACCCTTATTTGATGTATTGACTTTAATGTTTACTTCAATCCATTCAAATTTTTTTTACAACTTTTTCTCTCTTTGAATAATCAGACTTGCAGCCCCAAATCCAACCCTTCCTCTTATCATTTTGAGAGAGCCAGACCTTCACACCCGAAACAACATGACATCTCCCACCAAAAAAAAAAAAAAAAATCATTTTGCTTATTTCTCATATTAAAGTTTGCAACTTTAAGGTGAGATTTTTAAATTTGGATTGGGCTGTTGTTGGTGGTGCTTGGTGATGGTCCTCAAACCCAAATTTAGTATAATGGCCAATGCTTGCCATGGCCTTGAGGGTGTTCTTACCGTAGCCAAAACTTGCAGGGGCTTGGTTTTTGTTTGAAGAGAGATTGGGGAAGAGAGAAAAAGAGGGAGAGAGAAGGAAGAGAATATGGGGAGGTAGTCAGGAGAGGGCGGGGTGGAGATGGGTGGCGCTAAGGAGATGGTAGGGAAGATGGAGGTGCTGGGCTTTGGGGAAGAAGGTGGGGACGAATTGAGATGGGTTTTTAATTTTTATTTTTGTAATATTTAATAAATTAATATAATAATTTTGTACAAAGTATAAGAAAGGTGTAAAAAAATTAATAAATTAAAGTAAAGGCAATACATCAAATAAGGGTAAATATGGAAAACAAAAAGTAGGTTGTTTGATATATTAGTGGCATTGTTTTAAGTGTAAAGAAAACGACACATGTCATTAGGGAAAGGGAGAAGGTCCAAAGGAGAAGGTTAGAGAGAATGTTGCTAGCATTCCCCTTTCACATAATCATTAAACCAAGCGCCTCTTCAAAACTGATTCATGCATAATCAAAAAATGAAAGCACCTCAGCTACTTTCCCTTATAGCTTTCTCTCACAGCAATTTTTAAGAATAAGTGATTTTCTCATAGTTTACCAAACGGGCTGGGCTTTCCAAAAAATTTTAAAAATCACTTATCACCCCAAATAAGCAATGCCAAACGGGCACTTAGAGCTTTTATAATCCAATACCAAGCTCTTTTAACCCACATATTCTTTCATCCATCAACTAAACCTTTAATGGGGTTGTTAAGTTCCAAAGTTACATTTGTGACTCATTTTAATGTATAGACTCCACGTAGACCAAAAAGATAATATAAAACTTACAGATTTAAACGAAGAGCTCCAAAAACAAATTATAGCATTGCTTCCAACTTCTTATTGTTTTGTTAATAAAACAAAAACATACATTCAAAAGGATCTTAAAGCTTTGACAATCCAAAATTTAAAAAAAAAATTAAAAAACTTTGAGATTATTAAGTATGAATAAAGTTTATGACTGGGTTGAGTAGAGTTTCCGAGAGGCGATTATGTTGTACATGGGCTTTAATTATGGATGGGTGAATCTCATTGTGTGTTATGGAAAATATATGGATTTTTTGTGGTTATAAACATGCTCTTTGGCTAGAAAGTCAAATCATCCTGGGGCTTTAGATCTAGACAAGCATATCCAATTTGCCTAAACCTATCCCTGCTTAGAAGAGAAACCTCCTTTTTTTACCTTCTTCAAAAAGCTTGTGAATCTGGGTTCTTGCAGGGCACCTAGTTGAGCATTATTAACTCACTTTGTCACACATTTGTTTTTGGTTGCAGAGGACATACTTTTATTTTTGAAAGATAATTATCGGAACTGCCAAAGATTTTTGTTGGACGCATGTTGCACAGCCTCAGGGAACTTGATGAATGTCACAAACCCTAGTGTGTTTTCCAGCTCAAATACCCCCTCAGCCTCCAAAATGAGTTTTCTTCCATCTCATGCATGATTGCTTGAACCAAGCAAATATCTAAGGATACCTTTGTTTCAAGATAAAGTATAAAAAGAGGCACTCATGTACGTCAAAAATTGAGTTCAAGGCAAGATTCAAGGATGAAAACAACAGTTATCATATTAGGCATGTAGAGAAGTCTCGATTAAGGATGTAGCACATGTTATACCTACTTACCCAATTAATGTTTTTACATTTGAAAATAATTTGGAGGCAACATTGTTTTATCACATTTCAGTACCACATGATAGTGGCAAGTGATGTGTACATGCCATGTTGATTATTGAATAAATCTAATTTGATTTTGGTTTGTAAATCTAAAATTAAGCTCTAAAATCCTATAGAGGGAGGGGGATGAAGTAGGAAGGAACATTCCAGAATGAGGACACAAATCATTTGTGACCATAAAACTCATCAAGGGAAAAACTAGAGGACCAAGTCAGTAAGAGAAAATCCACTATCAATATCAGGTACAAGATATTAAGGGGAGTTTAGCTTCATTTACTTACATAGGTAGCTAACATACTACCACTCCTATAGCAAAGCACTATCCCTACTTCACAGCAGCGAAAACATCTCGATGGTCTTGCAATGGTACTCAGCTCAGATTGCAGTAGACACATCTCCAAGAGATTGCAATGGCACTCAACTCATATTGCAGCCAATAAGATGTAATGATGTAAAGTATTTTGGTGTCAAATGTCATCTTTCTCAAGCATATTGAACACTTGAGCCAGGCAACTAAAATCAGTGTGGTGATGATTAAAACTAAAAAATAAACTCTTTAAATATAATTTTAAACATTAAGTTTAAAGCTTTCATGAGACCAACACATTCAATCAAGAGTAAATGAAAGTAATCTCATATGCATTCATACTCATAACTCACAAGCATTCAAAAGACTAAATGAACAAAGTTTTGGCATGACACATCGTTGAATTCCAAGACCCATCATCGGATTCCCTTTGGAATTCATGAGGATCCTTGTGCATATCCAACATCCAACAAATTTTGAGACCACATTACTAAAATGCCCTTAACTGGAAAAAACTAAAGAGTTTGACTTATGCAAATATTCAAGAAAGTCACTCCTGCAATTGTCTCATTCCCAAAATTTCCACGTGTAGAAAAACTAACAATAGATTCCCAAATTTTTAGCCTACACAAGTTTAAGCATACAATCCAACTACAGTTCCACGAGACCTCAGACCCTTTACACAACCCTAACATGAACATATTGGAGCAAAACAATCAAGATTCAGTTTACCAAAAACAAAAAGGAAGTTCAAATTAAATATCATAAACAAGAATCCTTCAAAAACTTAAGCGATGACCACACAGGAGGTTGTGAGCCCTTGAAAAATTCTAGAAATATTATTACGGTCACAATATTTAATTGCATGGTCCTATTTGAGGTAAGTGAATTTTTTTTTCACAAGTAGATACCATTATTATATTGGAGAATAAATTACTTTAGACGAATTTGAATTTAGAATTTTGGTGTTTTGACTTCATAGAAAAATAGTAGATGTCGTTATGAGTTTTTCGGAGATTTTTCAGAACCCGGAAGTAATTTTGGTGAATTTTCGAAGTTGGAAGATAAGAAAATTTAAAAGGGTTAATTAGATTTTTTGTCACTGGGGTTTGGCTCAAAATCACATTTGGTCACCGTGATTTCAATTTTCCTAATTTCGTCCCTGTAGTTGCAGCAGTTAATAAATCCAGCCCAATATCTCAATTCTGTCAGTTTCATTTATTAAAAAAGATTTAATATTAAGTTAAAAACAATTAACTTCAATATAAAATTAAATATTTCAGAAAAAAAAAAAAAAAAGACAAAACCTTTGGTTATGGAATTCTTTTCCTTAAGTTAAAACCTTTGGTTAGGTTCTTCAACTCTCTTCGAATGAACCCACCCCTATTGTGCTAGCCCCTGCAATCCCATCCCCAGATCTTCACCATCATCTTCGAATGGCCCTAACCATCATCTTCGAGGGCGTCCTCATCGACCTCAACTGAACCACCCCAATCCCATCCCATCATTGCCTTCATCCTACTCTTATTCTCGATTAAACCCTCTCCATCGCTCTGTCTCTGCCTTATGATGTCTAGAAATCGACAAATCGACCAACAACAACAACGAAAATGGCGATTTGGGTGTCGAATAAGCTTCGTTTGGAGGTTTTTTTTTTCCTTTGGCAAAATTGGCTTCTCCTTTTTCTCCTTGAAAAGGGCTAAAAGCGACATGCCTGACTTTCACAACCTTGAACTTAACTCTGAGAATATGACCAACAACATTGAGAATATGACCAACAACATGTTCCTTACGATCAAATCTAGCAATCTATCACGCCCCGATTCGAAAATAGGGATTATCTCCGAATTAAGGCATGAATCATACCATAGTTATTGAAACAAACTCCTATAACTATGATATGATAGAAATAGAGCCAATAATTTTGGAGTTGAAAAACAAAATAGGTGAGTGCGTTTGTAATGTATTCTAAAAGTTCTTTTTTTGTTGGAATGTAACTCTAGTGTGTATAACTAACTATGAGCTACTGCTACTCTGACTTTGTATTATTTGTGGCTCTATTTCTCATCATAAATCATGTATGTACGATTTTATTCTTATGACTATGGTATGACTCATGATGGGCATATTATATATCATATATTTAACCCTATTCTTAGTATATTTTGGTTAATATTTTGGAAGAATTTTGATACTTTGAATTATATTTCCAATATAGGGCTTTCGACTTCCTCCGGAGCAAAACATAATCAAATGGACGAATTTTGGAGTAATTCCAGTTGGAGGACGTTCGTGAGTCACTTAGCTTGATCGTATCAAAATTTCAGACTTTTCTACCAAGCGGTTATTTTCTGGCAATAAAATAAAGGAGGAATGCGCGGTGCTGGAATAGTGACGTGTTGGGCCTTTATTACGTTTTTGGAGCCCAAGATGACCTCGAATGGGTTCAGAACGTTTTTATCTTTAAAACGAGCTATCTTGGGCCTGATTTGGAGGAGATTTGAGCCTAAAACGTGGCTGGGCAGATTGTTGGCAGATTCTCCTAGTCCAATTTGGACTTTATTTCCTAGTTTTATTTTATTTTAACCTAGTTTCCTTATGGAGATTGGGCAGCTAGGTTTTAGGAGGTATTTAAGTTATGTTTCACAGAATTTTAGGGGATCTCTCTTTTGGCTTTTGGAACGCGACTTTTGCTAGGGTTTTTGAAGAACTTCTACTTCAAGGTGTTTTTATTCTTATTCATGGGAATGATATTTTCTTGGGTTTTAGTTATGATTATGCGTAACTAATTCTTTTTGCTAGGGTGAAGCCTTGAACCTTAGCATGAATATGTGATTTTTATTTAATTGCTTATGATTGATTGCATGCATACTTTGAATTGTTAATCACTGTTTTAAACTATCTAATTGTCTTAATGCTTGATCACCATTAGGATCTTTAGAAAAGTAATTGGATGCAATTTTGGTCGGAAGGTTCCCTGGAATTGACGCTGGCTTCTTGTGGTTAATAATTGTAATTTCACTTAAGATGAACACCACGTCTTAAGAGTTGCATGGTTTTTCAAAGGGTTTTCACAAAACTTAATGAGTCTTTCATGTTCATATTTGATCCGAACGTCCGGACGGGTTGCATGTTAGATATATGTTCTATGTTGGAGGTTCCAAGTAGAATATAAATTAGGAAAACCTAACCTTCAAAGTGGCATGTGCAAATCATAAGTAATTAGTAAAAATTCATAGGATTGCTAGGTGACGGTGAAACCCTAGTGCTTTTATAAATTGGTTTTTAAAACTTGCTTTTCTTCAATTTCCCAACTTTCCGATTTCTTTTATTGTTAATTTAATCTTTTCAAATTCATAAATTTCAGATCGTTGATAAAATCTATTTTAATCATTAACTAAGAGTTAGTTTAATTACAAATTAGTCAAACAATCTTTGGGGACAACGACCTTGCATGAGCATCTATACTACAATATCCTTGTATTCTTGCAAGTATTTTAAGTGATTTTAACCCTCTTTGCGCAGGTACTAAAAATCCTATCAACTCACACCATGATTCAGGAATATTCTGTATTCTCAAATCGGGTCAAGACACAATCAGAACCTCATCATTCTCTTCAATGTAGTTCAAGCAACCATCATTTGACACGAACGCATCAATCTTCTTTCCATTTCTAATAAGCTGAACTCGAGCACACTTTCTAATGGCAGATTTAGGCTACAGCTTCAATACGACTCATTTCCAGGATGAGACTTCTTGTAAGACTTGTCAGCCCACCCACCTTTGCCTTCTGCGGTGGTCCTTCAGCTTTCTAGCTGCTCCTATACCACATGCCTTCCCCATGGTGACCAAAGAAGAAGAGAGACTCGACGACTAGCAGGAAGAGATTTGGAGTTGCAAGAACAATAAGAGCTCTAGGTCATCAACAACAATTCGTTTGGAGGCTTTTGTTCAAACCACTAATTTTTAGGCTTTTGTTCAATGTCTTTTATTCTTAATTTAGTTGAATTCTTTGAATGAGGACACGAAGGAAACAACTTACATACGATGTCGTTTCCAAAATTCTGTTTTCTATTTCTTGTTTCATTTTTATTTTCCTCCTTGTTTCAATAGGGTTTCTATTTGATCTCATCTAAAGGAGATTGATTATCTGCGATCTTAACTATATTGGTTTAGATTGTTGTGGATTTATTTTGGGCTTGAGCTTTCAAGGAGCTAGTAGTGAGAAGAAGAAGAAGAAGAGTGAGAGAAGCATGCAAGGAGCTCAAACAAAATATTCATTAAAAGAACCAACTTTTATATTTTTTTCATAGCAGCTTTGAGAAGCAAGGTCTAAGAGGCTTTGAAAATCTGCTGCCATTGACCTAAGTTAGTTTTTAAAATAAGTCAAGTTTATGGCTGATTTGTGGATGGATCAGATTGGAATGAGGGGATTCCAATTCCAATAAAAAAAAATCGAAATGATAATTCTATTCCAAAAAAATTCAATATTCAATAACCACCGACCCGACCGACCGGCCACACCTTGACTGGGTGTTGCCATCGACTCGACTGACTCCGACTTAGACTATAACCTATGAATCTTCCGATGCACATAAACCCAGATGATTAACTTCGATGTGGATTTGGCTCCATGTGTGGCCCACTATATAGTTGTCCCACGTGAGGGGGCGTGTTGAAGAATATAAAGTCCCACATTGGAAACTTGACTAAATAAACTACAACTTATAATAAGTGGTTCTACTCCTAATAACACCGAGGCCTTTTGTGATAAAACCCCACACCTACTGAGTTTTGTAGGTGGTTAAGTTGGGGACAATATTAGTGTTACTAGTAGTGAGCCGTTGGCCCATCTCTATGAATTTAATAGGGAGCACCAAAAATCAGGCCCATTTCTATTGAGCCCATTGAGTAAGTAAGCAGAGAGTGCGTTTTCTTCTAGCATTTATTACCCAACCTTCAATTTCCTACCTTCCTGTGTGACACCCCGACCCAATTTTAACCATTTATTTAATCTATATAAGTTATTAAATTTATTTAATTAAGAAATTATAATTTTGCCCTCGATTAAGGTCACGATAGTCACTTTTCGATCCATGGAATTTGATAGCACCATTGGGTAGAGCACGTCGATACGAGTTTGTAGACACGTAGTGGGCTCAAAGTGGAGTTTTAATGAAGAAGTTACGATCAACGGAAGTGCAATGGCACAACCGTTAATATTTCAAAGTTAGATTTTAAAAACCAATTAGCTTCTCTCTCTCTCTCTCCCTCTCCCTCCCCCGACCTCACTCTCTCTCCTCGCGAAACCAGCACAGCCGCCCACTGTTTGGTCGACAATCTCTCTCCTCCGGCCATTGTTGGCCACAAGACCAGTCCCAAAAGCACCTGCCCGACTTCCTCTTCGTATCCTACCCCATCTCCAACGAAACCAGGACCTTCGGCTCCAGCAATAGCCTGAAAGCTGTCCTTTTTTTTTTTGAAACGTTCCGACGTCGTTTCTGGCGACTCCTGCGACAGAATTTGTTGATCCAGGTATGTTTTCTCACCCTCCCAATGTGATCTAGTTGATGGTTTGGTTGGTTAGGATGGATTTCGAAGTTTTGAAACTCAATTTAAAACTTAAGTTTTGACCCTTTTTTGGCTTGATTTTACGGCAAGATCCAGTCACTTTTTGGCCATGATCCAAGAACAAAAGTTGCTCCCCTAGTTGTCACGAACATGTAGCTATAGGTATTGTTGGGTGTTTAGAGAATTTTCGGGTCGCCGAAATTTTCTCAAGACACCCACGTGCTGCCGGCATGTGTGGTGTGGCAGTGCGTGGGCCAGGGTTGGGTAGCCCATTTGGTTCTAAAATGTTCCCCGTGTTGTCCTGAGCAAGATGGTATGCTCATATTCGAATTTGGTTATCGTTTGAAGGTCGAACAGATTTATGCATATTAGGCGATATCCGGGTTCAATATGTTCGTGCCATTGGATCGGCCCCATTTCCAAGTATGTGGATCTATGTACCTCTAGGATTGTGTAGGAATTCAAAGATCGAGAATTGGAGTCCCGGATACTCCGAATCAATGATTCAAATATTACGTAAAACGGTGGTCGTCCGATCGTGTGATCAAGAGCGATCCGACTACTCAATCTGGACCAAACTTCCAGGACGTGTTTGTTGAACCCATAGGAACTTTCGAATCAGAAATTGGAGGTTGTGGGCCCCGAGGGTCTGGTTGACCAAATTTGGGAAGTTTAACCACTCGATTGACCGAGAGTTTTCCGAGGTTATTTCACCATTCGAAACGCGTAGTTGGACCTCAAAAACTCCTTGTTCATCATGCACATAGTTTGAGTCCCAAGAAAACTAGGAGTTTATTTTAAAGTTCTCGTTTGAAGTGCTTTATTTTAATCAAGTCCTTGTATTCTTCAATAGGTACTCTGGCTCCTTGTGCTCAACAGGCAAAACCCTCTCAATGTCAAGTAGCTTTGGATTATCTATGAGTGGACGTTGTTTTAAAATAAGCATTATTTTCAAAAGTGGAAAGCTATGCATATATACATATATAAATTGGGACAATTTGACAGTTAAAACTTCAATGATGTTTTAATATTGCTTTATGGTATTTTACGGAATTATTGGCATGATTTTGGATACTTTAAGGTTGTATTTATTTTGGGTTGATTTATTGTTATCTTGAGAGCTATTATCTATACTTTGAATATGTATATTTTGGGATTTGTGTTTTGGACACAAGTGATGTCCGGTCGTCTAGGGATATGTGTTGGGTACATGGGTTTGTTGGAAAGAGGTTATGGAATGGGATTTGGGTTGTGGTTCATGTTAGTCTAGAGTGCTTTTAGCACTACCCTATGTACCCCCTCGGGTTTTGAATACTTGGATTGGATACTTGGTAATATGGAATACTTGGATATGTCAGAACTCGGGCACCCTTGATGGGGTGTCTCGTAAACCCTTAGTGGGGTAGTCTGCGTGTGTAGGACTTGTCATAGGCACACGAGTATTGAGGATTCTGCTGTGCGTGCTGGTGAGTCCAGTCCCCTGGTTAGACGACTCGTTCCCTAGCCATATGGTCAATTAAGGATTCTTCCATGTTGTTTAGTCAAACAATCCCTCGATTGGATTGTTTCTCCAGTACAAGTTTGGTAGTGGTCTTACCTATATATATACCTTTATTCTTATTTATGTGTGAGGATCTTTCCTCACTCGCTGTGCCAATGGGCATGCATTTTGGGTGAGAGTGGTTTGGGAAAAAGGGAAAAGTTTTGAGTGGGTTGGGTATTAGTGTACCAATACAAGATACGAGTTTTACCTTGGCTTAATTTAACTATACATTTATATATCTGATTTGAATGCATGTTTGAGTATCATTTTCCAAACGATGAGGTTAGTATGTTGTTTTCAATTATGATCAAACTTTGTTTTTGTCCACTCACTATTTTCTGTTTTATGCCCCCTAGGCCGTAGCTTGATCTGAGTCGAGCGGCCGAGCCAAGCCCTAAGCTTCTGTAGGACCATCTTTACTTGTTGTTATTCTCATTGAACTTCATTTCGTTTGTAAACTGAATTCCTTTAGAATTGCTCTATTATCGCCCATGTTAGGGTTGGATGTAAAGTCGGAGGCCTATTATGTAAACTGTGTGTGTTTATATTGTGCATGCTGCTGGTTGGGAATTTTCATTTTGTTTTGACAGGTTAAAATTTTTGGGAAATTTCGTTTTTCCGGGGAGACTCTGCCGAAATTTCGTTTTTCCGGGGAGACTCAAACCCTTTCATCCTCTTCTTTCTCCAAGAAACCATCGCCTTCTTAAAATTGTCTTGTCCTTTCTTCATCC
This sequence comes from Prunus kanzakura, assembly GCA_020521455.1. Lineage (NCBI taxonomy): Eukaryota > Viridiplantae > Streptophyta > Magnoliopsida > Rosales > Rosaceae > Prunus > Prunus kanzakura. Next base: position 937,293 of record BPUM01000065.1, read on the forward strand.
CTGTAAACACGAAAATCCTGCGGCAAATGAGACAAGAATACGTGTACAAAATAATATTTGTATTAATGAAATTTAGGGTTACAATCTCTATATTGAATCCTCTGATTCGATCTCCAAAGTGTTTAAAGAAAATTTGTGTTTGATACAAGGGTCACAGAGACTTGATCTTGATCAAACGGGTAGCACAAGGCTTGTTTGGTGTTTGGATTTTCTCTAAGGTGGAGGAACCGGCTCATGTTTGTTGTGCTTGGTGGCTCTTCCAAAGTGGGGTGAAGAATGCAGAGAGTTTTCTGTTTCTTCTGAATGCTTGGTCTATCTAAGCCTTTTCTCCCATCTTGAGGCCTCCTATTTATAGGCTCCTGCAGGATGCTTGACCTAAATAGTTGTCCCTTTTTAGGACCTTGCTTTGTGGGGTTTTGATTTGATTTACAATCAATTCCCATAATTTGGCAATTTAACCAAATTATCCTTGATTGATTGACTTGATTAATATTTGATTTAATTCAAAGTCATTCACAAAAGATTCTTCCCTTAATTTTGTCTTTACTTTGAACCGTTGGATGCACTCCACCAGATGTCGATGGGGGCCCACAATTTAATCCACCAAACCCTAATTATTTCTTATTTGGTGGAATTTAATTCACCAAAAATTCATTGTCTACAAATTGCCCTCACTTCACGATGCACTGTAGATATGTGCCTTGTCACATGTAGAAGGTGCAGCTTGAAGTGTTACTTCTTTATTTGTTTCCGATAATTTGGATTGCTCCCAATCATGGTACTGCAGCCGTAGTTGTAGCTGATGGCAAGACTTCAATTATGATGTTGTAGCTGTAGTTAAAGCTGATGGCAAGAAACAAATATTGTTAAGATCTTGTGCGGCAAGAAACAAATCCGATATTTTCCTAAACTAGGAATAAGAAACCCTAGCACCACCAGGAGCTTTGATGGCTTTTGGCTTCTTTAAATTGCGATGCGCTTAGGGATATTGAGATTAACTAAACAGAACAGCAAGGACTCCTCTTGTCGGCAAGAAGGTTTACGAATTTGAAGTTTGCACCATTTGAGTTCTCAGCAGCCAAAGTGGTGAGACTTGGCTTCTTTTCCTTAATTGAAGCTACGTGCACCTCCACGTTCATATATATAAGATGAATTCGCTGGTCAAAGCCACTGCAGGAATTCGCTTGTGTTCTTGTACCAAACACTTGTCTTCATATATATATATATAAGAGCTACATATATATGTATATAAACTTATATATTTGATTGTCTGTATGAAAGAAAATTGACGGTTTTAAATTTTTTTTTTTTTTTATGGCACAGTTACAAGAACCCACCTTTTTGGGACCTATCAAGAAACTTGTTGGTGTAATTCTTGAATCCCTTTGGAATAATAGCAAATACGCTTGGCAGTAAGATTGAACTCACTTTTGGTTTCATCATTCTCTTCTGTGCTTGCGTCAATTTTTTTTTAATACTGCCAACATTAAAAATCAATCTTCTTGTGCAGATTCTTTGACAACACAATGCTAGGTAGATTGGTATCATAAGACGACACCACCATGACTTTTATGGAGATTTTTTGCTTTGATTGGAGGTACCAGGCGTGCATCTCATTCTTGGCATGCATGACTATCTCTGCATAGCTTTTGCACACGTATATAAATCTTCTTTTCTCTCCTTTTTTTAAAATTTTTTTTTCTTTTTTATATATATTTTTTATGTCTAGTACTTTTCCAATCAAAAGTTTATGACAGCGCCCCTTTAAAATAGGTACTTTGAAAGAAAGTGAAGAACGTAGACGTCCTATACCGCTTGGGTTTGATCCATCTCTCCGACTTGGTGATAGCCCATTCAGGTGCTTAGGCTTCACGTAGTGGAAGACAAGTGAAGAGCGTAGACGTCCTATACCGCTTGGGTTTGATCCATCTCTCCGATTTGGTGATAGCCCGCTCAAGCGCTTAGGCTTTACGTAGTGGAGGACAAGTGAAGAATGTAGACGTCCTATAGCGCTTGGGTTTGATCCATCTCTCCGATTTGGTGATAGCCCGCTCAAGCGCTTAGGCTTTACGTAGTGGAGGATAAGTGAAGAACGTAGATGTCCTATACTGCTTGGGTTTGATCCATCTCTCCGACTTGGTGATAGCCCACTCAAGCGCTTAGGCTTTACGTAGTGGAGGATAAGTGAAGATTGCTTCTTGTGGCGTTTCATCTTTATCCGGATCTCCAAGCATGTACACGTAAGCGCTTTCCCTTGGTTGCTCTAGTTTCTTTTCCATTCTTCAAGTTTGAAGTCATTAGCCTGATATTGACTATTGTTTCATGTCATTCACCTTATAAAGATGGCCTTCTTCAAATGTTTCAAGAAAGGCACCGTCACCATTCTAGAAGATGAAAGTGATAACCGGGACGAAGGTACCACATTGCTTGTAGGTGCGCCTGTCCTAGCTTCAGAGGTATCAGAGGCGGATGATTCTCTCCATATCCCGTCTTGGTCTCAAGAGGTGTTTTGTCAACTGAGCAGCTTCAAAAAATCAAAGTCGGGTCGAGACCTTCATTCCACTGTTTTACAGTTAAATTCCTCTCATTATGCATAGACTGATTCATTGAGGGTATTCGAACTTCTTAGTGACCGAATCCATAATGGAGCAGTGAATTGGAGTTCTATTCTCCCGGCGACCGGAGAATCTACATTTACCAAGTATTACTGGGAATGGCTTGAAGATGTGCTAAGTAGAAATACTCAAGTTCTTAAGAGTGCTGGATTGTATAATGCAGTGTTTGCCTCATTATTTAGCTATGATCGAGACGCTCCAGTTATCCGAGCCTTTTGCGAGTACTGGTGTCTCGCGACAAATACTCTTCATACATCGCAAGGGGAGATGTCTATTTCCCTTTGGGATCTTCATGAAATCGGCGGTCTTCCTATTACAGGTCGATTTTATAATCAGGTCATTCCAAGCATTGAGAGCCTCAATAGGAAAGACTAGAAAGGCGTGAGAATGACTGCTTGGATAAAATACTGGTACCGAGGGCCGTTCAAGTACAAAAAGCCTTCAAGGAAAACCATACGGAACAAGTCACAAAAGCCAAAGGAAGACTTTGACCCGTCTGGTATCATTGCAGTGGCACCGAAACGCACTGAGGAGGAGGAAGGAGTTTTTGAAGATTTGGGTATAACTGATGAAGATATGGAAAGATCGTACTTGGCCGCTTTCCTTGCTTGCTGGTTATGCAAATTTGTATTTCCCAAGGACGACGTCACTTTGATCAGACTGGGGGTTTTCAAAGTTGCCAGTTGAATGGCGCATGGTGTATCATTTGGCCTAGCAATTCCAGTACTGGCTAGCATTTACAAGGGTTTGAATGATATTTCTAGCGCAGATGATCCGAGAAATTGTGCAACTGTTCTTCCTTTCCATTATGTGTATGGGTGGTTAGGCGAATACTTTGATACCCACTTTACATCATCTTCAGAAAAGTCCACTCCTATCATGGCAAGGTTCTCTGGAAGACTTTTAGCGAAATTTTTTGAAGATTCAACAGCTCGAGCTTTGTTCGGGACTTGTCATAGAGTGGAGATAAGTCGTCTAGCAAGAATGTTTTTAGAGTGCAAACGACTGACTGATGAAGATCATATTTCCAAAGAAGACTTTGCGTATTTGATATACCTTCGTTCAGGATACGTTTCTCTACGACAGGAAAACTACTGAGTCATCCAACCTTGTAGCCCGCATCGGTTCAGTAGACAGTTCTGCTATGTACAACATGTGCCAGGAGAACTTAAAGATGACATCTGGAATGGGATTGTGTTATCAGTGTATTCACATTGGAAGTCATGCTTAAACGTTGGCAGTGCATCTACAATAACTCTACCCACTAAGGACAATATCTGGGAATTTGAAGTTACCTCCGATTATGTTGCTTGGTGGCCAAAGGTGCATCGCTTTGACTCAACGAAGTCAAAGACAGTCTCAACTGTAGGCAAGTCGTCGTCGTTATCTCAGCCAAAATCTTTTAAGTCTCAAGGCAACGACACTTTAGCTCATGATAAACTCATAAGTGATAAGGCGCACAGAGTTCATCCAGAAGTTAAAGGTAGTACCACTATCCCGCGCCTCGAGTTCAACACCCAGTTCCAGTTAATGTTCCTCCAACTCGGGTCCCTAGTGATAAAGGAGAAACAGAAAGTGTAGCAGATTCACATGAAGATTTCGTCCCCCTCGGTCGACGAATTTGCAACTTGAAGCGAGGGCAAATAATTAGCAATGAAGACAGTGAAGTCAACTTTAGGCATAAGAAGACAAGTGTCGAATCTCTCTATTGCGATTTGGACACGGCATACCCACTCGATGACACATTTTTTTGTGATATGCCTGCTGTTTCGCAACCAGTCCTAATGAATGAGGTAAGCAATTTATTTCGCTTTGAGCCCTTCTTTTAAAAAAATTAAATATACATAAATATATATATTGTCAGGGAGAAGTCGTGCATCATGTTCCTATTGTGTCCGAGCTTGTGCCATTTAATCCTGTACCTATCAAAAGGGCAAATGATACTTTGCACTCGATAAGTGGTTCAGGTGTTAGCCTAAGAGGTATTAATCAAATCTTTATCACGCTCCATGTTTAGAAATCTTTGAGTGTACTTGCTTAACCATTATTCTTCAATCAATGAAGGTTCCCATGCGCAATAACATTTATCAAAGCCGGCTAATCACGCATCTACCTCTGAAATGTCATGTGGAGAACCCAAATTAGGTGTTGCAAACAAAACCCTTCGCAAAGTAGTTTCCGTTTTAGGAAACCAAATAAAAAGCATAATCTTGAAGGCTTCATTAGAACGGCTTCCTTCATTCAAAGATGAGCTTGGTAAGTTGTTGACTACCCTTGACAATGTGGGGGCAGACGTCTCATCTTTACGAGCTATGATCGATGCACTTATGGTGACTGTCATTGACTATTATTCTGCACACTCTACTTACTCCCAGAAGCTATCTCCTGAGGTTCAAAGCGATCGTTTAGTTGCTGTTGACTCTTCACTTTCTATTGCTTTGGCTCTGCAACAAGCTGAAGAGGTTCATCAGTTTTCCGTACTTGAGTCTATTAAATCTGCCAACACGCGTATGGAAAAGTTGAAGAGAGAACAAGAAGAATTGGAGTTAAGACTGCGTCAACTAAACGAATCACTCTCGGAGAGTGGTGCACAACTTTCATATCATCATGGTGAGGTTAACCGCTTGAGAGAGGATAAGATAGCAGTCGAAAAAGCTCCTGTATTATTGACTACTGATGCTGAGACTTTAGATGCACTACGAGTTTCTTTTGAGAGATTGCGTGATGGCTTCAGGGACTTGTCTTGGGAATAGCAAATATTATTGTTGTAAACCTTCTTTGCTTCATTCGTATTTCTCTTCGAACTTGTCAAAGTGTTAATGTTTACTGGTTAACTTTCATAATGAAATAAAAGCATTTTCTTATTTCATTATTTCTTTCAAATGGTTTGGATTGATGGGGAAACCCTTTGTTTTTATTTTGAAGTGACTGAACTTGGAATTATTTGTCCAAGCTGCCTACGTACCCTCGATGAAAAGGGATCAAGTCATCACGTAGTTCAAAGGGATATTTTTTTTTTGTTTGGATGTCCTAACTTTTGCTTGAGCCTCCCTTTCGGGTTTTCAACCCAACGAGCCACTTTTTTTTTTTTTGGGTGCCATACGCAGTTTAGGCTCATGCGGGCCAGGCAAGGTCTTAAATATCAATAGTTTCGGAAATATTGGTGGTTCAAAAATACGAAAATATCGATGGAAATATCGGGAAAATATCGATATCGATAAAAATTGAATAAAAACCATGGAAATTATGATAAATACATGGAAATTTTTAATGAAACTTTAGAAGAAGTTTATTTAGTCAATCATCTATTATTTTGACACAAAAAATTGGAAGGAAATGCATTGCATAGTGGGTTTGAGTGATTTAAGTTGATTATATTACGAGCTAACAAACAACCCCTAGTATATTGTAATTTTTTGAGAAAATAAGAAAGAAAATGCCAAAAAAAATAAAGAGAGAGAGAGAGAGAGAGAGAGAGAGAGCAATAGATTAGCCACCTACCTTTTCATTTGCCATTGGCTGTTTGTTTTCTTCTGCTTGCTTTCTTTGTCACATACAAACCCACAAACTAAAGAAACACACACATTCTCTCTCTTGGCCTGTCTATCTCTTTCTTTCTGTGGGTTTTTCTTTTTCTCTTTTTTAATTTAACAAAAAACAGAAATTCAATCTCTCTAGAGGAAAATCCTCGAGATTGGAGCCCAAACCACAAACAAGGACACCTCTTAAACACTGTTGAGCTAGCAAGGGACTTTTTCCAACTTGGGTTATTGAGTTTTTGAGAGGAAGAGAAACAGAGTCAAAGAGAGGGAGGGAGCGAGAGAACAGATACAGCCATCTGATGAAGGAGAGAGGAGGCTCTCTTGGCGGTGAGAGCCTGCCCTGCACTGAGAATAACAACAACAACTACAACACCACCCAAGAAGAAGAAGACGAAGAACAGCTAGACCAACATCAACCAAAACAGCCAAAGCAACCATCTTTCTGAACTTAATTTGCTCTGCCAAAACAGTGAGCTCTAGGGTTTAGGATCGAATTGCTCACCGCGAGATCTCGATATTATCGATAATTTTGATAATATCGAGATATTATCACCATTTCAGTTCGAATTTGCACGACAATATCGATCCCGATATTTCGGCGATATTGTCGATATAATTACGAAATTTAATTGGGCTGTGATGAAAATATCGGCAGTCAAAAAAACCGATATTATCACCGAAATATCGGCGATAATATCGACTTTTCAGACCTTGGGGCCAGGAGCTTTTCTTCACTTCATGCATAGTATCGTTTCAAGAACTTTCCATTGATGGGGCCGACTCTTAAGCCGTCCTCAGCTACGATCTTGTAAGCGCCACTTGTGTATACTTCTCGTACTACGTAGGGTCCATCCCACTTCGAAGCAAATTTACTTTCGGTTTTGTGTGTTGTGATGATAGGTCTACGCAATGCGAGGACGAGATCTCCTACCTGGAAAGATCTAGGGCGGACTTTCTTATTAAAAGCATTTGAAAGCCGGGCTTGATAACACTCTAAGCATTGTTGCGCTTCAAGTCTCTTTTCGTCTAATGCTTCTAATTCTTAGAGACGCAGCTTCGCATTCTCTTCGTCAGTCAATCCCTCTTGTATGGCCATCTTAGTGATGGAATTTGACTTTCTAAAGGCAAGACTGCTTCCACGCCATACACAAACGAATATAGGCGTCCGGTATGTCGTCTGATAAGCCCATAATGCCTCATTTATCCTTTCATGCCAGTCTTTCTTGGTTCTCCCAACAACTTTTTTCAATAGGTTGCAAAGAGTTTTGTTGAATGCTTCTGCAAGACCATTGGCCGGGGCATTGTACATTGTTGCGTTGCTTGAAACCGAAGTCTTCACATAGTTTGTTCATTAATCTATTCGAGAATGGCTTTCCATTGTCTGTAATGATGTAGTGCGGCATACCATACCGATGAATGATATTTACTTTGATAAAGCTCACTGCGTTTTCCTTCTTCACTTCCTTTAGAGGTACAGCTTCTGCCCATTTTGAAAAGTAGTCTGTGGCTACAAGGATGTAAGAATGACCGTCGGAAGATTTGGGTGCTATTGGTCCGACCACATCAAGACCCCACACATCAAATGGCCATGAAGTAATTGTGGGATGTAGCGGCTCCGGCGGCTGGTGTATAAAGTTGGCATGGAATTGACATGCCTGGCATTTCTTCACATAATCCATGCAATCCTTGACCATGGTCGGCCAATAGTAGCCCATCCTCTTTATTTGGAAATGTAGCTTTGGCCCTGATTGGTGAGCTCCACAAATACATGAGTGAGCCTCCTCCATCGCTTTGGATGCATCTTCTTCGCCCAAGCATCTTAGAAACACTCCTTTGAATGAACGGCGGTAGAGAATTTCTTTGTAATAAATGAATCGGGGTGCCCGACGTCGTACCTCTGATCGATGTCTCGAGTCATCTGGCAATTTCCCATGCTCAAGATAATCAATTAAAGGTTGTCTCCAGTCATCAATGTCAATGAAAAATACTGAGATAATGTTTACACCTTCTTGCGATGCTCCAAGTGCTAATGGAATGACCCCACGGTGGCAAACTGGAAGATTCACCACTTCATCTTTTGTCAATGCCAACGTAGCAGCAAGGTTGGCTAAGGCATCTGCCATTTGGTTATCTTTTCTTGGCACATGTTCCAGCGTCACGAAGTCAAACTTTTCAAGTAACTGCGTGGCCATTTGGTGGTATGGGATTAAATCATCCTTCCTAACCTCATAATGAGTCAATAGCTGGTTGATCACTAACATGGAGTCACCATACACTTCTAAGCTTGATATCTTAATCTCCACGGCCATTTGCAAGCCCATGATCAAAGCTTGGTATTCTGCAACATTGATTGTACAAAGTTCACTTAAGCAGAATGAATAGGGTAATACGTGTCTCTCGGGTGATACGAAGACTACGCCAGCCCATGCCCCATCTATATGAGCCGATCTGTCAAAGAACATTATCCAAGCAGGAGAAACATCAGCGAAGAAGACTTGTTCGTCAGGTAAGTCATCTGAAATTTCCCAGTCCCCTGGAATTGGATGATCGGCTAGGAAGTCTGCAACAGCTTGACCCTTAACCGCCTTTGCTGGAGTGTAGATGATTTCATATTGATTGAGAAGTAACGCCCACATAGCCAAACGCCCCGTCAAGACTGGTTTTGACATATCGTACCTCACCGGGTCAGCTCGTGCAATTAGATGAACCGTGAACGCTTGCATGTAGTGCCTTAACTTTTGAATAGCAAAAACAAGTGCAAGACATGTCTTTTCTATAGGCGTGTAGTTTAGTTCGGGACCAGTAAGGGTTCGGCTTAGATAGTAGAGTGCTTGCTCTTTATGTGACTCATTCTCTTGTGCCATAAGGGCTCCGATTGATCTCTCTTGAGCCGCAATGTACAATATGAGTGGCTTGCCAGGAATAGGAGCTCCTAACAGTGGTGAACTCGATAAGTACTTTTTTATGTTCTCAAAGGTGTTGTGACAAGCCTCATCCCAAACGAATGGGACATCCTTTTTCATAAGACGACTGAATGGTTGACACCGCTCTGCTAAGTTTGAGATGAATTGCCGAATAAAAGCGAGACGTCCTTGTAAACTTTTTAGCTCACGTAAGTTTCTTGGCTTGGGCATATCTTGGATAGCCTTAATCTCAGACTGATCTACTTCGATGCCTCGATGCTTAACAATGAAACCAAGAAATTTACCTGATGTGACGCTGAAAGCACACTTCAAAGGGTTCATCTTGAGTTGGTATTTCCACAGCCTGTTGAACACCATTCTCAGGTCTTTCAAGTGATCTTCTCTTTTTTGTGACTTGATCACCAGGTCATCAACGTAGTACTCGACATTCTTGTGAAGCAAGTCGCCAAAGATCTTTTGCATTGCACGTTGATAGGTTGCACCTGCATTCTTAAGACCAAATGGCATCACCTTGTAACAGTAAATTCCTTTTGGAGTGCAGAAAGCTATGAGTTCATCATCTTCTGGCGACATTCTTATTTGATTGTATCCAGATGAACCATCCATGAAAGATAGGGCTTCATGACCTGTGGTTGCATCTACCACGAGCTCAATTATGGGCAATGGAAAGTCATCCTTCGGGCAAGCCTCGTTTAAATCTCGGAAGTCAACACAAATACGAATTTGTCTAGTAATCTTCTTCTTCACCGGAACAATATTCGCGATCCATGTTGGGTATTTCACCTCCCTAATGAATCCTGCGGCGATCAACTTATCGACTTCGGCTTCGATTTGACCTAGAAGCTCCGGGCGAAAGCGATGTTGAGTGTGTTTGATCGGACACGTTCCAGGGTTTGACTGCAAGGTGATGGACAACAACTTTTGGATCAAGGCCTGGCATTTCCTTATACGTCCAAGCAAAGACATCTTTATACTCAAGTAGCAGTTGATGATATGATTTCTCTTCACTAGGGTTTAAGAGTGCACTAACGAAGATAGGTCTGGGATCTTCACTTGTTCCCAAGTTGAGTTCTTTTAATTCATCTACGGTCGCCTGCCCCCCATCTTCTAGTGCACGAGGGGCTTCGTGAACCTCATCCTCGAAAGGTTCCTCTTCATCAACCTCTTTAATCGTAACATGATGAACAGTTAGGACCTCTACTTCTTCATCATCACTTGTGTTTTGCTGACTTACAGTCTTCCCAGTATGTATGATTGTCCGTCGTTTCACTTTGAGCTAGTCACCTGAAGTTACGTCTAATGTTGAGTGACGTTTCATACGTGATGGGATTAGGCTTCGAATTTCATTATCTTTTTTCGAATCAATATGAACTCCACCTTTCAATTCTCGCTAGTTTTTCTCTTCAGACAGCTTGTTTGGAACCCCAAGTCTTTCTAGCACTGATCTGCGTGAAGTTGATCGAATTCCCCTTTGGCTATTATGTCCAGTTAACCTTTTGAACACGGAGGGTTGTGATGTTGATTCTTTGATGCGGCTAAAAATTGAGGTCTGTTGAGTAGGCTTGGCTAAGCGGTCAAACACTAAGGCTCTCTTAGTAGACTTTAATTCTTCCTCCTCTTCGACCACTTCATCACTAATGTGTTGAGCATCTGCCTTCTTTTCTTTCCTTCTAGCAGAGATTTTAACGAGTCCGATTGTGTGACCCTGCTCCTTCAACGTCTTTTTGGGTTTCGCTAAGGCCATGTGTCCTTCCTCCGGTGATGTCTGAATTAAGCTCTCCCAAGGAAGCAGATAAGCCAAAGTCATAACCTGTCTTTGACATGAGTTTATAAGCATTAGGATCAAAACCTTCTTTAGTTCTTTTGGCCGGAAGATATTCACGTCTTGTTGCATCCTGTGATGGTTTGACGAAGCCCGGTACTGAAGGTTTTGAAATGTCTGGATTGCTCAACTTGGGCAAAGGCATGGTCGTCGACTCCTTCAAGAACTTCATATCGCTTTCCTCTAACTTTCTTGGTTTTACTTCTTTTCCAAATGGGGATTGTCCTTCCTTCCGTCGAGACAATGCGACATAGCGAAGAACAGGAATAGACACCTTTCGTGAATCTATTGATGATGACCTTGTTTGTCCAGACGAAGTGTTCTTCTTATTATCATTTTCTTCAATGAGAAGGCACTTTGAATGCTCATCTCTTCTTGGTATGGCCTTGCCTGTTGAGTGAACCTCAACGGGAATAACTTCAGATGCCACGTCTTCATCGATGTAAAACTTGGCGTCGGCGAAATAGGACTCGGCTTCGGTGAATGGTTTGACATCACCCAAGATTTTCTTCACTCCACCTCTGTAAAATTTGAAACACTGATGTAAAGTTGAAGGCACTATCCCGTTTTCATGTACCCACGGCCTTCCTAAGAGAAGATTGTAAGAAGTCTTAGCGTCAATCACGTGAAATATGATGTTTGACTTTAAGTCACCTATCACAAGCTCAATTCTTATCATGCCCATGGCTCTTTGCCCTCCTTGGTTGAAGCCTTGAATCGTGAGACAACTTCGAGACAATTCATCCATGGTGATGCCTAACTTCATCATTGTGGACTTAGGCATGATGTTTACTGCCGAACCTCCATTAACAAGAATGCTACTAAGTTTCTGTTCTCGCACGTACCTTGACATAAAAAGCGGACGGTTATGTGGTTTGGACTCTAACAAGAGATCTTCATCGGTGAATGTGATGGAAGCACATGTCACGCAACAAATAGCATGATCTTGAGACTCTTGCTCCAATCTTTCAGCCTTTCTTGTTTTATTTGGATGAATATTGAGATCCATCAGCGCCTTGACCAATGCTATACGTATTGCTTCAGGAAGTTGCATTGCTTCCTCAATATTGAAGTGCGATGTTGATTCCTCTGCTTGTGCTGAGACCTTCGGCTCTTCATGAGTCTCAGATTTTCCTTCGAGGCATCTTCGTCATCTACTTGATAGCAAGTTGTCATATGGACTTCCTCCATGGGCCCTCTTACGAAGAACACTTTGGGAAAGTATTCTCCTAGCATAATTGGAATCCGTGGCTCTTGGATTAGTGGTCTAACTTCTTGGTTAGAGTCTCTCCTCACCATTATTTTGGTTTTGCTCTTAAGAGTATTGGCGCGAACTTCTCTTTCACCGCTCCTTCTTTGATTGAGCATTTTGTCGTTGAGGAGTGCGCTTCGTACGAGACCTCCTTCGAGTAACGAGCGTCCATCCTTCATAATCATCGAAAGGTGAGTCACCAATGAAGCCATCACCACCTTGATTGGTAGGTTCGACCACCACCCCTTTCGCACACATATCAGTCACCTGGTGTATGCCCCTTGTTGATTGAAACTCCGATCTTAGCGACAATGCGGGCAGTGGCAAGGGATCAAAGGATCCAAACACAATTGTGGCAACATTCCCGTCTGCGATTTCGTCAACGTCCAACTCAATCCTTCCTTGCTTGGCCAAGTTCATAATTAGCTCCTTCAACACGAAGCACTTTTCTACTAGGGGGCTGACAATTCTGTGGTACTTGCAAAACTTAGGGTCGTTAACCCGGTTCATCTCTTCAAGTCGCTTACATGCTTGCAATTCAATCACCTTTTTTTCAAGCAAGTCCTCAAGCATACCTGCAACATCGGAGTTAGGGAAATGGTATGTCTTTTCCTCCAGCTCCTTCAAGGTTTGTCGACGTCTATCCACCTCTCGGGATGGCTCCATCCTTTTGACTTCTCTTTTCTTATCTCGGGTGGAGATTTTGATAGGGACAGTGTTGATTGTCATTGCTTCCTTGAAAGGCTTCTTTATAGGCTTATTTGCCTTTTGCCCAAAAATTTTCTCCTTTTTATGCTCTATGATAGGCTCATTCTTTCCTCTGTGGCTGGCGATACTTAACTCCATATCATGGGCACGAGTGGCTAGTTCCTCAAATTTGCGGGGTTTAATCCCTTGTAGGATGTAGAGTAACCCCCAATGCATCCCTTGAATGCACATCTCGACTGCTGATATCTCCAAAAGCCTATCCTTGCAATCCACGCTTAATGAGCGCCATCGATTGATGTAATCAACGACAGGTTCATCTTTCCATTGCTTGGTATTTGTGAGTTCCATCATACTCACAGTGCGACGAGTGTTATAAAATCTGTTTAGGAATTCTCGCTCCATTTGTTCCCAACTGTCGAGGGACTCAAACTCTAAGTCTATATACCAGTCAAATGCATTTCCTTTTAAGGAACGAACGAATTGTTTCACCAAGTGTTCACCCTCCGTCCCAGCATTGTTGCATGTTTCGATGAAGTGTGCAACATGTTGCTTTGGGTTCCCCTTTCCATCGAACTGTTGGAATTTGGGAGGTTGATATTCCGTTGGCATCCGTAGGTTGGCTATCCTCCTGGTGTATGGCTTGGAATATATGAGCGTGTCTAAGGAAGGAGCTCCATATTGAACCCTGATGGTGTTCGCAATTATGTCCTGAAGTTGTTGGACTGATAAAGAACCCACCGAGGCGGCGTCACCTTTTCAGTGCAACTTCCCACCCGACTCTGTTTCAGGACCCAATCCTTTCTCGCTGGATTCAGCTTCATGATGTGGTCCTTTCTTGTGCGCGTCTTGACCAGGCTCCTTATCCTGATGTGCCTCCCACTTGTTAATGAGAGAAGCAATCTGCGCATCTTTCTCTTCAACCATCTTCGTCAGTTTCTCGACCGCTTCGCTCATATGGGCCAGCTGTTCTTCAATAGACATCGCTCCTGTCACCATGACCTGCATAGCCATAGAATAAGACTCACCTATGGACGTCGAGTGATTCATGGCAATCTTCTTTGGTTGGTCGTCGGATGGGGATCCATGGTAAGAGCCTGTGCTAGAGTCAGCGTCTGAAATAGGCGAGAGTGAACGTTCTCTTGAATTCTTCGAGCCCGAAAAACTCCTTTCTTCGTTCCGAGAGTTTCTCTCCTCCGCCCGAAGGGTATTCTTCTTTGCCCCAAAGGAAGCCAAATTGATAACCGGTACACGCCTTCGGTTCACGTCTTTCGCCTTGGAGTGAGTCGGTATGGCAGTGACAGGTTGAGTTACGGATATCGCCTTGGCCTTGCTCTGGGTGACTACCCCAGCAGAGTCTCCGCTTGAGAAGGAGGCGCTCACGCTTTTGCCTCTCATCGTGGGGACGGTTTGAATCTTCTTGGAAGCCATCATTTTCGGTGTGTTGATTGATTTTGGAATTAGAGAAAGAGATGAGAGGTAGAGATGATCCCACCGGGCGTGCCAAATTTGTAAACACGAAAATCCTGCGACAAATGAGACAAGAACACGTGTACAAAATAATATTTGTATTAATGAAATTTAGAGTTACAATCTCTATATTGAATCCTCTGATTCGATCTCCAAAGTGTTTAAAGAAAATTTGTGTTTGATACAAGGGTCACAGAGACTTGATCTTGATCAAACGAGTAGCACAAGGCTTGTTTGGTGTTTGGATTTTCTCTAAGGTGGAGGAACCGGCACGTATTTGTTGTGCTTGGTGGCTCTTCTAAAGTGGGGTGAAGAATGCAGAGAGTTTTCTGTTTCTTCTGAATGCTTGGTCTATCTAAGCCCTTTCTCCCGTCTTGAGGCCTCCCATTTATAGGCTCCCGCAGGATGCTTGACCTAAATAGTTTTCCCTTTTTACGACCTTGCTTTGTGGGGTTTTGATTTGATTTACAATCAATTCCCATAATTTGGCAATTTAACCAAATTATCCTTGATTGATTGACTTGGTTAATATTTGATTTAAATCAAAGTCAATCATAAAAGATTCTTCCCTTAATTTTGTCTTTACTTTGAACCGTTTGATGCACTCCGCCAGATGTCCATAGGGGCCCACAATTTAATCCACCAAACCCTAATGATTTCTTATTTGGTGGAATTTAATTCACCAAAAATTCATTGTCTACAATCCCTAAACTAGTTTAAGCCCTAAAATATTCTTCATCCAATACCCTATTTCAACTCAAGCAGATGTTCTCTTGTTAAACTCATGGAGACTTAGCTCCCCATGCCACAAGCCTTTCAAGGAAGCCAAAATCTAAGTTAATCATTATCGGCTTAGTGAGAAGAAACCAAAGCATTCCCTGAGAAGTACATTCTTGAACTCATACAAGGGGCACTCTCTCCTTATGGTGGCCCAAGCCCACAAATAACTGCCGGAACCAAAAAAAAAACCCCCACAAGCCCTACTGAAGACATATAAATGATGAAAAATGTTGTTAAAGCCTTTGATTGGATATTGTTGGCACTAAAAACTGAACAGATAGAGATGAGTGCAACTTACAAGCGAGATGGACGATCGAGGGATCGATTGAGTGTTAGATGCCGATCCTTCCTGTCTTCAGACGTTGATCCTGAATAGAAAGAAGTCGAGACTCGTAAGGTCTATGGAACCGGTGTGGAACCAGCCTAAGACCCTCCGATGCCGAAGTAAGTTTGGTTTCTAAGAGCTCTTGCTGTTGACAATATAATAGTATATAAGTCAAGCTGAAAAGTCTTACCCCTGTAGTGTAGTGAAGGGGCCTCTTTATAGAGGGCATTTAGTATGCTCTTAATACTCACTTTCGATGTGGGACTCGTGGGAGTGCCCTATGAGGTTGACACGAGTCCTTAGATATTTCGGGCGGGTGCTTCGAGGTTGATTGTGCAGAATCGGTATGGGATACCGATTGTAGACGAGATGGGTCTGTAGCAGCTGTTGGTGGCTCTGAGACAATGCCATCGGTAGTCGATGCCGATCGTTCGAGGCCTTGGGTACTTGGCGAGTTCCCACGATCCACGTGTCGTTGTAGGAGTGGAGGATCAGATATGGTACAAACAGTAATCCCCCAAGTTACCGATTAAGAAGCTTCTCGGTTGGGGACTTGAATCTGTCTTCGGCATTCTGATCCGGACTCGATGGTCTCGTTGTCGCCGATGGTGGCATGTAGTCCCCCAAGTACCTGAGCGAGTGAGCTTGGAGAAGAGATGGCATGATGTACCGATTGTGACAGGGTGCCGAAGGCTTCCCTTCCACCTAATGATGACAGGGTGCCGAATGCATCGCTCGCGTCAAAATGATGACAGGGTGCCGAAGGCATCGCTCGCGTCAAATGATGACGGGGTGCCAAGTCAAAATGATGACGGGGAGGCATCGCTCGCGTCAAAATGATGACGGGGTGCCGAAGGCTTCTCTCGTGTCAAAATGATGACGGGGTGCCGAAGGCTTCGCTCGCGTCAAATGATGACGGGGTGCCGAAGGCATCGCTCGCGTCAAAATGATGACGGGGTGCTGAAGGCATCGCTCGCGTCAAAATGATTATTGCTGATGGCCAATAGGCTTGGATTCCTTACTTTGGCGTATAAGCCGATGATCCTTACCAATGGCTATTGCCGATGGCTAATAGTCTTGGGGTTTTTCTTTGATGTAAATATTGATGATCATATGTGCCGAAGGCAATGATGCGCATGTAGTGATGCTTATGTGCCGAAAGGCAATGTGGTATTGAGTTGTACCGCTTGGTCACTTTGTGAGTGACTGAAATATTCTGCTGAAGGCGCATTTATGCTAAATGCTAAATAAGCATGTTAGTACTAGCTGCCGAAAGGAAATATTGAGTGGTGCCGAACGGCATGTTGTACTCTTGGTGTTTTAGAGAAGGAAACCATGAGGTTTGTGTCTTGCAAAGTTTAGTTGCCACCACTTGGTTCAGATTTCAACTTGTGGTGGGCCCATGAAAATTGGATAATGGGTTTGGGAATCTTGGATATAACCGTTCGGCAATTGACTTTAGAGATCCATGGGTTATTGGTCTGTACATGGAGCCACATGGGATGCCGTTTGTTAACCTCCGAATATTTCCAAAATTGAAAGCTTGAATTCGGCACTTTTGATCTGCCATTTATTGGAGACTTTTGGCTTGTATTGTTGTTCGGTGGACATGGATGTTCTGTCAACAACACATTGCCAATGACACCTCTTTAGGTCGACATCAGATTTGGTTTGACCCATATGTGTGAGTGTTGCAGATGAGGAGACTATCTAGGATTAGATATCTTTATCAATTGTTTTGCATGCTGCCGTACGGTAGGACTCTCTCAGCTTGGGATGTAGTTGCATGGCTGAGTGACTTTTTGGTGGTTGTCATTTTGATATTCACCATGTATGCAACGTGGACTTTCCTCCAATAATGCTTTCCAAGGAAGGTGCCGAACGGCAATTCGTAGAAAGTCTAGAGTGCCTTGCATTCTACTTTTATTTGATTGCTGTTTGGCAATTGGCTTCAGCACATGGGTGCCCAACATGGTGGATTAGCGGAGCTTTGTGGTTGTTTGAGCATGGGTGGTGCCGAACGGCAGTTGGATTTGCTAATGATGATTTCATCCTTGACTTGGGTCTTTAGGTGCCTTGAAGGAATCACTGACATGGATGCCGATCAGTAATTGTCATCTTCAATATGCATGTTGGGCTTGGGTGCCGTTTGGTTCCCTTTGAAAGATTTTCCAAATTTGAGGGGTACGACAGTCCGAGCATTCCCAAGCAATGAGTGTAGAATGCAAAAAGACAGGGTAGCAATCAAAAGCTTCCAAACGATAGATAAAGGGCCAAGTCCCCCAGTGGGTCGATAGGGAAAGGCTACCGAACGGTATGGAGGTGGTCTCTTTAAGGCTCCTGGGTGCCTTGAGCAATCTCATGGTTTGGCCAGTCAATTTGTATGGAGGATGCGGTGCCGATGGCTACCTTGGAGTTTTCCATTCTGTGCTTTGCCATTCAGCCTTAGTGCGAGGCATGTGGGGTTTTCTCTGGCTGCCGAACGGTTGGGTGTCTAGAGCAATTCATCGGCATGGTGTACACAGCCAGAGGCTTTGATTCTGTACAAGTGCATGGACTTCGATAGCCATGGGCTCCGGTGGGTGATGACTTGCCATAAGAAATTCAGTCAAGTTGAGTTGGTGCTGAACAGCATGATGCCGATCCCTTGACTCATTGTCCACTGCATGGGTATTCCATTGAATTGCCGAATGGCAATTGACAGGTGTTGAACAACACCTAAGCCACAGCTTCTGTTAATGAATTATTAAATATTGCATGCTTGCAATTATGTTAAAATAATACAATATAAGAATAGGAATCTTATCTCATGGTGGGGATGCACGTGGGCATCCGTTAGATTGGAACATATTTCTGCTCCGTTGGCCATGCAATGTGACAACCACATTTGGTTTGAACGATGGCTGCTCCCACAATCATGGAAGCTATGCAAAGCAAGGTGCCGAACGGTATCATTGGTTCCGATTTGCATATGAGGGCGCATGAGGCAGGAATGGCGGCTAGGTGCAGTTAGAGATTTTTGGAGAAATGTCTTCTGCTGTGTAGTTGCCGATTAACTCTTTTTGAAGAGTGATGTTCCTGAGAAGGCATCACCATGTGTGACTTTCTCCTCCTACCATTCGGCAGCTTTGGATTGTCATGGGATGGTTGCTTCCATTTCTCCAATATTCACTAGGTACCGAATGGTAGTTAGGCACTAGTTGCTTTCATCTCACCAATGGCATGCGTTGAATGATGAAGCTTGTAGAATAAGCCCAAGCCCCCAATATTTTTACTTTTCAAAGAGATGCCGAACGGCAAGGGCTCATGATTTGAATGTGTCTGGATTTCATTTAATGGCTTGACAGATTTTGGTAGAGAAGAGAACCAGTGCCGAACGGTAGTTTGATGTGCGAGCCGTGAACGGGGGCTTTCATCCTGTGGGGCACCGATCGGAAGCTGCCGAGCATTGAATTGCCGATCAGCTAGAGGTCTAGGAACATCAGTTGGTTCAAATCTTTCCTACCGAACGGTAGGATGATTTGTCCAGTTGGGAAGGTGGCTTCCTGGTGACATGCCCAGCATTACCGTTCGACAAAATTTTCTGCTCCTTGCGCCATGCATCATGACAGCCATATTTGGTTTAGAAGGTGGCTGCTCCCACAGCGTGGAAGCCATGCGAAGCGGGATGCCGAACGGTAAGGGCTTGCGATTTGAATGTGCACAGTGCACTTCGATTGGTTAAGAGTTTACATGCGCTACAGGAGCTATTATGTGCCGTTCAGAATCTTTGACCAAGTGGATGTCTTGAGAAAGCTATTGGCATGGCTACCGTTCGGCAATTAGTTGAACGGCATGTAGATGGTGGTTTCACTCTTGGTTATGCAAGCCATGCAAGCCATGCAAAGTGAGAGCCACATTCCGATTGGTTTTTCCTTGAAATGTCATCTTCTGCAATTGTTGTCTTAGCATTCATGGTTGCTCCAGCATGGGATTGCCGAATGGCAACTTAGGGGATGCCGATTGTAAGGGTGCCGAAGGGCACTGAAGAAAGGGAGAATGACAGAAGCCTTTTGTGCCGATTCCCACAGACGGCGCCAATCTGTTGGCACTAAAAACTGAACAGATAGAGATGAGTGCAACTTACAAGCGAGATGGACGATCGAGGGATCGATTGAGTGTTAGATGCCGATCCTTCCTGTCTTCAGACGTTGATCCTGAATAGAAAGAAGTCGAGACTCATAAGGTCTATGGAACCGGTGTGGAACCAGCCTAAGACCCTCCGATGCCGAAGTAAGTTTGGTTTCTAAGAGCTCTTGCTGTTGACAATATAATAGTATATAAGTCAAGCTGAAAAGTCTTACCCCTGTAGTGTAGTGAAGGGGCCTCTTTATAGAGGGCATTTAGTATGCTCTTAATACTCACTTTCGATGTGGGACTCGTGGGAGTGCCCTATGAGGTTGACACGAGTCCTTAGATATTTCGGGCGGGTGCTTCAAGGTTGATTGTGCAGAATCGGTATGGGATACCGATTGTAGACGAGATGGGTCTGTAGCAGCTGTTGGTGGCTCTGAGACAATGCCATCGGTAGTCGATGCCGATCGTTCGAGGCCTTGGGTACTTGGCGAGTTCCCACGATCCACGTGTCGTTGTAGGAGTGGAGGATCAGATATGGTACAAACAGATATCATAAACTAAAGCTGAGGCTCGTTTGCTACAAGAACAATTCGCTCGCTTCCATCAATGAAAAGCTTTTTATGGTTCACTAGAGGCTCAAACAGATGCTCTGGTTATGGATCTCATTGATTGGTGGTCAACATATGGTGCAGAAACATCAGAATTAGCAAAGGTCGCTAAAAAGGTATAAATTTAATTTCAATATTTTTTATCTTAAATAATTTATTTTATATATATATTAACAAATGATAAAGGTGTTGGCTCAACCGATATCAAGTTCATCTATGGAAAGAATTTGGAGCACATATTCGTACATCCATAATGTTAAGAGAAACTAGCTGAATTTTGCAATAGTTGATCAATTGGTTTATATTTGTCTCTAATCACGTTTCAGTGAGAGCAACAAAGATGGGTCATTCAAGAAATGAGATATTGATCTAGAATCCTCTTTTTTAGATGACTCTGCTAAGAAATTGAAGGAAATGAGATAGAAGGGGTTGGAGGGCAATTATGTAGGTGTTCATGGCCAAGCATCATCCTGACTGTCCTCTATGCCCAGTCAGTTTTCTGTTGGATGAAGCTCAAGCACAAGGACTAGTGCAAAAGCGAAGGAAAAATGACCAGTTGGCTAAAGTTGCTATTTTAATTTTAAGTATTCTCAATTTCCATGTTGTTTGGTTTGAAGTTTCAACGATAAACTTTAATTTATGTTTCTATATGCAAATTTTAATTATAAACTTATTTATTTTACGAATAAGTGGTTTTTTTATTTATTCAATAAGTTATATATTTTATTTGTTTAATGTATTTAAAGAACTGTGATGTTCCTTCTTTCTTAGCAATTCTTGAACAATCCCGTTCTTCTGGACCCTAGGGTCTAGGGAAGTTTTGGTCATTCATCCTTGGATCTAATCTAAGGGTCTTATTTAAATATCAATATGTCATTATTTTATTACTTTTAGTGTACAAAATATTAATTAACTTAAACAAAAACAAAAGCTTATAAAAAGAAAAATTCACTCGAACCAAAACACGCTCTCTCTGAGAAAACCAAGAACATGTTCTTCCTCCATTGTCATTCACAACTACTTTCAACTCCGGTGTTGCCAACGAAAATCAAGAACACATGTCATTTAAGATTCATTCTAATTCTTATTGGTTATCTATGTCATCTTTTATTTTACTGCAATAAAAGAAAAATAAAAGATGACATATTGTTATTTAAACCAATTTCTTCTCAATCCTTAGATTAGATCTAATAGTAGGTAACCACACTTCCTTGGATCATAGGGTCCTGGAGAACGAGACTGAATTGTTGAAACCATAAGCAATACTTTTAGGGCATGTTTATGTATCAGTACTGGGTATGGGAGGAAAGGGAATGATTTCCATTCCTGACTTCCCTTGCGTTTACTTGCAATCAGGAATAAAAAATAAGTGGGCCCGAACTCAAAATCCGTAATAACATCCCCTCAAAACTAGGTATCAGATCAACTAGGGCGGGCAGTCGATACGATTCCCATTCCTGTTTTCCCTTAATAACTTCCAAAAATACACTTACCACTTTACCATAATTTCAAAACACCCCAAACCCTAAAAAGAAATAAAAACTCATGCCAAGAAGAAGTTCAAAGATGCTCCAACTTCTTTTTCATGTTAACGTTGCAGACAAAACCTCCCAAAAGCAGCAGCAACGCCTTGTGCTATGTAAGTCATTCTATCTATTTATATATCTACCTTCTTCTTCTTCTTCCATCTTCTGTCTTTACATTCATTGCAAAACAAAGTATGGTCATGGATAAAGAAATTGATGATATTGTCATAGTTGACCATCTTGATAGTATATGAATGAAGTTTGATAGTAGAATATCACAATGGTGTGAATTTCATAATTTATTTCCATTGGGTTTGGAAAATCTTGTAGCTGGTGCAAAAAATAAACCAAATTACTATTCTAATTCATATTTTGCCCCTGTCCCTTGTATTTCTAATTCATATGGTGTTGATTTGTGTTGAGAAAACAAACATAATTTGCCTACCCTATCTATCGATCTTATTAATATTTATTTGTACCATACAAAGTTTGTGACTAAAAGCCTCTTTTTTAGTTTGGCACTTTACCTTTCACAAAGGCTTGTAGTGTGCCTGCTTTTGATAATTTGAGCGAATCATATATGCAAGATCAGAAGGTTTGATTGGTGGCATATACCGAACACCTGGAGGCTTCTTATGTGCTTGTCTTTTTTGAAGAAAGAAAGTTACACAAAACGACATGGCAATGGTCTCTTTGCATTTGAATGAATGAATGAATTCTGACCAAAAGCATAATGCAAAGGAAAAAAAAACAATATGTGACAAGCAGCAGCATAAGAATTTTTTCACATTTGTGAAACTATTTTTCATATCACATATATATTTGTTCATGTCGACAGCAAAAAAAAAAGACAACAATCTTCTGTTGTAATACGTAGACTTTACCCCAAATGAAATTAAACTTTACATGTATTACTGTATATTTAATTTTACAATTTTAGTTCTTTGCAGGTGTCAATAAAAGTGACTGTGAGTATATCTTGTCGACCACGAAAGCAATGTTTAGCAAAGCAATATCATATCCCAAATTAGGTAAGGTTCTTGAAAATCAACTTTCTCAGATACTAAGGTATTGATATCTTGAATAATATATATTTTTTTTAATGTCATGTAGACAAATGGCTCGATTAAGTTTGTCCACAAAAAGGAAACTACGTGTTACTATAAATGCTTTGATTATCTACCTTCGAATAATATTTGTTGTGTGTGCTGCGGGTTATGTCTATGCACGCTTAGCTTATCGAAAAAGTCATCTACCAAGTCTTCCTTCAGTGATAAGAGTTTACAAACAACTAGAATACCTACATGGACTAGTTTATGGGAGTGATACTACATGTATTGACCAACTAAGGATGGATAGACAATCCTTTCATAAGCTTTGTCAGATTTTGGTCACTAAAGGAGAACTACGATCGACCCAAAACGCGTCCATAGAGGAGATGGTTGCAATTTTTTAAACATTCTTGCACACCATCATAAAAATCACGTCATAAAATTTAATTTTACTAGATTGGGACAAACTGTTAGTAAATATTTTCATGAGTGCTTGAAAGCAATGATTCGATGCCAAAAGGATTTCTAGAAATCACCTGAACCCGTACTTGAGAACTCAATAGACTATAGGTGAAAGTGGTTTAAGGTATGCGCTAGATGGAACCTATATTAGAGTGTAGGTACCAGAACACAAATACGTATTTTCTTTTAAGAACCTTATTAATAATTTTTTATATTTTAATATAGAAATGTTTAAGGAAAATTAGGTATTAGACATAGATAACTTTACTTATTAGTATTTAAGACATTTGATATTTTGGTTTGGGTTTTAATACCTAGAAAAGAATTGTTATTTTGGATTAGGCCAAAGAGGAAGACCAGATTTGTTGACCCACCTTACATTAGTCATTAAAAAGGCAATTATACCCTTTTCATTTAAAAACCTAAACCCTAATTATACCATTTTCAGATCTCTCTCTCTCTCTCCCCCTCTCTCCCTCTCTCCCTGCATCTTCTCCTTTTCTCCTCCCCTTTGTTTCGACCGACACCGACAAAACCCCCCAGCCACTGTCACGTCGGCCACCCAGCCACAGGACCGATCAAGTTTTGACCGGCGTCGCACCCCAAGCGAGCTCCGACCTTCCTCCTACCTCTGCTGCTGCTGTTTTGCCGAATGGGTTGTGATTCAATTTTGGAGGTGAAGTTGAAAGGTCGCGCGAATGGGTTGTGATTCAATTTTGGTTTCGGTTGATGTCATTTTGGTTCAGTTTTGGTTTGATGTCGTTTTTCAGCTTTGGTTTAAAACTAAATACTGAAAATGGCATATGTTGTAATTTTCATATTTTGTAATGGTATTTTTGTTACATTTTGGTGTTTGGCCTTTTGCTAATTAAACTAAATTGTATTTCTTTCTACTAAATTAGTAAACTATATTATGGTTTAAAACTAAAGCTCCCAAATGTTTAGGAGCATTAGATGGAACCTATATTAGAGTGAAGGTACCAGAACAAGAGAAACCAAAGTACAGAACAAGCCGGGTGAAATAGCAACGAATGTTTTGGGAGTT
The DNA here is from genome assembly GCA_020521455.1 of Prunus kanzakura. NCBI lineage: Eukaryota > Viridiplantae > Streptophyta > Magnoliopsida > Rosales > Rosaceae > Prunus > Prunus kanzakura. The sequence goes on from BPUM01000065.1 coordinate 961,537, forward strand.
CGCTCTCAAGAATTGCAGTTTATATATGTTTTGGCTGGATGTGAGGGTTTTGGAGATGATAGTCGAGTCCTTAAAGGTGCTATGAGTTGGAGAAATGGACTAAAAGTCCCTAATGGTAATATTAAAAAATCAATATTTTAATTTAGTGCATTTTCCGTTAAGCATAAAATATCACTTTAGGTTTATGTCTCTTACTGTTTTGTTTTTACATTTGGTTATTATTACTTAGTGGATGCTGGTTACACCAATGAAACAAGCTTTCTTGCACCTTTTAGAGGACAACGTTATCATCTTAATGATTGGATGGATGGCCACCGACTTGAGACACCAAAGGAATTTTTCAATATGAAACATTCAAGTGCCAGAAATGTTATTGAGAGGTGTTTCGGTTTATTAAAAATGCATTGGGCAATTCTTAGGAGCCCATCGTTTTATGATATTATAACACAATGTTGTATAATTTCTGTGTGTTGTATGCCCCATAACTTTATAAGAAGAGAGATGGCTTTGGATCCTATTGAACATCAAGTGGACAATCAGCTTGTAGATGGGACTTTGGAAACAAATGATTACATTAGTACAGTTGAGTCCTCAGACATGTGGAGTGTATGGAGGCAAAACCTTGCAAATGAAATGTGGAATACATGGAATGGAAATAGGGAATAAAGACATGTGATGAACACATTATTTGTCTGGTTTTTATCATGTTTTTTAATGTACTCAATGTTGTAAAAGTAAATAGAGAAAGTATATGAAGGTAAGAGTAGTTCTCAATAGCTTAATGCTCAAGTGTCTTATTCATCTTTAGTGCCTACTATTTATAGGCATAGGAAATACACCACCATCTACCAACCTTAGTAGTAGGTTACAAAACATAATAACCAATGATAAATAGGGTATTTAGTGCATAGGTTACAACCATATAATGATATGTATAATGATGGATATAATGGAGGAAATACAATGCACTTATGGTGGGCATCCATAACCTTTGGGGTTACAACACTCCCCCTTGGATGTCCACCATGCATGGAGTATGCCTCGTTAAAACCTTGCCAGTAAAACCCGGTGGGACAAAACCTAGGCGAAGGGAAAAGAGTACATATCCATGTGTAATATAGAACGTGTGACACTGCCTCATTAAAACCTTGCCTGGAAAAACCCAATGGGATAAAAACCAGAACGAAGGAAAAAGAGTACAGTGTGAGGGTCTCAATTATGACACGCTCCCCCTGATGCTGGCAAAAGATCCTTGAGCTGGCGCATTCCAATATTGTTGACCATCTTTCTGAATGTTGTAGTTGGTAGTGCTTTAGTGAATAAATCTGCAAAGTTGTTGCTGGATTGTATTTGTTGAACATCTATGTCACCATTCTTCTGAAGTTCATGCGTGTGGAAAAATTTTTGGGAAATGTGCTTGGTTCTATCACCTTTGATGTATCCATTTGTGATTTGAGCAATACAAGCAGCGTTATCTTCATATAGTAATGTTGGAGAATCTTTGATTGAAGACAACCCACTTGTTTCTCGAATATGTTGTATCATAGATCTTAACCATATGCATTCCCGGCTTGCTTCATGCAATGCCAATATTTCAGAATGGTTTGAGGAAGTGGCGGTTAATGTTTGCTTTATAGATCGCCATGATATAGCAGCACCACCACAAGTGAACACATAACCTGTTTGTGATTTAGCTTTATGTGGATCAGAAAGATAACCAGCATCAGCATAGCCAACTATTTGGGACTTTGACCCTTTTGAATAAAATAAACCCATGTCAGTTGTTCCACGAAGATACCGTAGTACATGTTTAACACCATTCCAATGTCTCTTAGTTGGTGCAGAGCTATACCTTGCTAATAAGTTGACAGGAAAAGCTATATCAGGCCGTGTACAATTTGCAAGATACATTAAAGCTCCAATTGCACTAAGATATGGTACTTCAGGACCAAGTAATTCTTCATTATCTTCTTGTGGGCGAAAAGGATCTTTCTTTACATCAAGTGATCGAACAACCATTGGGCTACTTAATGGATGTGCTTTATCCATATAAAATCGTTGTAAAACTTTTTCTGTATATGTTGATTGATGGATAAAGATTCCAGTTGGTAAATGCTCGATCTGCAGGCCGAGACAAAATTTAGTCTTCCCAAGATTTTTCATCTCAAATTCCTTCATTAAATAAGCAGCAGTATTTGTAAGCTCTTCAGGAGTTCCAACAAGATTTAAATCATCCACATATACTGCAATAATAGCAAATCCATTTCTAGACCTTTTAATAAAAACACATGGACAAATTGGATTATTTACATATCCTTCTTGTATAAGATATTCACTAAGACGGTTATACCACATTCTTCCAGATTGCTTTAATCCATACAAGGATCGTTGTAACTTAATTGAATACATATCATGATATTTTGGATCATTTGCTTCAGGCAATTTAAATCCTTCTGGGATCTTCATATAGATATCATTCTCAAGTGATCCATATAGGTATGCAGTAACTACGTCCATAAGTTTCATATCAAGTCTTTCTGTGACAACCAAACTAATCAAGAAACGTAATGTGATTGCATCAACCACAGGGGAATATGTCTCCTCATAATCGATTCCAGGTCTCTGCGAGAAACCTTGAGCTACAAGTCGTGCTTTGTATCTTACAATTTCATTTTTCTCGTTACGTTTCCTTACAAACACCCATTTGTATCCAACCGGTTTCACACCTGCAGGTGTTCGGACTACTGGTCCGAATACTTTACGATTTTCCAAGGAATTTAATTCTGCTTGGATCGCATCTTTCCATTTTGGCCAATCCTCTCTATGTCGACATTCTTCAACAGTTTTTGGTTCAAGATCCTCATTATCTTTTATGATTTCTATAGCAACCATGTATGCAAAGACATCATCAACAATAATTTTCTCTCTATCCAAGCTTTCTCTTGTACTCATATAATTCAAAGAGATCTCTTCTGATGTATGTACTTCTTTTGATGTATGTGCCTCTACAGGGGCTATATCTTCATCAATTTTAAACTCGTCAATTTTTGGCTCATCAAGAGTACTAATTTGTTTTGGATCTTCTTCTGGAATAGGCACTTCTTGTGTCCTTTTCTTTCGGGGATTTTTATCTTTAGCGCCAACAGGACGACCACGCTTCAAGCGTGCCTTTAATGTACTATCATATTGACCTTCAGGGACATCAATCCGTGCTGGAGTATTTACAGCCGGTATATGAGATTTTGTTACTTTCTTTATGTCAGTAAAGGCATCCGGTAATTGATTTGCTATACTTTGCAAATGGATGATCCTTTGAACTTCACGTTCACTTTGATTTGTATGTGGATCCAAATGAGACAATGATGATGCATTCCATGTAATTTCACGCCGTTCTTCAAGAAGCGGCACCTTTTCTCCCCCTAACGGCGGGAAAACTGTCTCATCAAAATGGCAATCCGCAAAGCGTGCGGTAAACATATCACCCGTCAGGGGTTCAAGATATCTAATTATGGATGGAGAATCAAACCCAATGTAAATTCCAAGATGTCTTTGAGGGCCCATCTTAGTTCGCTTTGGTGGAGAAATGGGAACATAAACAGCACAACCAAATATTTTCAAATGAGAAATATTAGGTTGTTGGCCCAAAACAAGTTGTAATGGAGAATATTGATGATAAGCAGTTGGTCGGATGCGAACCAACGATGCAGCATGCAATATAGCATGTCCCCAAGCAGAAGTAGGTAATTTCGACCTTAAAAGTAAAGGCCGAGCAATCATTTGAAGGCGTTTGATAAAGGACTCTGCTAATCCATTTTGTGTATGTACATGTGCAACTGGATGTTCAACACCAATGCCAATGGACATGCAATAATCATCAAATGCTTGAGATGTAAACTCACCAGCATTATCAAGACGAATTGTCTTAATTGGATAGTCAGGAAATTGTGCCCTCAATTTGATGATTTGTGCAAGAAGCTTAGCAAATGCAATAGAACGAGTAGAAAGTAGGCAAACATGTGACCATCTTGATGATGCGTCTATTAAAACCATAAAATAACGAAATGGCCCACATGGTGGATGAATAGGTCCACATATATCCCCTTGGACTCGTTGTAAAAACGTTGGAGATTCACTAACCACTTTCAAGGGAGAAGGTTTAATAACCAATTTTCCTTGTGAGCATGCCTGACATGGACAATCACTAGATAAAAGAATCCTCTGGTTCTTTAATGGATGACCATGTGAATTTTCAATTATTCGACGCATCATTGTTGACCCCGGATGGCCAAGTCAGTCATGCCAAAGCATAAAAAGCTTTGGATCACTGAACTTCTGGTTCATTATGATATTTGATTCTATTGCACTTATAGATGTATAATACAAGCCAGATGAGAAAGCTGGAAGTTTTTCAACTACATGCTTCTGGCATGAAACAATAGAAGTAATTAACATATATTCTATATTCCCCACATTTGTAGTTTCAATATGAAACCCATTAAGACGTATATCCTTAAAACTAATCAGATTTCTTCTGGATCTGACAGAATATAAAGCCTCTTTGATATAAATGTGTGTTCCTCCAGGTAATATTATATTTGCTCTTCCAGAGCCTTCGATTAGCTTTGCACTACCTGAAATTGTATTCACATTAGCTTTTGCTAATCTTAAGTTTGAAAAATATTTCTTATCCCGAAGGATTGTATGTGTTGTAGCACTGTCCACCAAACATACATCTCCATCATGCATCTTGGAATTGCTCAAAACACTGACATTTTCCATGCTTCTTCATTTAAAGAAAAATACATATAATAAGTTTATGAATAAATATAACAATAAAATAAAATAAAATTATGAGATCACAGATCCTTTTATTGAATTGAAAGTATTTCAAATAAAAAACTGAAACTTAAATCATTAGTTCATATCATTTTATTGAATTGAAATAAAGCAACATAATAGACCAACATAAAATTAGTCAATATTGGGGTTCCCATCATTGGCATCATCATCACCATCCTTCATATTTTCATCACCAATATTGGTATTTCCATCACCATATGAATTGTCAAATGCCCCACTTGGTTCGGCCAAGAAATCAGACACATCCAAATGGGTGATATCCATTGGCTCAGGAAAATCATCAAAAATGTTGAAATCGATGAAGTTTGTTTCTTTCTCTTTTCCCTTTCCCTTAATTGATGCTTGATAAAGATTAACCAAGTGTTTCGCCGTACGACAGGTACGAGACCAATGTCCTTTCACGCCACACCTATAGCAAGCCTCATCACTTTTCTTTTCAGAATTAATCTGCACACCTTTCCCTTTTCCTTGTTTTTCTTCATTGTTATTCCACTTCTGGTGGTAAGGTGCATTTTTCTTATTTGAGGCATGATTGTGACCACCTCGGTTTCGAAAATTATAATGACCACGACCACGGCCACGACCATAATTACGACCACGACCACGGCCATAATTGCTTGCATTCGCTTCAGGGAATGATGCATTTGCATTTGCTTCTGGAAATGGCTTTGAGCCAGTTGGGTGGGAATGATGGTTTTTCATCAAAAGCTCATTGTTTTGTTCAGCAACAAGGAGACATGAAATCAGTTGGGAATATTTTGTAAACCCCTTTTCTCGGTATTGCTGCTGCAGGAGCATGTTTGATGCATGAAAAGTTGTGAATGTTTTCTCCAACATATCTTCATCAGTAACCGTGTCTCCACACAACCTCAATTTAGAGACAGTTTTGAACATTGCTGAGTTGTACTCATTCACTGTTTTGAAATCCTGCAAGCGCAGGTGCATCCAATCATAACGAGCCTTTGGAAGAATTATACTCTTCTGATGGTCATACCTTTCTTCCAAATTTTTCCATAGGATAGCAGGGTCCTTCACCCCAAGGTATTCAGATTTCAACCCTTCATGAAGGTGATGGCGAAGGAAAATCATAGCTTTCGAGCGATCCTGCAGGGATGCTTCATTTCCTTCCTTGATGGTATTTCCAAGATCCTTTGCATTCAAATGAATTTCAGCATCAAGGATCCATGTCAAATAGTTCTTGCCAGAAATGTCAAGTGCAACAAACTCAAGCTTCGTGAGATTCGACATTGTTGAATACGTCTAAGAAACAAAAATCAAATATTTCAGAATTAATTGTAACCATGAAAAATTTAGATATGCCTCAATAACAAAAATGATCATAAAAAAAAAAAAATATTAAATAAATGAACATATGCATAATTAGTCACTCAAAGCTACAGGTTTGAGTTCTATACATTTAGGGCTTCAGGCTCTAAAATAATTATATAACTTAGAACTTCGGGTTCTAGAATTATTGGATTTCTTTGATTTAAAACTTCAAGTTTAAATCATTAGGGTGTGAACTTCGGGTTCTAATGTATAAATAAAATCCTTCTTTATAAAAGTGCAATCGTTTATTTATATATGATAATAAATAAAAGCATATGCATGTTATAGTGTATATTAAACAAACAAATGAAGAACCTGCACAATTGGTTAGAAAAGAAAAACTGAGAACATGGTAGAACCAAACTTTGAGTCATATCATCCTTCTGTATTATAGTTAATCAACATGTGTGGGACTATGTCTCAAAGAAACTTGGTTAGCGAAACAAAAACAAACTTATAGCATCAATCGAAATAAAATAAGAAATTAGATAAGAAAATTATACCAAGTCCAAGCCAAGATCCTCAACTGGTAATAGAGTCGTGCTGATAACGTGTTGTAAAAGTAAATAGAGAAAGTATATGAAGGTAAGAGTAGTTCTCAATAGCTTAATGCTCAAGTGTCTTATTCATCTTTAGTGCCTACTATTTATAGGCATAGGAAATACACCACCATCTACCAACCTTAGTAGTAGGTTACAAAACATAATAACCAATGATAAATAGGGTATTTAGTGCATAGGTTACAACCATATAATGATAGGTATAATGATGGATATAATGGAGGAAATACAATGCACTTATGGTGGGCATCCATAACCTTTGGGGTTACAACACTCAAGACATTATTTATTTATTGTGCTTATGTAATGTATTGAATATGAACAACTAATGTGAGTTCCTGTGTTTTTAAGAACCTTTTCATTCTTTCATTCATTCTTTTTTTAGAGCTGGAAACTCAAAAATTTCAATATAATTACATGTTATTCATCACTTATGTAGCAGATTGATTATTTTTCATGCCTTTGACATTGACAACGTCTGTTACATGACATTGCTTGCTTATCATGCCTTTTGATTCAAAAAAATGTATCTTTTTTTTGTTTATTTTATGTAGTAGATCATTTATTGTCATGAGTTATACTGCTACTTCAAGTGGAAAAGTAAAGGGAGGAAGGGGACAAAATAAGCGCTATTGGACAACTAAGGAGGATAACACATTGATGGAATGCTTGATGGAACTCCATCAGAATACCAATTGGCGAGGTGACTCAGGCTTTAAAATTGGATACTTGAATAAATTAGAAACTATGCTGGAAGTCAAACTTCCAAATTCTGGGTTGAAGGCATCACCCCATATTGAATCAAGGGTGAAGACCTTGAAGGGAAAATGTGGTGCTTTAGCTGATGCATTATCTCAAAGTGGTTTTGGGTGGAATGAAGAGGAGATGATGTTGGTATGTTAGAAAAGTGTATTTGATGCGTGGGCGAAAGTAAATCTAAGCATATCCTATTCTATGCGTATTGAATTAAAAAATACATATGTTATGCTATGTCTTTAATATTTATTTAAGAATACTAATGTATGTATATATATATATATATATATATATATATATATATATATATATATATATATTGATTGTAATTGTAAAACAAAAAGGATGCAAGTGGTTTGTATGGCAAGTCGATTCCACATTACTATGCACTTGGAGAGATATATGGAAAAGATCGTGCTATTGGAATTGATGAGCACAAAATTAATACAAGTTTTATCCTTAAATTTATATTTGTTAGTATTTTCTTTTGTTTTATTTAAATCTATTATAGTATTTGTATTGGTTATTTCCAATCTTTGTTTTTGTAATTAATGAGTGGTTGTTTGTAGATATTAAGTGTCTTCCACCAATAGCATGATGAGGAGAAGGAATAAGTAATGTGTTGCAAGAAGAAAGTAAAGGATGAGAAGAAATGTGTGCAGCCAAAGTCAAGGAAATCTACTCAAGACAAAGGAGAGTAACATGTCTCAAGCATATTCAAAGCCAAAACCAAAGAGGAAGAAGTGTGTGCAGCAGCAAAGAAGAAATCAATTGCATTAATAAGCTCCAGGACATGCATGGAAGCTGCCATATTGAAGAAATAAAGAGAGAATGGATAAACAAAGAAAGAGAAGTCAAACCAATGAATGCAAAGAAGATTGATGATGCTGGAATTGTTATCTAGCTACAAATAGAGGAAGGTTGCTGCAGTTTTATGAAGACACACGAGATGGAGCAAGTGGAGCAAATGATAAGAAGACAAAAATAAAGATATTTGTGAAGCCAAAGTCAAGGAAGTAGGCCAAAATTAAGGAAGATATTTGAAAATGATGGGCTACTTATTTGAAATGGTGAAGCTACTTGATTATTATATAATACAAGGCTCCTTTCTTTGGCTATAAATTAAAGCTTGGAGCAAAGAAGCAAGAGGGGGAGATACACGGAAAAGAGAAGGAAAGAAAGAAAGAAAGAGAGAAAGTGAGAAAGAAAGAGAACAAGGACGGGAAGGAAAGAACCGAGAGCTAATAACTCTCTTAAAATTGTTCTTCACCTTTCTTAGTTCTCATTTAATTCATGTATTGTAGTTTCTTTGTTTTGTTTTAAATATTAATTATGTCTAGCTAAAATCCTTAACTAAGGTTGGATGAAACACCATTATTAAATAAAGTTCTAGTTTTTATTTTCAATTCTCAAATATTGTGGTGTTCAATGATTATAATTTTCACTTCACATGATTAATAGGTTAATTTTCTTTTCACCACTTCTGTCATATATTTGTGGTAGTTAAAACTTTGGATTAATCTATTAATTCATCCTTGGTTTATATTTCTAGTTTACAAATTTCTTTGATATTTTGTTATTCAAATAAACTTTTTCACATAGGATGCTTAGGAAACTTTGATCCTTTGTAGTTAAATAATTTTGTTTACATATTATGCTTAGAATTTGCACTTTTGAAGGGAAGGTAAATTTACTTATGATCTAAATTACAAGCTTAATTGATAAATCTTGAGAAAGCAGTAGATTGATTTCTAGATTACTACTCCATGGGAATTGAAAGATAAATAATTAGGCTCTTATGGGATAATGGTGTGGATTCTAATACCTTAGTTATTTGGGTATACTAGTGATTTGCCCCCTAAACTTGTACCTAATTTTCAATTTACCCCCTATCCTTTTTTTTTAGAAAATTAAGGATATGAACTTTTTTTCTTTCTCCAATTCCCCCCTACCGTCTAAATCCTCAACACTTCATCCAATTTTCAGTTAAATCATTTTTAAAAATTATTTTTTTGGAAAAAAAATTGAAGAAAAAGAGGAAATTTGACCAAAAAGAAGAAGAACAAGAAAAAGACACTAAACTGCTTTTGAATCTTGCTCTGCAATTCTTAACATTGTTCCCCTGCATCTTCTGACATTTCTTTCTTTCTAAATAAAAAATCCATCTTTTTTGTTGTTGATAATTTCAGCCCAATAAGCAGATAGAAGATGCCAAGCTTGCAAGGTATTTCCAAACAACATTGCAAGAATTCCAGAAAGTTTAGCAGCTCGCCTTTGAGCGCGATTCTACTTACATGCCTTCCTTGCCTAAAGAAAAAAAATTCCAGAGAACCCAGCTTGCAAGGTATTTCCAAACAACATTTCAATGGTCTACTTATATAATAGGGCTTGCTAATCCTTTGAGTACCAACACACCACCGACACTGCTAGGATTCCCAACTCCAGTACTAGGATTCAACCCCCCTCCTCCAGCTCTATTCCCTCCCTCAACCCTAAATCCCCCCGCTTCCTCCCATACGCACGCAAGATCCACCGGCGAAACCCATCCCTAGCCCCAGCCGAAACCCATCTCCAGCCCTTGCTCCCAAGACCCAGACCCATTCCATTCCCCAGCCCCTCATCCCACGCGAGCTTGCACACAGAGAGGGAGAGAGAGAGAGAGAGAGAGAGAGAGAGAGAGAGAGAGAGAGAGAGAGAGAATGAGCAAATTCCTTGTGCCAATTTATCCCGGAATGAACTCTTACCTGAATCCCCCATGTCCAAAAGATCGAATTACTCTGTTTTCCTCGGAGCTTTCGTTTTCCTTCCTCAGCGCAAGCGCAGAGAGAGAGAGAGAGAGAGAGAGAGAGAGAGAGAGAGAGAGAGAAGGAAAACAAAAAACAAACGCAACCCACATCCAAATATGAACTCAACCCGAATTTGCCAAGAATATCTCAACGCCGTAAGCATCCTAAGCCCAGATCGTGATGAAATTTAAGAGAGACAGAGAGAGAGAGAGAGGTAGAGAGACAGAGAGAGAGATATGGCAGGTAAGGTTTTTTTTTATTTTTAAAATTTATAATTTTTAATAACTATATTTATATTATTATTATTTCAAATTTTATTTTATTTTCACATGGAAATGACCAATTTACCCTCATATTTAACGGCAAATTGAATGAAATGTTGAGGATTTAGACGGCAGGGGGGAAATTGGCGAAAAAAAATAGTTCATATCCTAAATTTTCTAAAAAAAAAGAATAGGGGGCTAATTGAAAGCGAGCTACAAGTTCAGGGGGTATTTCACTAGTAAACCCTAGTTATTTTACTCATAAATTTTAATTTTAATTTCAGTTTATTGTCATTTCCATATTTGTTTTATGCTTTATTTAATTTTCTTTATTAACAAACAAATCACCATTTGAATCAACTAGGTTGGCAATGAAATTAACTTGGGTATAATTGGTTTTCTACCTTTTCACTCAATCCCTTGGGTACGACCTCGCTCTTACACGCTTATGCTATATTTGATTCGTGCGCTTGCGAGTTTATAAATTTTAAAAACACCTCTTTTGGTCACAATAGGAACAAATGTTGGAAATGTTGATGATGATGAAGAAGACGTTAGGTGAGATGATGCAAGTGTTCATCAGAATAGAAGTGTGGGTGATGACTTTATTGAGGAGATGTTTTCACATCCTGATAGTGGGTCACAATATGGGGGTTCAGAATATGAGGGATCTCAATTTGAGGATGTTGAGGATTTGGAAGATGATGAGACAACCTTTACACAACCAAATCCCCAACTCTCGAGTGCCCAACAACGTGCCCAACAGAAGAGACCCGCACAAGATGCAGCGAGTGGTCCAAATCATTCTCGTAGGAAGGTAAATGCTTTGAATGAAATATCTAACAAATTTGAACTTATGGCTGAAGCTGTAGCAGGAATGGCACCTCAGCTTGCAGGCTAGGTTAATGTTCTTTCAATAGAGAAGGATCTTGTTAATATGCAAGCTAAACTCGGTGGTGAACTGAGGAAAATAGAATTCCTATCTCCTTTGCAAGTATTTCGTATCACCAACATTTTAGCCAAAGAGCACGATTTGCTGAGGTCTTCTTTACCATGACCGATGAAGAAAAAAAAAAGATTATGTATTTAATCTTATGGAGCATGGCTTACAGTGATTGTGATTGATGAGTATTGGGTGAATGACTTTTGTGGAGATTATATATCTCTTTTTTTGGTAGTATGAAGATTATGTATTTGATGGTATGAAGATTATGCAGGTTATTATTATTTGATTGTTTACTAGTTATGTAGGTGAAAGATATATATTTATTGGAGTTTATTTTTTCATTTGAAATTGGCTCTGGACAAAGGTGTTATTAACATTATCATTAAACTGGGCTCTTACTGTTCATCTTGTTCAGCATATTGGTTTCTCATGTTTACACCGCCTTATTAGTTTGCTGTAGGATTAGTTTGGTCCCCTTAGTCAATTTGAGAATTATATGTGTTGTGGTGAAAATGTGCAGGGCATTTTAGTAATCAAATTAATTTGGATTCTGATTCATGAAAATTAGTAAACAATAACAATGGGAATCAACCCCATTCCTTTGCTAATTCTATATGTTTAGTAAACAGCTTAATGGGAGTGATTCTTTCCATACTGATTCATATACTGCCCCAATTCCTAAATTCTCTGATTCCTTACTTCCTCCATTACTGATATGTAAACATGCCCTTATTATATTAACACACCCACCCACCCAACCTCTAATACGTTTCCCTTAGAGCACTTCCACCCATTTGTCATGGCAAAGGGTAAGGGCAAGTAAGAGCGGTTAATGTTTACTTGAATAGTATATGACCTAGCAATTTTTTTTGTGCTTGTCCACCCATGGTCATGGTAACCTAAGGGCAATTTGATAGGACCCGACCCAAATTCCACTTAGGAATCCAAGCCGAACCCTGTACGTGTTCGACACCTGGCAAGTGCCGAGCACAAATGACCAAACTGCCCTTCTAGTCAAAAATTTCTAAAACAACTGGGGTTTGACTTCTGCCAAAAGACTCAGCAAAGTCTCCCCTGAAACGGACCAAACCCAAGATTACACCTGTCAAACATGCATATAAAATATACACCAACTGCCAGCATACAAAAATTTACATACTAACAGTTAGACAAGTGTTCTAGGGCAATATCAGAGCTCTACACAGATTAGGTTACAAGTATAAAATAATTATACAAGACCCTACGTCGTTAAGGGGTGTGGCAGAAGCTGGACTCGGCCCGGTGGTGGCTCACTATGCATGCTTACTGCCTGGGGGGCGCAAAACACGAAAAGGGGTGAGTGGACCAAAAACAAAGCTTTAGAAACATAATATAAAAACATACTAACCCCCACTGTAAAATCAGTTGTAAAACTAAATCATTTCTTATATAAATACCCGTACTGGAATCAATGCATTCATATATATATATATATATATATATAGAGTCAAACACACACTTGATTAAAACATTAAGTCCTCGAAAGCATTGAAAACAACTTTAAATCTACCACCTAGGTGTACCCATTTATTGTTCCGTCAATTCCATATAATCCGTCAATTCCCTAGTTCCGTCAATTCCTTATGTTTCCATCAATTCCTCTATAATCCGTCAATTCCATTCTCGTGCCACCGGAGTGACACATTCTCGCAGGTCTCGGTGACGCAAGGTCAACCCAAACTGCTATCTCGCAGGATTCAGGGGGCACTAGGTCGACCTGATCCGCAATCTCGCACCTCACGCTCCCGGCGTCCCCGAAACCCGTGGGGCAGTGTCAAGCATGCTGACCTAACCGAAAGCAACAGGATGTCCGTTGACACCATTATAACCGAAGGCAACTAGATGTCCGTAGACATCATTATAACCGAAGGCAACTTTTAAATCCGAAGGCAACATATTTATCGAAAGCAACCTTAAATAATCTTGGGTACCTATGGTGGTTTCTAAGAAAAATATAGTTTCAAAAATAATTTAACGAGAAATAAAATAAATCTTATTTAACTCTGAACTCTACTGCCCTTTTATTTGTTAACTATCTAGAACTCTAGTATGCCAAAAAAATCTCTAGGCACTCTCAACTCAGCAGCATGTAAAATATAATAATAATCATATAAAAGCGATAAATCAAGCTATTAAAACTCTGATCAATGAATAAACTCATTCAAGATCAAATAATGATATTAAATTGCATAAATTCATTTATGAAAACAAAAAGGTCCACTCACAGATACTCTGAGCTAGCTGGGCCATTTGAAGGTCCCTCATGCGGGTCACCTGGTGCTCGGGTGCCTCACTTGGTCTGATCGGTGGCCGGAGAAGAAAGATATCGCCGGCTGAAATTCTATTGAAAACCGGCGACTCCGAGCTCGATCCAGCAAGATTCTTGCGGCTGCTAGCGGCGAGATGGGCTAGGGTTCAGTGGCGGGCTCTGGCCTGTCAGGTCTGGGGCTGGCCGACGTTGGTGGTGATGGTTGGGTGGCTTGGGGCTGGTTCGGGTGAACAGTAACGAGTAGGGGGGTTTGCGCGAGGAAGAAGAGAATGAGGAGAGAGAAAGGGGTAATCTGATTTTAAGTATTTTGTCCTTTTTCAGTATTTTGCTCGTAATTTCTTCGTTACATGTCCGATTTGAGTCTACTACGTGTCTACAGACTCATTTTGTCGTGCTCTACACAACGGTACAAGTGGATTTTCCAAATTCTTCCCCGGTCAAAAAGTCAACTTAAAAAGGTTAGAATTGTCTTTTCCTCTATTAAGTTATTAATTAACTATTATTTAAGAATCGGGTTGTTACACAATTACTATTACATGGGATTAATTTTATTTATATGAATGAGATTAATAAATAAAAATTTGATAGGTATGTATAAAATATTTGAATTTTTTTGATAATTTTTCAGAATTGTTTTTTATTTCTTAAAATAATTTTTCTTGTGTTAATTATATTTTTGGTCAATGGAGTTTGAGTCGAAATCAAATTTGGTCATCGTGATTTCAATTTTCCTAATTTCATCACGTAGTTGCAGCAATTAACAAGTCCAGTCCAATTCCTCAATTCCGTAAATTTGCCTAATTAAAAAAATATTTAATATGAAATTAAAATAATAAACATTATGTAAAATAATATTTAAAAAAATAAAATTGTAACAACAACTAAAACCATTAATCCCGACCGATTCCCCCAAGCCGTCACCAACCTCACCCCAAACCCAGCATCTCGGCCGCCTATCCTTCTTCTTCCTCCTCCCACCCACACACCAAAGTTCTACTCTATCTCTCTCTCACGGCCTCTATCACCTCCGACGAAACTCAGCCATCTCCGACGAACTTGAGCTTTTTCCAGGGAATACCCAAATGCTGCATATGAATCTACATGAATTTGTTTTCTCAGTCTACATGAATGATGAATCTACAGGAATTTTTTTTCTCAGGGAATACTCAAATACCCATTAATCGTGCCTCCTATGGGTATTTTTATGAACTCACAAATTTTGCTGATTATTGCTATGGGTCTTCTTTATAAACTCAAAATCTTATACTCTGGATGTTTGTGAAATTGTGACTATTACTGAACCCAAAAAATTATAGGAGTTTTGGATCTCTATGGCTATGAGTAATTCCAAAATTTGATGGATGAGAGTGAACAAAACACAAGCTTTATATCAGTAACCTATCAAAATGTTAACATATCGATTTTGGATTTCTCATAGTTCCACCATTTAAAGAAATGTATACAGCATAATCAATTATTTTGCACTCCAAACTGTGTATTTTCTGGGAGGGTATGATGAGGAAGAGTTAAGAGGAAGGATACATTGAGATGTTCTCATGTGGGAGGAGGCAGTCGATCTGTGGTGGGGATAGGAAGAGTTAATTTACTTTTGATTTATTTATTTTAAATATTTTTTAATTAAGCAAATTGACGGAATCGAGGAATTGGATTGAATTTGTTAACTGTTGCAATTATGGTGATGAATTTGGGAAAATTAAAATTACAGTGACCAAATTTGATTTCGATCCAAAATCTGGTGACAAAAAATGGGCCCGTTTGGTAACATTTTCGAAGAATGTTTTCTTAGAATATTTTCAAAGAAGGAAAATAAGAAAATGAATTTGCATTTTCAGGAAATGAAAATGCGTCTGGTAGATTAATAGAAAACATCTTTAGAAAACAAAAACAATGAAAACGTGTCTGATAGTACAATTTGAAATAATAATATGTAAGTTATTTTTATGAAAACATTTCCCATTAGAATGGAAACAACTTTTTTCTGTTTTCTACAAGTACACATGAACTTGTTTTCTTTTTATGAAAGAATTCTCAGTGTTTTCTGTTTTTGGGGCACCGAATGTGTTTTGTTTTTGCCTCATTTTTGTTCTCTGAAAATAAAAATAATCCCTTAAAACGTTACCGAATGGACCCTAATTAACCCATTTTTCTGTGTTGAGTTGGGTGCCTATCTTGGGCCTTATCCGGGCTGGATGTCACCCTTGGAGCAGATTTTGGGAGAGGAGGCCTTTTGACTGGGCTGGGCTGTCCGCTGGAGATGCTCTTACGCCTATTCATTTATCGCAAAATTCTACACTAATCATTTATTGCGAAACTCTATAAAAAGGGGAACACACATTTTAACCACAAATATTCCAAAAGGTGTATTTGATAGTGTAAGAATCAAATAATCTAACGGCTAAAACTATGTCAGTTGAAGACCATATAAATATGGACCTTAATATAGAACAACTCTCCATTTATCACCCATCCCACCTCTTCGAATCTATTCATCCAAAAAATTCCTCTCCGAACCCTATATCTTCCTTCACCTTATGCCCCAAGAATCAAACGTGGGCTCATCAGCTATAGCACTCTCCGTCATGTGCCCTCGATTGCTCGTGTGCTGTCGGCGGTCAGGTACTGTTCAGTAGCAGCGACGTCGTCTTATCAGGTACTGTTCTCTCCTCTGGAACTGAGTCGTTAAATCTTTCGTTCCAGATCGATACCGGACCGCGAGTACGCTCGATCCAGATCGAAATTCGTAGGGGGTGAGCGAATTAGGCAACTATGGACTAAATTTTAGTGATTTCTCACTTATTACCTCTATGTGAAGTGCGTAGTTTACAGTTCTCGTTGTCTGGGTTCTGTGAATAATAATATCTTTGCAGTCTGAACTACAAATTAGATGTGTTCACCCTCAAATGTTTGTTTCAACGCCTGTTTATGCAGTTTGCAACATCCATTGCTCCGGTTATAAGAAGGACAAGAGAAGCTGCTGCTGTTATCATTTTTGTTTTTCAGACCAAGTAGGGTACATAACATTGTAGGAACTTGAGCATGAGCGGTGCACCTAAAAGACCTCACGAAGAGAGTGGTCATTCCTCCTCTTCAAAATATCCACATGATGATTTAGGAGCTTACCCGAAGCTGTCATCATCGGTTTCCAATGAGTACCATCCTCCCTATGAGATGGCTCAAGATTCTCGCTTGCCGAAGATTCCCCGTACAGAATCCCGTGACCCAGATAGAAGATCTCCCATTCATTCAATATATCGAATGCCATCAACTTCAAATGATTTGCATGTAGATCAGCCTGCTGCTTCTGAAAACAGATTGGAGTCCAGAGATTCCAAGGATACTAGAGATCTTCGGTTTGAGAACCGAGACACAAAGACGGAGACAAGGGACTTATACAGTGAGTCAAGAAGGGATACACAGAATGCTAAGGGTGAAAAGGATGTGAGGTATGACAGTCGAGGGGATGACAATAAGGAGACGAAATATGAAAGGGAGAATTTTAATGATGTGAAGGCTGACCTGAAAATGGAAGGTTATGGTGTGGCCAGTAGTCACCTGAATTGGAAAGACTCAAAGGAATACCATAGAGGAAAACGGTATTCTGATGCCCCAGCTGGAAGTACAGATACCTGGCATCGCAGTAGCACACAAGGCCATGTTGAGGTTGGAAAGGAAGTCCCTGTTACTGAGGAGCGGGATCATGTAGAGGCACATGAGGCTGTTGGGGAAAATAAATTTGATTCTAAAGGTGAGGATAAATTCAAAGAAAAGGATAGAAAAAGGAAAGATATGAAGTACCGGGAATGGGGAGACAGAGATAAGGAAAGAAGCGATCGTAGGAGCACTATTCCAGTAGCTAACAGCAGTAGTGAGTGTAAAGAACCAGCAAAAGAAGAAAGAGATGCAGAGAGGTGGGAGAGGGAGAGGAGGGACACCGGCAAAGACAAGGAAAGACTAAGAGAGAGGGAAAGGGATCATACCAAGAAAGACCCATGGAATGGAGTAGAGAAAGATGGTTCAAATAATGAGAAGGAAGTGGGGGACGGGTCTATTAGAGTGTCAGAACAGGAAATTCTGCCAGCAGAGCAGAAGAAACAGAAAGATTTTGATAGTTGGAGAAATGTTGATAGGGAATCCAGAGATAGGAGGAAAGAAAGAGATGTTGATGTTGAAGGAGATAGAACTGAAAAGCGCAGTAGGGGCTATGACAAAGAATCAGATGATGGATGTGCAGATTGTGAAGGGGCTACAGACCGAGATAAGGAAGTTTGTAATTATGGAGTTCAGCAGCGTAAAAGGATGCAACGGTCAAGGGGTAGCCCTCAGGTGGCAAATCGTGAGCTGCGCTTTAGGTCCCGCACTCAAGACAATGAAGGGTGTGTTTAAATATTTTCCTTTTCCGTTTCTTATTTTATTGCAAGAATGATGGGTTACGGATTTCACATATTCAAAAAAGTATGTGAAAATATTCTCTAGCGCGATTTCACATATTCAAAAAAGTATGTGAAAATATGCTCTAGCGTATTGATAAACTACTAATTTTGAACCTAAATTTAGTAGATTCATAATTGTGTTTGTTTTGCATATGGATTCAGAAAAGCTATTCGTCTGTAGTAATCTGTGCAATGGCTACAAGCAATATATTTTCTAGGTATATGCAAAATTCTTTGGAAGTGGAAGATCAACTTTTGTAGTGTAGACAATGATATACTGTCTACACATATTAAAAGCATAACTGGTGTGAAAATAAAGTGGCAGTTATCTCTCCACTTCTTTATAGGATATTTGTTTATTGAAATTAATTTTACTATAGTTATCATAAGTCATTTGCTGAAAGGTTTATCTTTTAATTTTTTTTTTACTGATTCAATTTGTAATTTGGTGGTGCGAATTATAAATGATAAACATATTTGTTACTGCGATCACTTTATTTGTTATCATAAGTCATTTGCTAAATGTAATGGCAGCCCAAGGTAATAGCTTGGTAAAGCATAAATCTTATAATACCATTATAAATTCAAGAATCAAGTTTAAATGAAAACTATACTTTTCCTTAAAGTGTGCTTATTATTTAAGTGAAATATCAATGTACAGCTATCCTTGTTTTCTTCAGCAAAATGTCATTCGTCACCATACAGTCAAATTTGGTTTCATGTTGAAGTTAATGGATATTCATTTGTCTTGTGATGGAAATGTTGTCCCTCGTTACATACACAATTTAATTTTGTTTATGTGTTCTTGTATTTTGCAGATCCCAAGGTGTGCCCATGTATTCCATTTTCTTGCAACAAGAATTTTTTTGTTGGTGAAGTTCTGTAGATGTCAGCAGAAATTTATTTTGTTTGTGCTCTTCACTTTACCCTCCAATAAATGCATACATGTATATGTACAAATCCCAACCATATCCCTTGTCCATAAATAATTTCTTCCATTCATATTCACATTAATTTATACACACATAAGTCTGCACTTACAGTTTTACTGTTGTCACTGCTGTTTGATTATATATACAAAAACCAGAGGTGTTTGTCTAAATGAAGCTTCAGCCTTGATGTGATTGAGGCTATTTTGGTACATATATTCATCTTTCTGGAATTGAATGTGTTGCTTTTGATGATTGCAATTATGTCATCTACATTTAATATATAGGCTTAATCCTAATGAGTGGATTTCAATATCATGATTAAAGGTTTGAGTACATGTCACTGGAAAAACATTTCTCAGGGTTTTAGCTTTTTCTATCCTTACCTTCATTTGTGGTGGGGAATGAGATTTAGAACAGCTTTTTCGAGTTTGCCTCCATTGTTGTGCATATCTCCCTCGACTTTGTAAGCTTTCCGACTCTCAAATTATTCCATTTCCAACATGGCTGGAATTTTAATCTTCACAGAAATCTGACTGGTTTGGAGATTGTGGAGCTGTCTCTCTATTTTCTTCATTTGTAAATGCATCCTTTCATTTTGGTAGACTGGATATAAGATTTTGGAAATTTGGTCCTGTGGGAACTTTGCATGTAAATCTTGTTGTAGTAGGTTGATAGATTAGCCACCTCTCCCCAATTTTAATCCTTGCACGATTTGGTTGATTAAAATACCATGTTAGAGGTGGGGTTTCCTCTGTTATTTTGTCAGATTGGAAAGCATTTTTTCTGTAATTCCTTGGAAATTCTGTTTGAGTTAATTACAAAAGCATCCCCTGATGTTTGACTTTGTTTGGCATGTAATATTAGTAGAACCTCAAACAAACAAGCATTAGATGATAGTGACAGAGCATGTGGATGGAAAATTGCTGCGCAATCCCATTTGAAATGAAGGGGAGAAGAAAACTACTCTGTTGACCCCAACTTCTCGCCAGTTTGATGAATCATTTACTGATCAACACTAAGGAAAAGAACCCTAAATGACATGCCCAAATCTCATGTCTTTTATCTCATGCTTGCCCTCTCATTCTGGTGGTTTCAGTGTGGACAATGTTTGCTATGGTTGATGCTGGTTGGTTAAGGGTTGTCTTTTGTGCCCAAAAATAAGCCTCTTTCATAATTAAAAAATTCTTCCCTCTTCCCCCATGATGAATTAAGGTCTGAAAGAAAAGAGCCTTCCCCTTACCCTCGTGGTGAAGTAGTCTGGTTTGAAAGAAGGGAGCTCTGAACTTGTCTGGAATTCGGAAAGTAAGAAGCAATAAGAACAATTGCCTCTAGAGTCACATGATTTATTGAATCTAAAGAGAAATAAGCATTTTCCTAGGGAGGAAAACTTGTCAATGATTTCACAGCCTTCTTTTGGATAGGCGGACAAGGGGGGATATTATTTTTCTTGGGTCAATGTATGTTACATTGTTATAGAACACTGTGCATGATAAAACATCTTCTTAGCTTCTAAATTCTTTGAAAATAGGTTCCGTTCTAGTTTTTTTTTTTAACAGATGCAAACACTCAAACTGAGCAGGAGAGAGTTAGAGTGTTTTCTAGTCATGTAGTAAAAAGTTTTCTTAGCTTTTCTGTAATAGTCAACATCAGTAATTTGTATTGCATGGTTATTGTTGCACATTGGTTGTGTGCTAACACTGCTATTGTTTCAGGTAAAAATGAAGTATCCTCTGTTGTTTATAAAGTTGGCGAATGCATGCAAGAACTGATAAAGCTGTGGAAGGAATATGAAGTATCTCAAGGTGAAAAAAATGAAAGCTCTCTAACTGGTCCAACCCTTGAAATTCGGATCCCAGCTGAGCATGTTACAGCAACAAATCGCCAAGTAAGATCTAAATTATGTTCATACGAAATTGGGCTACAATGTACTTGTTTTCTTGCATTTTCGTCGTGATAATTTTCTAGTGCTCCTGTGTTCAAACTTTTTTGTATATTTCTGTTCATGGTTTCCACACAGAGTATTGCTCATTGTTTGTGTATTCTTTTGAATGTACTTGTTTTCTTGCATTTTCGTTGTGATAATTTTCTAGTGCTCTTGTGTTCAAACTTTTTGGTATATTTCTGTTTATGGTTTCCACACGGAGTATTGCTCATTGTTTGTGTATTCCTTTGCTTCATATGTGGTATGTCAGATGTGAACACAATTCTGTAGGTATTTGATATTAGCAGCTATTCTAGTCTTCATATATGTTTTTTCTTAATTTTTAATTTTTAATTATTTTATTTTATTTTTAACACGTTTCTGTTACTAGGTGCTTTTTAGAGTGTAGTCATTTTTTCTTTCCAAATTAATTGACTGCCTTTATGGTTTGGCAACTTTTGTACATTTGTTTGCCCTTGTGAACCAATTTGTTTTGAAAGTTTATTGTTCAATTCTCATTCTTATCAGTGTTTAGGTTGGGGAAAACATTAATATTTGCTTTTGTCTATTCTTCATTTGTTCTTTTGATTTGTTTTTGTTTTATGTTTTTAATTCCATTACATGCAGGTTAGAGGTGGCCAGCTGTGGGGAACAGATATATACACAGATGATTCTGATCTCGTTGCTGGTATGTGGTTTTAGGGTTGGTTTAAGTTTTTCTTTGGTCAGATGGTTGGTTTCAGTTAGTAGTGAGTCTATATGTCATATGACCTGGTCATGTATGAAACTGAGTATTAATGGTTCAGTGTTGCTTTCCAGTTCTCATGCACACAGGATATTGCCGACCAACAGCGTCTCCCCCACCTCCTGCAATCCAGGAGTTGCGTGCTACAGTTCGAGTACTACCTCCACAAGACTGTAAGTGCATTTCTTGCTTAGTGTGAATAGGTGCCACTATCAATGTCTGTTACTTACAAAGAATATGGACATGGAAATTTGATTGAATGTACCTCGAATTTTGATTTAAAATGATTTAAAGCAATTGTTTATTCGTTGTACTTGTGATGTTGAATTAGATGAACAACTCAGGACTACATTGAGTTCCTAAATACGAATATCATTAATCATTCATTCATTTGCTTACCCAACAATTAATACAATAAATATCCCAATGGTTAATACATATAAGCTCTTTTTCATTCATTTATTTATCAAGAAAATTGCTTAATTTCAATTTAAAATGTTTATTAAAAAAAATTAATTAAAATAACATCAAAGAAGAAGAGAGAAATAGGTAAAGAAATATAAATAAGTAATTAGCTATCATTAATTAAAGGATCAGTTAGTGAGTTAGAATGTGGTGTCCCATCCTTGATTGTTTTAGGGAATGACTATAGAGATTTCCCGTCGAGGTCATTTCAATTCTTTGTGGCACTTGCTCATCCAGAGTAAAATATGGCTTACAAGCAAACAACTGGGATTGAGGCATGACTCAGTGCTTTGCAAAGCATTTCTGAAGGACTTTCTGTTTTCTCGTCTAATATTCACGTTCTTGTGGAGGGGGATAAAACTCAATTTTGGGAGGATTACTTGGGTGGGAATTGAAGTGCTTTTCCCCTTCTGTTCTCCCTCCTCTCCTTAATTGAGAACTTCTCACTTTCATCCTTTAGAGCTGATGGAGAGTTTGCTGTCTTTAGGTTTGTTTTCTTGCGAGTCATTTCTTGATTCTTTTGTTATGCATGACAACTTCTCCCCATTCCTTATGATATGGAAGGCCAAAGTGCCTCCCAAGGTGCACTTGTTCATGAAAGGGTAAATATTTGTGAGGTCCGAATCTGGTGGTACATGTCTAGGGTTTTTGAGGGTATTAGAAGGGCTTATGGGTGTATTGATGTCAGCGAACTGGTAATCTTGGAAGCTTTCCATCTGTTAGTTAATAATAAAAATTGCTGAAATTTGGGTCTTTGGTTGCTAGGTTTATTGTCTATTTAAAGGGGTTGCGCTTGCCAAATTATAATTCTAAGTGAAGAAAAGATAGCATTCCCTATATTAGATAGTAATGAAAAGCCCACGCTGTTTGTTCCAATTTAATGGCACTCCACCAGTTTTTCAATTAAAAAACCTAAGCTAGTTCTTTTTCATTTACACACACTCCAAAGAGTAAATTAATGCTTTGTTTACTTTTAATTCTAACATTTTATTAGGTTACATTTCTACTCTGAGAAACAATGTTCGATCTCGAGCCTGGGGAGCTGCGATTGGTTGTAGCTACCGTGTTGAGCGCTGTTGCATCGTGAAGGTGATAAGAACTTAAAGCCAATTTATTTATCCTTTTTAAGCGTGTGTGTGTGTGTGTGTTTTTTACCCTTTATATGTAATGGCTAAATTATATAGTGCTTCATATGATTTTGCACATGCTAAGTACATATTTAGGGACTTGGATTTAATAATTTGTTAGCATGAACTGGAAACTAGTGGTTTGTAATGATTCTTCTGGGCTTATAGCACTGATGCTTCTTCTTAATTATTTGGTTTTCAGAAGGCAGGAGGAACCATTGATCTTGAGCCTTGTCTTACGCACACTTCTACAGTGGAGCCTACCCTTGCTCCAGTGATTGTTGAGCGTACAATGACTACAAGGGCTGCAGCTTCGGTATTATTTTGACATCCTCTACTCAGCAAATGTTTTTTTTTATTTCTATTTTAGTTGAAACTTTTCTTCCTTTTGGAATATGTCCCCTAGTCCATTTTCCATTATTGCTGCCACTTTTAAGTGTTAATTTTTGAAACATGCAAATCACTGCTTAAGGAAGTTTTATTTATTTATTTGTAATAGAAACTTGTCTTTTGGATTATATGTCCTATTTCATTTGCCATTATCTGCAGCAGCTGATTAGTTTAAATCTTCGAAATATATAAGTGGTTTGGGGATTTTCATATTCTCAAGTATTCAACATCTTGTGAAACCCTTTCCTGACGCATAAAATACTGTGATAAAATAAGGCAGTGATCTGGAATTTACACTCAGACAAAAGAGTTGATTCTTTTGAAATGTAAAATGTGGTGTGTTATTGAACAAACCCAGAACAGGGTTTCTGCACACAAATATGTACTTGGGTTAGGAAAATTATTGTTGTAGAATTTACCCATAAGTTGTAAACTTTGGAAATGCTATCTTATGCAATAAGAGTGACTCAATGAAGGATACCAAATAGTAACTGAATATGGACCCTGCATTTATATGTTTCAAATGATTTACAATATTATCTGCTGCATTTGTGTGAGACCAATATTTTAGTTTAGAAATCTTTATGAAGCAGAGTTCACAATGATTTCATCCATACATATTGCTCCTAATATAACTTTTGGTAAACTGCTGGCAATTTATGTGTTGTGTCAAAGATCTTGCAACTAATTTTGACGCAGAATTGGTGTGGGCCTTCTAGCAATCCATGAGGCCTTTCGCATTTTGTATTTTAAAGTGTAGATGTATTGAAAATGAATTTGAATGATGTTCAGAGTATTTTACACTGGAAATCAATCAGCAATAGATTTTCCCAAATGCTTGAAACTTTCTTTCAATGTTTTTGCTTTGTTATTATTAATTGTATTTGCACATCACGTTGTTTACCTCAAAGGAAGGTTCAGCTCTAGACATTCTTGATAATGTGCCCTTTTTGTTAGTGGGGTGGCATGTAGATCTATTATAGTAATTATGTCTTGAACTTCTTTGGTTTTGCATTTTGTTGCCTTCAACACTGCAGTTATACAGCTTTAAGACAGGTTTGATCTGGTAGGTTGGGCCTTAAGCTTTGCCCTCGTGTTGTATTGAAAATGAATTTGAATGATGTTCAGAGTATTTTACACTGGAAATCAATCAGCAATAGATTTTCCCAAATGCTTGAAACTTTCTTTCAATGTTTTTGCTTTGTTATTATTAATTGTATTTGCACATCACGTTGTTTACCTCAAAGGAAGGTTCAGCTCTAGACATTCTTGATAATGTGCCCTTTTTGTTAGTGGGGTGGCATGTAGATCTATTATAGTAATTATGTCTTGAACTTCTTTGGTTTTGCATTTTGTTGCCTTCAACACTGCAGTTATACAGCTTTAAGACAGGTTTGATCTGGTAGGTTGGGCCTTAAGCTTTGCCCTCGTGTTTTGTTTTGAGTTGGCAGCAGGCAAGACTGCCGGGTTTGTGATTATTTGGAGGGTATTTGGGAATGTTTCGTCATTTTAAAAAGTTGTTTATGGAACTAGAGTTTGAGGGGTCGGAGATGTGAGATGAGGTGGAGTTTCTCTAGAAGAGTTTATTGAGGTTGAATTTTGTTATTGGGTGTCTTCTGAGATCCAATACATCTTATTCTTGTCCTTATGATTCATGCGACTTAAATTGAATTTCCTTCCTTATGAGGGGTTAGAACTTTCTGCTTTGGAGGCTAAAGATAATGTTCTGAGGTGCTTGTATTCTTGGGCAATGAAGACTATACCCTGTTTTTTTCTTTGGTCAGATGGACTACCCTGTTGTTTTTTCAGTTTTTGTCTGTGTTCTGCCTTTAAGTTTGTAATTTTCTCTGGCCTTCAACGTTCAT
This sequence comes from Prunus kanzakura, assembly GCA_020521455.1. NCBI lineage: Eukaryota > Viridiplantae > Streptophyta > Magnoliopsida > Rosales > Rosaceae > Prunus > Prunus kanzakura. The sequence continues at coordinate 987,241 of BPUM01000065.1, forward strand.
TGGCAATGGAAGTACGAAAGGCCTCTGTGAGACTGGGTGGCGACAGCAAACAACCTTAAGCTTTATTTGGGGTGAACACATATACTTGTTAAACAATGCACCTTGCCTTACATTTTTCTTTGTTTGCTACGATGGGCTTATCCCTCCTAACTTTGCTATCTTTTCTTGATTAAATCTTAGCTAAGATAAGAACTCAACTTCTAATGCTTCTTTTGACCAATGTATGATTTATTAGAAAGTGCATGTCAAGTTTATCTCAACTGCTTTCAACATTTTTTTCAAGTTAATGCAAAAGGTGCTATCGCTTAAGTTAATTTTAATTTGTAAAACAGTATAACCATAGTTAGGCAGCGCCACCATAACCAATTTAATATGCATGTACTCTTGAAAAAAAATTCGTTTGTTAAATTTCAACATCAGATGATTTTTTATTTGTGCTTATGTTTAGATTTCCAGTCATTACTGCAGTGCTATAGTTTCATACTTGGATAGCATATCTGTGTATTGTCATATGATTTTACAAGCCATTCAACAATCGTCACGATTTCCCAGCTTACATAATGGCTTTATTCTTCAGAATGCATTGCGGCAACAAAGATTTGTACGAGAAGTTACAATACAGTACAACCTCTGCAATGAGCCTTGGTAGGCCACATCTTTCTTGCCCTTTAATTTTGTTGAGCCTTGGTTGTTAGATGCTTGTATTATCTACAAACTTGCATTCTCTTTCATTTTGTGGAATGAATTTGAGACGTGTGCTATATTTTAACCCAAGCAATGACATTCTTAGCCTGTATAATTATCTAATAATATCTATTATATTATAGCGGAGCTTCGTCTGAGTGCTTAACGGTGTTTATCATATTTGCATCTCATGCCATAACTCCCTCAGTTCTCTTGGGCAGCTGTCAGATTCTTTGAAAATAGCTGTCCACTTTTAATTTGTTGATGACTCACCTTGTTATATGATCATTTTACAATACATAATTATGTTTTATGCGTTCATAGTACTTTTTTGGGTTAATTATATTACATTAGGTTGATACTCATTTGTTCATTTTTGGAGACATTCTTTTGGTTTTTCTTGAACTCTGTCCTCCATATACGTTAAACGAGGTTTTTTCACTAAATACGAACCTCGCTTCTGTTTGGATCCAATATAAGTTTTCTTTTCTTTTTTAGAAAAAAAAAACTTTTGATTTTCAAGGCTACAGACATTCAAGGCATCTAATGAATAATCCTTGAATCTCAGTGTCAGTGCTCTTGTAGGAAAAACTTTTTATCTTTTCGAAATTGTATCTTGTGCTGTCTGTTACACCTCAACCTATGAATACATGTTAATTGCTTCACTCAAACATATTGTGTGCAGTATGGCAACTATTTTTTTCCTTTTTCGGAAAAGATTATTAAAGACTACGCACAATACGCTCATGAGAAAGCCACAACCAAATTATTATAAGAAAGAGCCGGGCCAAACACTCTAATCCCATAGGATGCAGCTTATGATGTTACCTGATTTGGAGTTTTGTTATTGTAGTTTTCTCAAAATTTAAACTTTCAGAGAAATATTGCTTCTTTTTACTTCATCTCACGTGTTTTACTGCTCATTTTTTCTTTTACTTCTAGTTTCCCTATCCATCAATGATTATTGCACCTTTCTAAGTTCATTCTTTCAAATTTCTTCAGGATTAAGTACAGTATAAGCATTGTTGCTGACAAGGGTTTGAAGAAAACTCTTTATACTTCTGCACGTTTGAAGAAGGGAGAAGTTCTTTATTTAGAAACACATTCACGCAGGTATAATGCTAATTATATATTGTACTATGTATCTGGGATTTGAACATGATCTGTTTTGAGGACTAATTTTGATTATCACATTATTTTCTTAATTTGTTTTGGCTACTGAATTTTACATAACATAGGAGATGAGTTACTTGTAAACGAGGGAACATTGACATTTTCCTTCCTATTTCTAGTTTGTTTAGCTAAACAACATAACCGATGAGAGTTTGCTTGCTTGTAAAATACGGACTTCTGTCTTTATTCTTTGTCTTTCCCCCTTTTTACGTTTGTTCTTATTTTCCCTGATCTTGTTTGGTTTCATGATCGTATATGTTCCTTTGGGATTTGGCAATATGTATTTGTGATATGGTTCTCTCTTTTGCTAATATTGAATTTGTACGTTCTAATTGGTAGTTCTTGTTTATTTTCCCTCATCCAATCCCGGTATGGTTCTTGGTCATAAGTGAATTATAAACATTTAGTTAGGGAAAAAGATAAAGCAGAAACTGTATCTTGGTGGTGGGTGAGGATTCTCAAGATGCTGCAATACAAAGAATCAGAAGAATTAATTGAGTTGTTTATACAGAAAGTGATGTAGGATCTTGTTGCTCATAATAACTTTCAAGGTAAACCTTTCCGAAAGTACAGGAATTTTTTTTCTGGGGGCCATATCTGGATGGAGAATTGTGATAACAAGAGTTTCAGAAGCTGGGGTCTGTGGTGCTTTTAGAAGATCATTATGTCTCAATGGGGGAAGGGGGAGCTCTATGGGCTGATTGGAATTGTTGGCTTACCATTTCTAGTATGCAAGACACTGGAATTGGTCTAATTCCTTGATCCCTTGTTATAAATGACCATGGGCAAGCATTTGAAATCAACATTAGTTTACAGCATTTAACTGAGTCTGAAGCAGTTTCTACTTGAATCATTTTCGCCTATCCATTCTACCCCAAAAAAAAAAGAGCCTTACAGAAAATTATGTAGAATGTTGTGAGCAAAACATTATTCTTTAAGTGTGTTGTATTTTATTATCTGAAGGTATGAGCTTTGTTTTACCGGAGAGAAGATGGTCAAAGCTACACAGCTATCACAGATGCATGAAGGCGAGACAGAGAAAAGTCAAAATCATGTATCGCATTCCACCAATGGTGAAAGAAATGATTCTGATCACATTATGATTGATGTCTTTAGATGGTCTCGATGTAAAACGCCTCTTCCCCAGAAGGTCACGCGGTCAGTTGGGATCCCACTGCCCCTTGAATATGTGGAGGTACTTCATATTGTTATATCCTTCATTTTGAGTTCGTGCATATTATAGAATGGGTTGTTCTTTAAAGAACCATTCATTATTGAACAAATTCTCTGTAGATATGTCATTCTGAAAATTATTTCTTTAAAACGCCATTTGGCTTTTTGAATTCCTTTGCCCATGTGAGGTTGGCCCTCTTTTTCTTGATCAAATTTTTTGCAGCCAGTGACTGCCCACTTTACTGACTCTGGTTTGCTTGGACCTGTGTCAAATGGAAAACATTGCAGTGCATGGTGACAAAACTAAATACCAAAGTTTAATAATATTTCAAAAGCAGATAATCTTTATACTGAAGTTCTGTGATTTTGTTTTCTTGCTTCACTGTATGATGTGGGGATGTTGAAAATCTTTATTCAGTGCCATCCAATCTTGCATGTTGAAGTCTTTAGGTGAATATGCATAATAACTGCAGAAAGACAAATTGCTATTGTTATCAATGTCACACACACACACACACACACACACACACACATACACACACACGTGCGCAAGCCTTCTTCCTTTGAATCTGTGCTAAAACAGGATCAGCAATTTGAGATCATCTACTTTATGACAGAAGGTATTGCCTGTGCTACTTGGTTTGGTGCCTCTTGATGGGTTATATGTGAACTAGAATTCTGATACACGCTTTTAGATGCATGTTGCTGCTAGTTATTTTGTTGATAAATTTCACCCTTAATATATTGTTACTCGTCATAGTTTTATTGAGCTTTCTTCCTGGTTAGGTGTTGGAGGAGAATCTTGACTGGGAGGATGTCCAATGGTCACAGACTGGTGTCTGGATTGCTGGGAAAGAATATACACTTGCTCGGGTGCATTTTCTGTCAACAAATTAACCTATGTTTTATAGTTTTCTCAATTTGTTCGAACAACAATGTTTCTTGACTTCTTTTCTTGCCATCCTGATTTAATGTATGGGTTTGGTATAATATATTTTACTCAATGATGACGCTTATACAGTTATATATATTACTATTTATTTCCTTTTCTTTGTAATTATAAGCACTTTCCCGTGTAACTATGTTCTCTGATTCATTTCGGGAAAAATAGACAATAATTTACCAGCACTAGGGAATAGATTTGATCATAATTTCTTGGAGAAGCATTCAAGCTTTCATCAAGCTGTTTCTGTTTCTCCGAACATAATAATTCAGATATAAAGAAGAGAAGTCGGAACTTTTCCTAATTTCTAATGTGCATAACTATATTTCCATTGCAGAAAATTAACTGGGAAATGCTGTCAATGAGGTTTAATTCATTTGTTGCTCCCCAAATGACTAATGACATGTTTGCTAATTAATAACATCAGAGTAACTCGATGGTACTTTTATTAAAGAGTGATGCCAAACGAACCCTAAAATTAACTGACTATATCCTACTACTAAACTATTTATTGAATTACTAATTTATCCTTATATAAAATGACAAAAAGAATATATTGAATTGTGTACCCCAATGTATACACCCTCCTTAAGACTTGAAACATGTTCATTGATATAATTATGGTCAATTCTTTAATTTTAAATCTTTTAAAGTATTTAAAACTAAAAACTAAAGTAAAATAAAAATAAAAACTCTCCTTCCCGACCCACCCCACCCTGAGACCCTATTCTCTACGCCACCCCCATCAACCCTAGTCACCATTTCTCCTTCAACTCCACCAGCAACTCATTAAAACCCAATTCTCAAATGCAACAATCCAATACCAATCCCAATTCAGATGTTTCCAAAAAACCCATGGTGGTCATGTGGAGGAGAAATTATAAAATAGTACGGTACTACCACGTCAGCATATGATACTCCCATTTAAAATTTTGCCATGTGTCATATTTAAAAGAAAATTAAAACGATTTATACAACTGGAGTTTGACTTCCAATTTTACCCTTTGGAATAAAATTAGAAAAGAAGAAAATAAAAAATAAAAAATCCTTCAACTGGGAGGGAGTCCTCCTCCGCCCCTAATCTCCATTTATTCCTCCTTTTTCCTTCTCAGCTTACTCTGCTTCTCTACAATGAAGGAAACAAACCCACACCTCAAACCTTTCCTCTTGCTTTTACTACCTGCAATTCTCTCTCTACAAACAGCAGAAATTTATGCATCGGCCGAGCTCTTTACAAGTCCAAGATCCCCACCAAGGCACCCAACTCTTCGTATGTGTATCGATTCTCAACTTGTTTCAACTTCTCCCAATCCTTCAGTTTCTCCATGGAGTCGTCTTCCTCGCCTCAAAACCTTATGTTCCAATTTCTTATTACTTTGTATTCTTACGATCACACTATGAGGATTACCATGAGGAAAAAACTCTACAGAAAAGCAAATTGAAGTAAAAACCCTAAGAAGTTCTTTTGGGATGCGAATTTAAAACTAATTATAAAATAAAGTGGTTGCTGATGAGGGAGAAGGAGAGAGAGATGGAGGGTGGACTGTATTAAAGGAAGATGGATTCAATGATACTGTTGAGAAAAAAAAACAAAAAGAAGAAGACTTTAATTGGTAGAGATAAGGGAAAGAGACGGTGGAGGAGGCAAGGTAGGGTTATCGCCGAGATTGGCTGGAGTATTCTTTTATTTTATTTTATTTCTAATGTTATTTTAAAGGGTAAAATTGGAGGTCAAAGTCCAGCTGTATAAGTATTTTTAATTTTCTTTTAAATGGGACACATGGCAAAATTTGAATGGGAGTATCATATGCTGATGTGGTAGTATCGTACTACTCTATAATCTCTCGTGGTGGAGAACTACAATTCTATGTCGTGGTGGTAGGAGAGAGAAAGAAAAGAAGAAGAGGAAGCTGCAACGTCGATGAGAGAGAGAGAGAGAGATTTTTGGTTAAAATATTATTTTACTTCATTTTTTATTTTAAATATTTTAAAAGATTAAAAATTAAAGAGGTGTACCATGGGTATTTTTGGTAGTTCAATATGTTGTACTTAGTTAATTTTACATTTTAATTTAAACATTAGGGTGTACTCAGTTAATTTTAGGGTTCGTTTAGCAGCACTCTTATTAAATTGTTTGGATTCAAAATGAAAATGTAAATGACTCTTATAAAATTGTCTAAATTGTCAAGAATTGAAAACGAAAACTAGTTTGATTACAAAAGGAATTATATTTTACTTACAACTTAATAGTTTCAAATCTTCAAGTGGTGTAGATATGGGCTTAGTCAAGTTGGCCAGAGGTTAGAGCAGATATGTTCTTCACTCTGCACACGAATTTGAATCCCCTTCCCATAATTTAGATTAGATTAAAGTAGAATATCGCTTGTATAAAAGAAATTTAAATAAAAATATTTTCTTATAATTTTGACTATTTACTTGCAGTATATTTAATAATATAAACAATAATTAGATATTAAATAAAGCATTCTATCCATAAAATTATTTCGGAAATATATATCTAATGAATTAACAAAAAAAATACCACAATAATATGGCTAAATTGTTCCTAAAAACTAACAAAAGATATGAAAAAGTTACTGTACTTTGTTAAGTTACAACATAGCATGTACCTCTTCGCAAAGATTGGAAATCACTGTTTTTGAAAAACATGTTGTGGATCTAAAAATGTGTTTGGTAGTGTAATTCTACAAACGTTTTTCTGAGAACAAAAATAATGAAAATGTTTTTGGTGTCAATATTTTAAAAAAGGAAAAAAAAAAAAAAGAAAGTAAATATGCTTTTGATATAAATATAAGTGTTAGTTCAAGTGTGAAGAGGTTAGGAATAGTTAGTAGTGTTGGTGTATTAGGAATTAAAAGGACTTGGACTTAGATTGGAAAACTTTGCTGAAACAAAATTTTGATTTGATTGAAGTCGGCAAGTGGGTAGTTAGATGGATAGACAATTGCTGTTTTTCAGCTTAAGAGCATTCGCAATGGTGAGGGTCATTTCAATTTTCTTTCAATAAATTGAACTTTTGTCTTGCAGTGGTAAAGTTTAGTTCATTTTAGAGATTAATATTTCATTTCAGGGATCAATAGTTCATTTCATAGGCCAATAAAATGAACTATGAAATGAAATTCATTTCTATAAGCTAGCCCACCATAATAACTCTACAGTCTCTCTCTTATATGGACAATATTACTTTTTAAATTTTCCATACATTTAATTAGTGTAAACTATCAGTAACTTTTTTTTCCAACGCCGATCTACACATTTGAGGGAACAAAAGTACAACTAATCGGAGACGTGACTCTACTCGTCATTGCTACAGGTAAGACCCTATTTCGTAGTTGTGGATCCACTGAGCGTGTATAATGTTATAATGAGAAGAAATTAGATTCATCGAATGGATGAAGAAGCATCAACATGTTGCCAAGTGATGAGGTGCCTATCCGAATATGGGAAAACCATCGTTGATAACAACATGGATCAAGTGGAGGCCAGAAGATGCTACAGCATAGCAACAAGTCTTAAGGCTGCGACTTTGCAGCAAAGTGAGGGTTTATAGCAATAAACGGAGGACCTACTAGAGCAAGAAGAGAATGATTATTCAGAACTTCCAACGATCGAACTGCTCATGGAGAAAGTTTTGGATCCTTCTTATCCCGATAGAAAAGTGTTGGTGGGCTCCCTCCTACCTGAAGACGAGGTAAAACCACTAACGAAGTTATTAAGAGAGAATAAGGACATATTTGCGTGGTCACACTCAAACATGCCAGGGATTGACCTAGAGTTGGCCTATCATTAGCTGAACGTCGATCCAAACCACCCGTCGTACCAGCAGAGATAGAGGAGGTTCGTGCCTCAGTGGAACCAAATTATTAGTGATGAAGTGGACCAACTGCTCTAGGTGGGATTCATTCGAGAAGTGTGGTGTCTGACCTGGGTCTCGAATTTGGTCGTGGTAAGTAATAAGGATGGGAGATGACGTGTGTGCGTAGACTACATCAACCTAAACAAGGCACGCTCGAAAGATTGCTATCTGATACCAAAGATCGATCATATGGTAGATGTTACCACTGGATATGAGCTTTTCTCATTCCTAAACTCTTATTCGAGGTATAACCAAATCCCAATGGCAAGTGAGGACCAGGAAAAGACAACCTTCATCACTGAATGGGCTTGTATTGTTACATGGTGATCTCGTTCAGGTTGAAAAATGCAGGGTCGACGTATCAAAGATTATGAACGGAATGTTCAAATACTAGATCGTCAAAATGATAGAGGTCTATATCGACAACATGGTCGTCAAAACCCAAGAAAGATCCCAGCATGTCAAACTTCTGTAAGAAGTCTTCGACATATTGAGAAACTATCGAATGTGGCTAAACTTGAAGAAGTGTGTGTTTGGTGTTTTGTCAGGACAATTTTTGGGGCAAATAGTGAACAAGTGAGGCATTGAGCCCATCCCATCGAAGGTAGAGGCGTTGCGGAATATGCCTAATCCAAGAACACATAGGGATGTGCAAGTTCTAACTAGACGAATAGCGGCCTTTAGCAGATTCATTTCGAGATCGTCCAATTGCTGCAAGCCATTTTTTCAGGCAATTCGAAACAAGAAAGGAGACATATGGCGACTAGAACAAAGAGAAGCCTTTGAGCAGCTGAAGAAATACTTTTCCAGTCCCTTAACCCTGACTATTCTAAAGCAAGGGGAACCACCAATACATGGCTGTTACCGAAATCACTGTAAGTGTTGCACTGCTAAGGGAGGAGAATTCAATCCAACATCATATTCCATGTGAGCAAAAGTCCAATTGAGGCTGAGAAAAGATACCCACAAGTTGAGAAGCTCGTGTTAGCTTTAGTCATGGCCAAACGGAAACTTCGACAGTACTTCGAGGTGCACAAAATCATGATATTGACAACCTAGCCAACCAAGGCAGTCTTGTCCAAACCAGACCTTTCGGGGAGAGTTACAAAATGGGTCGTCGAGCTCGGAGCATTCGACATTAGATACCAACCCCGAACAGCCCAAAAGAGTCAGGTAATTTCCAATTTCCTAGTAGAATGCTATGCATATAACAAACAGCAGGGAAACCATGATGAAATCGAGGAAGCTCCAAACAAAGACAAGGCTTAATGAGAGTTGTATGTAGATGGGTCATCTAGGGTTGGGCATATAAACCGGAAAACCGGAAAACCGAACCAAACCGGACGAAAAAAAGGGGAAAAAATCGAGTTGACTAAAAAGTCAACAAAATCGAACCGGACCAGTTCAAACCGATTTCGATTCCGGTTTTACACAAGATAGCACCGAACCGGACCGGTCCAGTATTTAATATATATTTTTTGGTGGCCCAACCACTAAGCCCAGAATTTTTCTCACTTCCCAAACCCAACTACTAACATCTAACCTTAGCCAAGCCCATCAAGCAACACCTAACCCTAAAACGACCTTTTCTTTCCTTCCTCTCTCCCTTATCTTTTCAATCCGCCGCAGCTTCTCTCTTTTAGTTTTTGTCTCTCTCTCTCTCTCCCTTTCTTCTTCTTTCTCTTTCTTCTTCCTCTTTCTGATTCCAATTTTCTCTCTCTCTGTGTATTTTTTTTTTTTTGCTAATGTATGTTAGACGTGCTGCCTCTTTTCAATAGATGGCGAGCCCCCATTTACTAGCATGTCTTTTCGCCTAATATCAGTTTTGGAGGTATGTTTTTCATAGTGTTTCTCAGATTTGTGTGGTGCACTTATTTATTGTGATATTGTGTAGTGTTTCTCCTATTTGCATCTCCTTCTTTGTTTTTCACATTTTCCCCCTCATTTTCTCCACTGTTTTTTTGGTTTCTCTCCCCTTTTTCTCCCTTATTCCTCTAACTTTTCATTGCTGTGCATCTCCTTCTTTTTTGGGTTTTTTTTATATTGCTTTTATGTTTATATGCCGAATTTCTATTGTGTTTCATTAGATTCATGTTTGTTTATGATTTCTGATTTAGATTCATATATAAGAATCTTATGACAGGTTAGAGAAATGAATTTTTCTGTTATGTTAGAATCTTATGAAATCAAATGAGGGGGGTGTATTCAATTAAGATTTTAAAAGAGTTTAAAAGTCTGGGTGTATTCAATTCAGATTTTAAAAGAGTTTGTAAAAGTTTGGGTGTATTCAATTCAGATTTCAATTGATATTAAAAAAATACATCGAAATCTAGGTGTATTCAATTATGACTTTTTAAAAGTCAAACAAAATTTAGGTGTATTCAAAAAGTAATTTATTTTGAAGGAATTAATAAGTTGCCCGATTTCGTTAGAAATTAAAGTGGTAAGTATAAATACAAAAGGCTTTGACAAATCTTATGTGAACCCTAGAAACTTTGAACGTGCTCTACGCTCTCCAGTCGTTGAACGTGCGTGCTTGTCAAGTGGAGGTAAAAAATTTCTTCTCTTTTTCTACGCTTTCTACACATCTTGTATGCCGTTGCTTGTATCCAAGCAATTGTCGTTGCTTGTTTTTTTTTTCTGCTATACATCATCATATATCCTGGTTGTACATCTACATACAAATAATTGCCGTTGCTTGACAAAATATATGATAATTATGCAAAAAACAACGAAAAATATCATAATTCATGCAACAAGCCACGTTAGTAAATGCAACCCTATCATAAGACCATATAACCATGAACCAAAGATTCTGCTTTTGCTTTTGCTTCTTTCTTCTTCTTTTTTCTGTTTTTGCTTCTTTCTTATTTTTTGGTTGCTGTTTTTTTTTTCTTGAATAGTTTTTTGGTTGCTTTTTTTTTTTGTTTCTGTAATTTTTCTACATTGTCCTTTTTTTTGGTGAATTACTCAAATGGTCCTCAAATTTATACCCGATTTACATTTTGGTCCATCAATTAAATTATTCGTTCAAATGGTCTATCAACTCTACATTATTCGCTCCATTGATCCCACCATCTAATTTTCTGTTAGATTTAACTAAATTTTAGGGTAAATATGACTTTTCATAATTAACAAATAAAAATAGGGTTAAAATAAATACAAAATTAGAAAAAATTGAAGAAAAGGAGAAAAAAGAAATTATAATCCTAAGAACATACCTAGAACTCACCTCCCCCCTCCTTCTGCGATTTTCTCCTTCCATTCTCCCATGACCACCCTCCACTCCTATACAAATCCCCCACCCCACCTTCGCTCTTTTCTTTTTTACCTCTGCCCCATCCTCCTCTTTCTCTCTCACTCTCTCTATTACTCGCAACCCAAACCTTAGCCTCCCATCCCCGACCCACTCTATGCCTTTCTCTCTCTCTCTCTCTCTCTCTCTCTCTCTCTCTCTCTCAAATCTCAGTCAAATCTCATTTTTCTCAGGGTAGATGAGACGAACAAGATTAGAAGCTTAACATATTCAGTTCTTGAAGATGAGGGCCCAGAATAACTCCGACTGACAAATTGTCAAGGTGGAGACAATTTAGGTTGAGGTTGTGGAGGCCTCTGCAGCCACCAACAATACTATTTAGAATTTGAGCATCAGGAGAAAATGTCTGCATATACAATTTCAATTGCCATTCTTTTTATAAATTTTAGAGGGTGGTGGTCATGAGAATGAAGAGTGGGATGGGTTTGGGTGGAGGGTGGTTGTGGGGAAATGGAGAGAGAGAGAGAGAGAGAGAGAGAGAGAGAGAGAGAGAGAGAGAGAGAGCTTTGTATTTCACCTATTTTTTATGGGATATTTATTGGAAACCATAAATGATTTGTCACAAGCATTGCAAAGGAAATACCAAGATATTGGGAATGCAATGTCTTTAGTTAAAAATTGCAAGGATGAACTATAGAACATGAGAGATTATGGATTTGAAGCCTTCCTTGATCAAGTATCTTACTTTTATGGCACACATGATATTAAAGTTTCAAACATGGATGATGCATATGTAGCTCAATGGAGATCATATTGTAGAGCTCCTAGAATAACACAAATCCATCATTATCGTGTGGACATCTTCATTCAAATCATTGAGTGGCAACTTGCGGAATTAAATCATCGCTTTAGTGAGGTAAATATTGAGTTGCTTCTTTGTTTGGTATGTTTGAGTCCGAATGATTCATTCATAACTTTTGACAAACAAAAGCGACTTAGTTTTATTGAATTTTATCCTCAAGAATTTACTCCCCAAGACCTCTTAGCACGTGAAGATCAACTTGGGATTTATATACATCATATGCATACGAGGAGCGATTTTTCTCAATTGAAAGGGATCAGTGATCTTGTAAGAAAAATGGTGGAGAAATGGTTGCATAGAACATTTAATTATGTATATTTGCTTCTGACATTAGCCTTAACTTTATCGGTTGCAACTGCTTTGGTGGAGAGAGCATTTTCTACTATGAATGTTGTGAAAGGTCAACTTCACAACCAAATGGGAGATCAATGGTTGAGTGATAGCTCGCTTGTTTATTTTGAGAAAGATGTGTTTGCTTGTATTGATAATGAAACTATATTGCGACGTTTTCAGAATATGAAAACTCGTCGTGGACAATTGTGATGTGGTTTTTTCTATTAATTATAAATTATAAATTATCGTTTCATTTTATGGGTTTATTTGACAGGATCCAACCCAAATTCTACTTTGATATCTGAGCCAAACCTTGTACGTGTCCGACACCTGGCAGGTGCCAGACACAATTAACCTTATTGCCCTTCTAGTCAAATTTCAAATAAAACTGGTTGACTTTTGCCGAAAATTCAGCAAAGTCTCCCCCGCAATTAGACCAATCCCAAGATTACACCTGTCAAACATGCATAAAAATATACACCAACTGCCAGCATGCAAATAATTACATTCCAACAGTTAGACATGCAATATAGGGCAATATCAGAGCTCTACACAGAAGATTATAAGTATAAAATAATTATACAAGACCCTACGTTGTCAAGGGATGTGGCGGAAGATGGACTCGACCTGGTGGTGGCGCACTGACGCACAACTACTGCCTGGGGGTGCAAAATATTGAAAAGGGGAGTGAACCAAAAACAAAGTTTTCAGAAAATAGCATATGAACATACTAACCCCTCTGTAAAAACAGTTATGAAACTAAATCATTTCTTATGTATATACTCATACTGGAATCAATGCATTCGTATATATATATATAGAGTCAATCACACACTTGATTAAAACATTAAGTCCTCGAAAGCATTGAAATCAACTTTAAATCTCTTACCAAGGTGTACCCATTTATTTCTGTCAATTCCTTATAATCCGTCAATTCCACTAGTTTCCGTCAATTCCATCCTCGTGCCACTAGAGTGACACGTCCTAGTAGACCTCGGGAAACACAAAGTCACTCGAGCCACAATCCTCACGGGATTTAGGGGACAGTTAGTCGACCTGACCCGCGTACCTCACTCCCATGGTCCCGGTTACCTCTAGGACTCGCGGAGCGTAAGTCAAGCATGTCGACATATCTGAAGGCAACTGATAAACCGAAGGCAACCATTAAAATCCAAAGGCAACATATTTATCGAAGGCAACCATTTAAATCCGAAGGCAACCTTATTATACTTTGGGTACCTATGGTGGTTTCTAGGAAAATAAATGAAATTCTGAAAAGACTTAATAAATAAATGAATTCCTGTTTACTTAAAACTCTGCTGCCATTTAACTTGATACTTAATTATAATTTCCTGTTTCTATATCCTTTAGGACATACCACTCGGCAACATATAAATTAAAACATATAAAAGAAATAAATCAAGCTATTAAAACTCTGATCAATGAATAAACTCATTCAAGATCAAATAATGAGATCAAATTGCATAAATTCATTTATGAAAACAAAAAGGTCCACTCACAGGTGATCTGAGCTAGCTGGACCCTTTGAAGGTCCCTCCTACGGGTCAACTGGTGCTCGGGTGCTTAGATCACCAAAAATGGCGGTCGGAGGAGAGAGAAATCGTCGGCGAAGTTTCTGTCAAAAATCGCAACTTTTTTTGCGATTTTCCGGTGATCTGTGACAGCTGGCGGCGTCGGGATGAGGCGGTGGCGCTTTGATCTAGGCCGGTCCGGTGCCGGCTGGGGTTGGTGGCGGTGGATTACGGTGGAGGGAGGGGTCGGCTGGGCTGGTAACGGGGAGAGAAGAGAGAGAGAGTGAGGAGAGAGAAGGGAGGAAATCTGATTTTCAAAAATTACCATGTTGCCCTTTTTCGTATTTTGCTCGTAATTTCTTCAATACAACTCAGAATTGAGCTCACTATGTGTCTACAGACTCGTTTCGTTGCGCTTTATGCAAATGTACAAGTGGATTTCCCAAATTCTTTCCTGGTCAACAAGTCAACTTTAAACCTTATAAATTATTCTAAGGGTAAAATAGTCTTTTCCTCTATTAAATTATTAATTAAATATTAATTAAGGTTTGGGTTGTTACATTATTTTTGTATAGAAAGTTTTTACCCTTTTAGATGTTGACCCCTGCAAGGAAAATGTTGGTAAAATATAAAGATAATTGTTGTATTTACAGAATTTTGAAAATAAAACTTCATTATAAATTCGAAACAAATACAAGAAAATAACGACAAGGAAAATGTTAAAAATACTTTACAGATGATCAAGTCTAGAACTTGGTTTTATCTCCTTAAGACAAAATTGCCTCTTCATAGGTGCTTTTAGGATTTGCTTGGCAAACGTCTCCCAGGATACAACGATCAACTTCTTGTTGAAGTAGCACTACAATCCCCAAGAAAAATGAATTCAAACTTGTGTATGAATTCTCTCTTACTAACTCACTATATTTTTGAAAATATAATGCTATGAATGCTCTAAAAACTACTATTGTTGTTTATGCCAAAATGAACAGCCAATAAGGACAAGACACGTGGACAAAATCGTGTCTGGTCAAAGTTGCCTTCGGCACCCAGGCTACCGATCCATCGATTAGGGCAACGCCCTCCCCTGGGACACGTGGCATGCTCACAATCGACGTCCACACAGTCCCACATCGAAATTCCCAATGAAGTGCACACCTCCCAAGGCCTATAAAGGAGGCCAACTATCCCAGAATAGAGGTAATCAGAACTAACGGCATACAAACCTATTGATCTGTCAGTTTAACTTACTAAATCCGAACTTACTTAAGCATCGGAGAGCCTTCGATCGGTACCACAGCGGTGCCTTAGGTCTTACTGAGCATTTTCTCATATTGCAGATAACACTCCCTACCGAGGCCATCAGGATACCAAATGCCCAAAATCACTAAGTTGACCGTCAAAATCTTGAACCACTTTTTGGCGTCAACAATTGTTATATGACAATTGGATGAATGAAATGTTGTAGGACCTTCTCTATTTATAGGCAACAAGACCTCTATTTAGAAAAGATGTGATTGAAAAATATCAACAAATGTGTCTTTTCATGTTGCAATCATAAGCCAAGAAGTGCAATGTTTCAATTACTATGAGACAAGGCAACTTAAGCCAAGAAGTGCAACGTTTCAATTTCTATGAAACAATGCAACTTTTCACATATGAAACAATGCAACTTAAGCCAAGAAGTGCAATGTTTCAAATTCTATGAAACAATGCAACTTTTCACATAAGGTATTATTATTTTATTCAAAAAATAATATTTTATTTGTCCTCGGTTAAGAACATGACTATTCCCAATTGATACATACCAAGTCGTAAAAGTTATGTAAAGTCACGGGTCCCACAATATAATTTCCATTCAATTATTAAAAAATTAAATATAAATATAATTTTCTAATAGAAATTCTTGGATCTGTCCTTGGTTATGTGCAAGGTGAATCAAGGATTCGATAAGAAAAAAAGCTGAATCAAGGAGAGGGAGAGAGAGAGAGAGAGAGAGAGAGAGAGAGAGAGAGAGAGAGAGAGAGAGAGAGAGGATATTTGGATGTGGATGCGGTGGTTTGGGTGGGGATTTCGAAGAGAGAGGGGTGGTTGGGAGATAGGTTGGTGTTGGTGACGGCTAAAGGGGTGTTTGATTTTGTGGGAGCGGAAATAGAGATTGAACAATTAATTTTGAAGAGGGGGGTGAGAGGGGAGTTAGCTTAGACCGAAATGGCCCTCCACATGGGGGCACATGTTCAATAAATAACGGATGTTAGAGGATTTTGATAGAAATTGGATATTGTCTTTAAATTGCTTGGAATTGAAAACCACAGGGGCAAAAGTGACCAAATTGAAACCGTAGGGACCTTAGTAGTAAAAATAACAAACCACAGGGACCAAAAGTGACTTTTTGCCTTAATAAAACATTTTATTCTCCTGAATAGTAATGAAATTGAAAAAAAGAAAAAAAAAAGAGAGAGAATAGTAGTGAAATTATGGTGCGAGATATTTTTCCGTGATTTACATGAGAGCAACTTCATACTATTTTGTTAAGGAAAATTGTAAATAACAGACAATTATTACATATCATACTTGAAAAAATGTTTTCTATCAAAATTTGACTAAGTATGAAAAATGAACTTTTGAAATACTAATGTATTCAATGATATTTTTGGCAATTTATTATCCATATATCATAAATAATCAAACACAATTTTATGAGATTTTTTTTTTTTTTTTTATGAAACAGGGGGGAAACAACCCCAAAACCCAAAACAACAGCTACACAACTCGAACCAAACGAGGGTGACCAACTCCTGAAGAGTCATCAATCAAAAAGGAACCAAGACAACTAGGAGCCTTATCTAAAAACCAGACACCCAACCCCATATTATAGCTCAGATTAGCAAGGCAATCAGCAGCAAAATTCTTCTCCCGAAAAATATGATGCACCTCCACACAATCCAGTTGAGTCAGCATCTCTCTACAAGAATCCAGCAACCCAGCAAGGGGATGAAACTCAAGACTATCCTGACACTGAATAAGTCTAACAGTAGTGGCTGAATCCATTTCAATCAAAAGCTTCTTTACACCTTTCCCAATTGCTAGTTTAAGGCCAAAGAACAATCCCCAAAGCTCAGCATCTAAAATCTGGCCCTGCCCCAGATTAGCTACAAAACCACCATGCCATATCCTCATATTTCACTATACTTACGCGGGGATAGAAAAGTCATTTGACAAACATAATAATTATAATAAACACAATCATAATTAAAAAATCTTTAAGTCGTCACAGTAAAGAAAAAAGATGTCTTTCTCCGCGCGCGCTGAGAGGAATAAGATGAGTCTCGGGTTTCCCTAATACACTTCCTTTGTTTAATACAGAAATCATTCACACCAAAACTGTAACCCAAAAAAAAAGTTTAATTAAACCAATTTCTTTGGGTCCCGCCGGAAACAGTGGGAAGAAAATAATGAAAGGAAAAGTGGATGAAAATTGAAAAATCAAATTTGGAAACAGAGAGTCGGGGAAGAAGGGGAGAGAGAGAGAGAGAGAGAGAGCGCGAGAGAGAAGAGATATCTATTTGTGTGACTGGTTATTGGTGGTGGAGTGGCAGTGGAAAGCACGGAGCATGGGTGATGGCAGCGCAAGCGGCAACAGAGGCCATAACAACAACCACAACAGCCACAGTGGTCATAGTAATAAGCCCGAATGGCTGCAACAGTACGATCTGATAGGGAAGATCGGAGAGGGCACGTACGGCCTCGTCTTCCTTGCCAGGATCAAGTCTCCTCCTAACAACCGCGGCAAATCCATCGCCATCAAGAAATTCAAGCAGTCCAAGGACGGTGATGGCGTCTCCCCCACCGCCATCCGCGAAATCATGGTCATCTTCTTCTTAATTTCAGTTTTGTTTTTGAATTGTAGACGTTAATGTTCGAAATTTTCGCAGGGAAATTTGATTAAAAAAAAAAAAAATTTGCCTTTTTGGGGCATCAAAGTTTCTTTCCGTTTCTATTTTGTTCTGGTTCCCCCATAAGCCAAGCACCCACTTTTTTATTTTTGTTTAATTCTCTTAATTTTGATTTTCCCATTAACGAAAATTTCGAAAGTATTAAGAAAAATGAGATATTTTGGATGGTTCAGTTGCTGCGAGAAATATCGCACGAGAATGTGGTCAAGCTTGTGAATGTTCACATCAACCACGCAGACATGTCGCTCTATCTGGCTTTCGATTATGCCGAACATGACCTTTATGTGAGTATATGGTATTTTCCCATTTCTTCTTTGAAAGACCAAATGTGATTGATTGAGCAAAGCATTATCTGGGTTCTTTACATGGTATTGACAGGAAATTATTAGACACCACAGAGACAAAGTTAATCATTCCATCAATCAGTACACTATTAAGACATTGCTCTGGCAGCTGCTCAATGGACTGAATTATCTCCACAGGTATGTATGGCTTTTATTTTTGTTCTGCTCATGTGCAGTTCAATTGCTGTATCTTACTTGTTGGAATTCTTGTGTGGAACCTTCCTTGCAGTAATTGGATCATTCATCGTGATCTAAAGCCATCTAATATATTGGTATAATTTTCATTCTCTCATCTCATGTGATGAATACCCCTTTATTGTACAAACTCGCTTTCCCGACAAAAAGTTGCTGCTATGTTACCCAAATTTTTGTTGCTAGGTTATGGGCGATGTAGAGGAACAAGGAGTTGTTAAAATTGCGGATTTTGGACTTGCAAGAATATATCAGGCTCCCCTTAAGTCGCTGTCTGAAAACGGGGTAAGGAAGCATGCTTTTATTAGTTTGTTCTTTAGCTGCCATCGGTTTTTTTTAAGAATTTATGTGATGTTCTCTAACTTCTCATGTACTAATATAAAATATTTTCTAATTTATAACAATAAAAAGGCTAAATAGCAGTACCCATAAGGTATACTAAATAACTAAGTCGATACAGGAGCTAAGTTCAAAGTTTCATAAATTAGTCCATTTAAGTAACAAGCACCACCTGATTGAGATTCTTTGTAATTTCATTTAGATAATGCAATTTGTACATGCATTTTAAGTCGTCATTTTATAGTCATATCCTTACTCTCTTCAAATACATTATCAAAGTCTAAATTGTCATGAATTATGTCTTCTAGATTCCCTAAGTATATTCGTTTTGGGTCTTTAATGATTCATGTGTCAGTAACCCTTATAAAAATGCTACTTTATAAGCTTTGGAAAGTAAGTGAACAGTGATAGAAATGAAAGTTGTTTTGATTTCCTGCTTGTGTCTGTGGCGTGAATTGAGTACCATTTAGAATTCAATCCTATCTAGAGCTTTAATCTTCTTAGTTACTTTTATCATACCAATCTTGGATTCACTCCACTCCTTTTTGATTCTCCTACTTGAATTATATGCCTTTTGGAACTAATGCATTTGTATGTTCACGACAACCATAACTTCCAAGAGGAAAACAATTTCTATTCAAATTGAAAATCCCCAAAGATTGGCATTTTATTTTTCCGTGGAATTATAATCCTGTGTATTCTTTATATGGGATAAGCTACAAAACGTCTCTTGTTGATCCTTTTGCTTGCTTGAAAGGCCGTTTTGGTTGAGACAATAATTGGGTGATATCAAATGTGATTGTATTTGTGACAGTGTGATGCATCTGAGAGCAAGTAAAATGCAAGAATTTTTCAAAGATATTGAGTATTCAGTGGTTATGCTGCTTTGTTGTTAGATCTCTGTCATTCGTATATTTTTATGTGAATTGTTTCTCATTTTCTTCCATTATTGAATTGTTAGATCTCTTAAATTTTTGCTTTTTCTTGCTAAATTTTGTGTACTTTGCCAATGCCTTTTGTTATGTTTTTGAGTAACGAACCTTGCCCCCAACCCCTACTTGAACACTATTATCCACTTCCATTGAAACAATAATACTAAGTGTGTACTGTGTTAACTATATTACTTGCAGGTTGTGGTAACCATATGGTACCGTGCACCAGAATTGCTCCTTGGGGCTAAGCACTACACAAGTGCTGTTGGTATCCTTTGACACCAAGTTTTTCATTCTATTTGTAGCAATGTGATTACAGTCATGAGCACATATTCGTAGATACACGAATTTTTTTTTGGGGTGCAAATAGTTTCCTGCTTTAATTGTAAATCTATGATATTGCTTCAATTTAAAATACTGATTGAGTGCAGTGCAAGCAGACAGCAGGCTGGTTTACGAGCATACCCGTGCTCATACGTTGCATATCTCTTGTGGGTCAAATCCTTTGAGAAAACTGATAAGCTTTGTATTTGATTTAGAAACCAATGTTTCCTTAAAATGTAATTTAGATATGTGGGCCGTTGGATGCATCTTTGCCGAGCTTTTGACTTTGAAGCCACTATTTCAAGGGGCAGAAGTCAAAGCTATACCAAATCCTTTCCAGGTTGTGGAACGTTGTGTATTATATGTTCTTTCACAACTATTTTCCTCAACTGTCTTTACATTTTCTTACGCTTTTATTACCAGCAGTTTTCATATATTTTTCTGATCCTATTATGTCTTAAAACAAATAATGTCAATTCTGCAGCTTGATCAACTTGACAAGATATTCAAGGTCCTAGGTACTTTGTTTTGTTTTACTTTTTGAGGCCATTTGTCTTCTTTTATATACTCCATGTAGCTAGCTTACATTCCATGGTTATCACATCAGGCCATCCTACACTAGAAAAGTGGCCAACACTTGCAAACCTTCCACACTGGCAACAAGACCTTCAACATATTCAAGGGCATAAGTAGTAAGTTTTCTCATCTGAAGGAATCACTTTTGTCTAATTTCTCCTATGCGTGGTTTCATTTTTGTTTTTCATTTTTTGTTTTTTTTTTCCCCTTGATCAAACTAACCAGTTTTTTTTCTTGGTCTATGCTTTTGACAGTGATAATACTGCACTGTATGGTGTAGTTCACCTCTCTCCAAAAAGTCCTGCATATGACCTCCTATCTAAGATGCTCGAGTAAGTGGTGCCTTTTGAATTTACATCAATTTCATTTTGTTATTGTTGAGCAAATTGGGAGAGAATGGGATTTGTTAATTACAAGGCTAATTATATCCATATACCAAAAACTTATAATTCCCATTGTGCCCTTATTTTTCCAATTTGAAACAGAAAAATTAAACTCTCTCTCTCTCTCTCTCTCTCTCTCTCTCTCGCCATCATTCCCTTTCTTTCCTGTAAATCTCTTACCATCATACCAATCTATGAGCATTAGCTATGTCATGGCTACTTTGATGGTCTCTAACCATGGATATTTATATTTTATTCTCTGTTAAATTTGAAAATTATGTAAAAAGAAAACTAATGAGGATAAAATGGGAATGGTTTGGAATTTATTTTAATAGTTGTGTAGGTGTGTGATAAGCATAAAATTGCACTTAGTTAAATCACCCTAGTCATAACCATGAAAAATGTTTAAATAGGATGCAACCACAATGACAATCCCTTAATTTAGGATACTAGATCATATCCCTAAACAAACTAAGAAACTAAATTTGGTAGTATCCTAATTATAGCATACCAACAGTTATGGTTAAAAAAATTGGGATGATAAAGAGCATCTACCATGGGCAAACCACCTCCTTAGACAAAATTTAGGGAGGAATTGAAAAAACACAACTCCAACCATGCTCTCTACCTTCTAAGATAGGGGAGACCTCTAGGAGCTCCTAAATCTGAGGAGAGAGAAAAAAATCGTAGTGGCTCCCTATAGTTAAATACTGCTTTAATACTTTTTAAACTTTTATTTAATGTTGAGAGAGAGAGAGAGAGAGAGAGAGAGAGAGAGAGAGAGAGAGAGAGAGAGAGAGAGAGAGAGAGACTCAATTAAAAAAATTAAGACATTTATGACTCCCTAAACTATGGAGTATGGTTGGAGTTGAAATTTGATAGAGAGCTCCTAAAATAGCTTTCTAGTGTTTTTAGCTAAATTTTAACTAAAAAATAGGGAGCATGATTGTAGATGCTCTCTAATACAACCTGAATAGTGTTGTAATACAGTGAAGTCATCTGGAATATTTAGACAGACATGATTTCTTGGTTCCACATATATGTTGATAATACAAGATTCAAGGATTATAATTATAACGAGCGCAAAATAGTTAGGATTTAAAATTGAATAATGTGTGCGGACTGTATTTAAGGTTTGTAAGTAATAATGCCTATACTTTCCCCCAAGGTTCAGAACAACTGCCTGTGTACTCTATTGAGTTAAGTTGATGACTTACTTGATGCTTGCATTGTGAGAAATCAATGCCCGTACTAATTTTCTCCATGCTTTAATTGAGCATCGGATGTTAGGACAAGAACTTCTGTTTTAGAATAAGGAAGAATTAGGGATAGCTTGAGATGCAAAAGCTGGCCGTGATGCATTTGGAAAGGGATGCAAGTGATATGTAAATGTGTATGTTATATGCGTAGTCTGATTTCTACTAATTAGGATACTTACTTTCAGATTTCACGGTTCTTATTAAACAAAGGGGATAACTTTTGAATGACTATTGAAGCCCAAAATTTTCCCCAGAAAATCATCTTCAAATTCATCCCATTATGTGTAGAGAAGGGTTGTTTGCCTTCAGATAGAGATGCATGAATAGATTTCAGTATAAGGAGAGAAGAGTTAAGGGAAACGTTAACTTATTTCTCTCCAGAAAGTAGTCAAGTCCATTTCTTCACTTCCTATCAGGGCAATGGAGAAAGTAACTTCTCCACGTTAACTTACAAAGTAAGGCTGCAGACAACACTATCAAATCATAACAAGTGTTTAGCTGGAGACGTTAATGGGACAATCCTTACAATCATGTAAATACCATGGGATTTGGAAGGGTACTAAAGGAACATCTTTTCCTTGGGATTAAACTGACCAACCATACAAAAATTTGAGGGTGGTTGATCATTTTAATTCCTATATTTCCAATGTGACAGGGTGGTCCATAAACAAAGAGGTGCATAGAGTTGGAAGTTTTGGGGAGATGACTAGTTTTTACTGCATGAAGTCTTTCAAGAAATGTTAGCTAGTAGTGATTTAAAATGAATTCGATGGCTATAAAATGAAGATACCAAATCTACTGTCATTCGGTGTGACACATGGGTCAGTCAGTGATGTTCTTCCCAGATTGGAACATATTGTTGGACATGCTATTCTGTTCACAAGTTGTAAAGGAAAGTAGAAGTAAATTCTGTTATTTACAAGCTAATTTGGATATGAATTATGAAAAGCAGTTAAGGTGCATGAATTGAGATCAAAGAATTTAAGTGGAACCTTTACTATTGGTTGCCTTTTTCTTGCACTGATTTTTTCGGTCAGGAGTAGGGTTAGAGTGAATGCTTTAGAGAGTTGGAGCTTCTGACACCGATAAATTGCATCTTATTGGTTTCAGTCCAAACTGACCGTTGGAACTTGGATCAAACATTCTTCTCATTGTCAATCATACATTGCTCATATTTTTCTAAATTCTGAGATTTACAGTTGTCCGATCTAAAAAGTGTTAAAATTATAGCTTTAAAGTATGCTCAAGTTGTACTTAGTCACAATAGCCTGTGCCTATAAGGTTTTCAGGTTGTATATTTAGTTATATTTCATGCAATTAAGTTTTCAGATGTGATAATGCCTTACTTTTGTCATTAGAAAAATATATTAATCATCTGTTTTTTCCCCAAACAACTGTGTATGCAGATATGATCCTCGAAAGCGTATAACAGCTGCACAAGCTTTAGAGCATGAGTACAGCTTCTTGTCTCTGATATCTTTTGTATTATTCTTGTTATTCTCTCTCCCCTTTCCTCTCCCTCCTCCCCCTTTGGATGGCATACTTTCTTAGCTTTCATATTTTGTATATAAGCTGATATATATACGAATGTTTTCATGGTTATTCTCCCTAGATTTTTGCATACAAATTGTCATAATGGTCAAATAAGAAACATAGACTTAATTAAGCTTATTTTACTTTCAATTGCGGAGTCATAAAAAGAACATGTAAAACGAGTAGTATTGGTTGGGCTTCTAATAGCAAGGGGTGTTTTGGGGATTCTAATATTTAGTTCATTCCCCAAGCTTAGCAATGGGCCACTTAATATGTTTTATAAAAACATGAATTATTTCGTAGACAAATTATTGTCTGGGGTACCTGCTGTAAACAAATCATTTGAAGAAACTTACAGTTAATATTGCGCTAAGAATTTTGATCGTCTTATGCATCAGTTGTCATGAGCAACGGAGTACTGCTTTCTAAAAACCTTAATATATTTTGTTTCAGGTATTTTCGTATTGAACCTCTACCAGGGCGCAAGTAAGGTTTTCTTCTTGTTTAACTTCTCCTGCGGCCCCCCGCCCCTCTTTTTTTAATTTAATTTTTATTTTTATACCTTTGAACTTGTCCCTTGTGATACGCTCACCATTTTGAGTCTTTATTTTACAATTCTTTGACAACATTTTCATGAATACCAAAGAAGTTTGAGAATAAAGAAAAAAGATTGAAAAGGAGAACTTGTATTAGATGCTATTGTATATTCCGCCCATGTTCCCTATTTTGACCAGGTATTTGTGATATCAATGATCAGTGCATTGGTACCCACCCAAGGAGAGAAAGTAGTAAATTATCCTACTCGTCCAGTAGACACAACCACAGATTTTGAAGGGACAACTAGCATTCAACCTTCACAACCGGTATGCTTACATGGTTTTACAACTAAATGGGTAGAGTCTTCTGTTCTAAAGCTGCAGTTCTTTAAGAGAAGGCCTAGTAATAAACAATGCTTTTTGCCAAAATTTAGTTGGAATTTGAGACAAAATGGGAGTGAAAGGCAGAATAAAGAAATGTAATGGAGGGCTACTCGATTGTGTAGTCTACTGATTCAGGAGTGTCATATATTTTAAAATGATTTACTCTTGAAAGAATTTTAATCATGGATATTAATTTCAATATGTGTCGGATGTAGAACAAGAAAGTATGATAGTGTTGCTATTCTGTAAATTACAGCGGATAATATATTGTTTAGAATGCCGAATCAGCACATTTATTATTGTAAGATGCATAAACTCAAAGTGGTCACCTTTTCCTCTTGTGACTTGTGACATACAAATCTTCTGTTAAGAAGATATGGATTAGAAAATTAAATTGATGGGTTTAGATATATTTTATAAAAACAGATGCATGGAAACCAGTTTCATTGGTTTTTCAAGGTCTAATTGGTTAAGTGATTGTCTGAATATTTTTGTAATATAATATTTTTATTTAATATTCTGATGTTTCTTACCTTATGCTTCATTAACAAATGGACATAATTATGTTTCTTTACCATGAATGTTGGTTAAGTTGATGTGCTTGTTGAAGGGAGTTGCTTTTAGTTTACTTCAATGTCTATGCCAGAACTTGGAACCTCCTTCCAGCCGTTTTTGTATATTCATATTCTCTTTCAGTTGCTGGTCGGCTGCCAACTTGTCATTATTTTATTGAATTTGGTGGGACATGTATCGATATTAAATTTTAACACGCATATTGTTTCCATCTTGATATCTACATTACAATTAATTGTACCCCATTTTCTTTCCTCCCTTTACTTTGATTTAATTGTTATTGAGAAGAGATTCACAATAGAATTTTATTCAACTATTGATCTGCTATAAATTGCATCCTTGCATTGAACAAATTCATGCTTTTGAGTCATTTACTACATATTATGAGTGTACTGCATGAAAAATAACATGTTTTAATATAGAGAACATGGGAAGTCTCGCATTTCAAGCTTTATACTCTAGGGGATGTGTGCATGCTCATCCGATTATCTGGACCAGGTATCGTCTGGAAATGCAGTATCTGGAAGCATGTCAGGTGCTCATGTAGGGATGAACAGATCCATGCCCAGGCCGATGCTTAACATGCAACGAATGCAGCCTCAGGGTATGACTACTTATAACCTTGCATCTCAGGCAGGGATGGGTGGTGGAATGAATCCTGGTGGCATTCCAATGCAGCGTGGTGTATCCCAGGCCCATCACCAACAACAGGTATATTGCGATGAGTCCTAAATTGTTTCAATGTAGAAGTGTTGCATCTTTCGCCTGATACGTGCTGATATTATTTTTGTTTCGTTTTTCAATTACAGTTGAGAAGGAAAGATACTGGGATGGGGATGGGATACCCTCCACAGCAGAAATCCAGACGTTTCTGAGGAATACTGCAGCTAGTTCTTTAGTTGCAATGGCTGTTCTGAAATTCATTAGGGTTAGTGTTTGTTTGGATGCTTTGCTTGAATAATAGAATGACTACACTTTAACATGTTAAGCATTTAGGCTATTTCATATTGGATAATTTATTTGTGCATGAGGTTATGGTGGAAGTGATAGATAGCTTAAGTTCGATCTTATAAATATCTGAACTTATTACAACCGGACAGAAAAAAACAACTGAACTTTCAAGCTATGACATTTCACAACCTATATATTAGACTGTTTGCCCCTTACCTGAAATCCTTCTTATCTTATTCATGCATTTCAAGTCTTCCAAAATATGAAGATTGAGGACAACAAAGTAGTTCTTATTCTGCAGAACTGGAATGCTGTAGCGGAAATTTTGATTCTTCTTGGAATGCTGGTTACTGCAGTGGGATGAAAATTTCAGTTACTGCAATCTAACTGGGGCTCGTGTAGACGTGTACAATTATGACTTGATTTCTGTACAAGTTTGTTGTGAAGCAAGCAGAAAGTTAGCTAGACGGCATTGTATGGCTCCCACATTGCTGAGTTACTTTTAAGTATTTATGCATCCTCGCTAATAGGGAAAACAGGAGAAGGGTGGTAGGAGAGTATAGGAAGGAACACATTTGTTTGGATGAGACCCCCATTAACTGGGACTCACTTCTGATGTATCTTAAGAAGAATAGTGTTATTTAGAGAAAAAATTGCATTGTTTTCTTCTTCTAATTAATGTTATTTTCTTATTAATTAATAAATTTCTTACTTTCAGTGATCCGTATGCATGCCTTAGAGCTTTCATGCACAAGTGCAATACAGGGTTGCATATGATGGTTTCAGAGAATAGACTATGCCTTGAGCAGCTGGCCTCAAATTATTTCACCAGCCTATACACAAATCAAAAAAATGGCATTCTAGTTTTGGCTGGTATCGGTATCTAAAAAATACATTCAGATTTTCAGGTTATTAAGAAGTAATGATCAAAGATTAGAATGAAGAAAATTAGATTTGATAATAAAATTACCAAATTTTTTTGTTTCTTTTTGGTGAGTGAAAAATTCTTTTAGGGCCTGAAATAGCAAAATTATGAACGAGGGCAATAGAAGTTTGGTGGTTTCAACCTTTTATCACCAACCAAAAAAAAAAACACAAAAAAGAAACGCATACTTGATGTAGCCTGTAACTAAGGAGAAAGATTTCCATAAAATGGTGATAGCACTATTTTGCTACTCCCGGCCCGGTCAATAATGCTTTGACATGTGAAATTTTCTCATAACTCAGAGGCGCCCAGTCAAGACTGCCACTATATGCCATATTGTGAGCGCTAAACTCTCAGCCTCTCCTATTTTTCTTCTACCCAAGTCTCCCTCCAAGTCCAAGACCAACACCCTCCCCATCAACTTAATGAGCTCCCCAACCCTAAACCCTTAACCCCCAAATTACAGCTCTGAAACTGGAACTGCATTGTCATCAAAATATCACTGATGCTAACTTAAAGGCTGACGACCTGCCACATGTGAGTACTAAGATGTCTCGTTTCAGCCCTTGTTAATTTATAAAAGAAAAAGAATTTTTTTAAAAAAAAAGGTGTAATGGAGCTTTATGAAGGCAGAGCCACATACATCCTAAATGAAGTGATGTTCACTTCTTATTACACTAAATATGTTTTGGTACTCTCTTTCTCTGTACAGTTACGAACTATTGGAATCTAAACAAATCAAATTCTAAAGCCTTGCATATCCATTTTAGCCATGGATTCCAATTTCTTGGAAATTGATACGAAGGGAGAGTGCAGCCCTTGTGTGTGTTGCACTTAATGTCACTCGTAGCCTGATGAAAAATAAAATAAAATTATGTAAAGTCCACAAAGAAACAATATAATTTCAACTCATCCATTGTGGAGAGGGGAACTAAAGTATAGTCCCAAATTTTTCATGACTGTAATGAGTTAGATCTCAATTTCCAAATTTTGTACATGCATTTTGGCTTTATTTTCATGTATGACCAATAATTTTCTATATAATTCGTTATGGTAATTAATCCTTAAGACCCTGCATGATTTTAACTCAACCTATTGCCAATTTAGTCAAGGGGTATAAGTAATAACTTTGTGCAACTAAAAGTTACACAACAGGACCGAAGCATCAAATACCATTCCTCTAAAAGATGATGGGTATTGAAGTCAAACAGCAAAGCATCATAACACAAAATGAACAAGATGAATTACAACCCAAACTTGTAAATATACTGTAGCACAAAGGAAAATTTAAACGAAGACTTGTTAAGTGCAGTCGCATGGAAACCGGATTTCAACGAACTCAAGTTCATTGATAATAAACAAAGTTAGATGCAGTTGTAGAGTGATCTCCAAATCACTCACAAACAGATAGAGATGGAACCAAAACTGGCTGGATTGCAGAGCCTTCTCTTCTTCGCTCCCTACAATAGAGATATTATGGGACTGTTTATGAGGATTCCAGTGAGAGCACGAAAGTCTTGCACCCGATTCCAAATTTCCCTTCGACACCATGTTTCCTTTCTAAGTTCGTACTTGCCTGCATGCTATGAATCAACCATGGCAACCTGCAGCCTTACTCAAAGTCCAAACACAAATGTCAACATCTCTTTCACAATTTGCTCAGCCACTCCGCCACCATTTTTGCCACAAACAAATGTTCCATGAGCCTGAGTCAAAGAGAATATTTTCTTTTTATGACTATAATACCTTAAGCCTACATCAAAGAGAAAACGAAGAAATAGACCAACTTTTTTCCTTTACGATAGACAAATAAAATCAACGATGACAAGTTGATTTTTCAGTATAACTGGAGAATTCATTCGTAATATAATTATGAGTCATTGATATGTCTATTGACGTGAGTCTCCTAATTAATCAAGGAGATTTATTTCCTTGATTAATTAAGGAATTTACTTTCCTATTCTATATAAATGATAAATCATTGTATAATTAGGAGATACTATCTTAATTGATTACTGTATCTATTTCTTTGTAAAGCATTCATATAAACTCCTATATATATCTCCTTATGGAGAAGAATAAAACCTAACCCAAAGTATGCAAACTATATTCGTATTTTAGCATGGTATCAGAGCAATCGATCTTAGGTTGTCTCTAAACCCTTATCTCAAATTTTTCATATTCAAATACAAAACCCTAAATCAAATTCCTTATATTTTTCCCCAAATTCAATTTCCTCAAATCTAAAGTCCTCAAATCCTCTTATCAAAATCCCTAAACACATACTCTCAAATCTTATACACATATCTCTCAAATTCAATGAGCTACTCTTTTAGTGAACTCTTGAGTAGTTCTGACTTGTAAAATAATTTCATGATTTCAGACATTGTCGTTTCCCTGAATATTCTATGTGAAATATTTACTTTATTTATTTAAATGTTTCTTCACATTTTAGTTATAGTTTTTTTTAAATTCTATAATTAAGGTGTGAATCACGTCTTAATCCAAGGTTACGTAAACCCGTGGGATGAAGCGTGACAATAAAGCCTACATATCAGCTTCCAGAAAGGAAGAACCGTGGCAAACCTCGAGTACAATATGAAGCAGATCTTAAAGCCAAAGGGAAATACCCCATCAATAATTATATATCTCTCAGCAGATTATCAAAGTCATGTGTGCACTATGTGAAGCAGTTGGTTGACATATCTGTCCCCAACAGAGTAACTGAAGCACTAGAAGACCCAAAATGGAAAGAAGCCATGAATGAAGAAATGTGAGCTCTCCAAAAGAATGTCACATAGGAACTTGTGCCCTTACCACATGGAAAGAAGACAGTAGGATGCATGTGGATTTATATTGTGAAACTCAAAGCAGATGGATTCGTTGAAATATATAAAGCTAGATTGGTGGCAAAGGGGTACACACAGAGATATGGGATAGACTACTTGGAGACCGTTGCCCCAGTAGCTAAGATTAACATTATTAGAGTCCTATTGTCTCTAGCAATAAATCTTGATTGGCCACATCAGTTTGATGTCAAAAATGCCTTCTTACATGGAGACTTGGAAGAATAAGTATATATGGACTTACCCCTAGGATGTAATTCAGCTCTTGACAAGAAAAATCAAGTTTGCAAGCTCATAAAGTCATTATA
Source organism: Prunus kanzakura (assembly GCA_020521455.1). NCBI lineage: Eukaryota > Viridiplantae > Streptophyta > Magnoliopsida > Rosales > Rosaceae > Prunus > Prunus kanzakura. Next base: position 1,017,432 of record BPUM01000065.1, read on the forward strand.
TGGGTTAAATCAATCTCCCAAGGTATGGTTTGGCAAATTTACTAAATCTATGAAGAATTTTGGATATAAACAGAGTAATTCATATCACAGCCTGTTCTTGAAGCGTAATAAAGGAAAACTTACTGCATTGATTGTTTATGTAGATGACATAATCGTAACTAGAAACGATGTAGAAGAGCAACTGAAGTTGCAAAAGTATTTGTCTCAGGAATTTGAGATGAAGGATTTAGGTGATCTAAAGTACTTTCTCATAATCGAAGTAGCAAGGTCAAAAACTGATATATTTTCTATCTCAAATGAAGTATGTAATGGATCTTCTCACTGAAACATGAATGCTTGGATGTAAGCTTGCTGACACATCCATTGAGATGAATCACAAGTTGTGTGAAGACATGGACCAATAACCAACCAATAAGGAACAATACCAACGCCTTGTTGGAAGGTTGATATACCTGGCACACACAAAACCAGATATTGCATATGCTGTGAGTGTGGTTAGTCAGTTTATGCATTCACCCAGTATTTCTCATAGGAATGCAGTTGATCAGATCTTAAGATACTTAAAGTCAACCCTTAGGAAATGATTAATGTTCTCAAAAAATGGAGATCTTGAAGTTGTTGAATATACATATGCTGATTGGGCTGGTTCCATTACAGATATACGCTCTACTTCTGATTACTTTACATTCGTTGGAGGTAACCTAGTCACTTGGCAGAGTAAAAAGCAAAATGTGGTTTCTCAATCTAGTGCAGAAGTAGAGTATCGAGGAATGGCTCATGGAGTTTGTGAATTATTGCGGATCAGAAGACTCTTAACATAATTGGGCTTCAAGCTAGAAAAGCCAATGAAGTTGCATTGTGACAACAAGTCAGCTATCGATATTGCCCATAATCCAGTTCAACATGATCGAATCAAACATGTTGAGGTGGATGGACATTTTATCAAAGAAAAAATTGAGAAGAAGATCATCCGCCTACAATTCGTAAAATCAGAAGATCAACTGGCAGATAAAGCTATTTGTGGCAGAGTATTTCATGACTCACTTACCAAGTTGGGCATTAGTGACGTATATGCACCAACTTGAGGAGGAGTATTGACATGAGTCTCCTAATTAATCAAGGAGTTTATTTCCTTGATTAATTAAGGGATTTACTTTCCTATTCTATATAGTTGACAAATCATTGTATAATTAGGAGATATTATCCTAATTGATTACTGTATCTATTTCCTTGTAAAGCACTCATGTAAACTCCTATATATACCTCCTTAAGGATAAGAATATGTCACGACCCGATTCGAAAATAAAGAATATTCCCGAATCATGGTGTGAGTCATACCATAGTCATAAGAGTAAAATCCTACAACAATGATATGATGAGAAAAAGAGCCATAATTACTACAAATTTACTTAACATTACAAAATCAGAGGCGCAGTAGCTTGTAGTTATCTACACACTAGGTGCTTTAACAAACGGTTGACTACTTACAAATATTAATTACACAAATCAACAATAAAAGCCCAGCAGCTCAGTTGAATCCGCTTCCTCAAACTTCTTCTTTAATCCTGCACAATCCATTAGGGTATGAGCATTGTAATGCCCAGTAGAGTACCTTCAAACCCCTCGAAGTCAGCTATCACAGTTAATCAAAGTGTCATGCATCAAACAACACAAGATATACAAATTATGGAATCATACCAGATAAATAAATTTGCATATGCGGTGATGCCATGAACTCACTCCCTTCTAATCCCACTAATTCATATCCTAGGGCAACAGGGCTGCATGTCCCATACCATGCACTTTACCACTGTGGCTCCGAATACCCTAAAATATGAACTAGCGCCCATCCGTCCCTTAACCCATTTTTCTTTTGTTTACGAATTTCTCAACTTTCACTTATCATTAGAGGCCCTGCTCCCATCACCTCAATATATTCAAGCTCTGCTCCCGTCACCTGAATATATTCCACATTTTATTCAGATATATCTAAAGCCTTCTCCCACCCCTTAGATATATCTCAAACGACACACACACACACTCCAAACACCACTGTATTTCTGATGCATATGTAGTGCAGCACAAACATCATTTATTTCTGCTGAATAATGCCACAGATAATAACAATAATATATCAGGCTTAATCACATGAATAATAATATTCACAAAACATCAAATAATATCCATGGAAAAACAACAATAATAATATTTACATAACATCAAATAATATTCACGGAACAACATCAATAATAATGTTCACATAACATCAAATAATACTCATCGAGCAAAGCAACAATAATATTCATATTTATAATACTATATATAAGCACCAAGATTAAAAGTGACATAGCCCAATCATCGGGAAATCAGGAAACCCTACCTCAAGTCCAGCTAGCTTAACCTTGTGCGATTTCGTCCTCAAAAGTACGTAGAGTAGAACACCTAGTTGAGATAATTTACTGATTAAAATCCATTGGAAATAAGGAAACAAGTTTGAGTGTCCTAATAGCTCACGCAGACCTAAAACCCCAAAATACACTTGACAAGTTGTTTGACCTGATTGTTACTCCCTTAACCTCACATCCAAGCAAGCATAGAACCAAGCGTTAAGGAAAAATTAATCTATTCCCCTCCTATAATAGTTCTACTATTTGGGATGTTTAAAATCAGGTGGTTTGGCTTTAGACTCATAAAGAAAATTTAAACATCAATTTAAAACTAAAATTTCAATTTTGCTAAACATTTGGGTTGGAACATGTTAACTTTGAAAATTCACTAAATATTGAGTTTAAATCAAAATAAGGTAAAACTTTCCAGATCACAACTAGACATAGAAACGTTAAAGATGTCAAAATTTGATAAAAATTAGGGTTAAGGAAGCATGTCAACATAGAAACCAAAACAGACTAGGCTGCATAACGTTCTCAGGTTTGTACACTTTATTTTGAAAAATCACCAAAATTACAATTTACAACCAAACTGGATAAAACTTTCCAGATCTGAAGAAAATACAAGAAATTAAAACATACTAAAATTTCATGAAAATCCAAGTTTAGGAAGTTTTCAAACACTTACTTCAAAACAGGGTATGCAGAAGAATCAAAATAATTCCAGCAGGATAGTCTCTACTTTGAAATTTCACAAAAAATCAATTTAAATTCAAATGGCACCAAAACCAACTTTGAAATAACCCTTGAGATATTCATTTTGATGTACCAAAATCCCAAAATGAAATTGGAACAAAAATCACATCGAAATAATCTAGAACTTCACAAAAACACACTTTGAAAGATATATATATATATATACTTGAGGCATTCTAACCAAAACTTGATTTAAAACTAGTACTCAAAGAGACAATAAAAAGATGAGCTTCAAGCCTTCAAAGAACCATTTACTTGAGATGATAGTGGCTAATTTGAGCAATTGAATGATAAGAAACAAGCCATATGAGAGAAAGTACACATCTATAACAAGAGATTCAACATAATCAATTGAACAAGTTTTGTTCATACCAATTTTTAGAGAGTTATAATGGTTATGTTTGGATGATCTTTGGATATGTTATAAAGGGAAGAATTTGGAGTAACTATCATGAAGAAACCATAGTGTTTTGAGCTTTTGAAATGAGTGTTTTGGACTGAAAACGAGGGAAGGACCTAAGGTTGAAAACTATAAACAAGTTCCACTCTAAACATTCCCAAGGTGGCTAGAGAAGTCCAATCAATCTGAAATTTTGATATGTTATAATAGACAGCATTTCAAACAACTTTGATAAAGGAACCAAAGTCATTTGAGTACATGAAATCACAGAAACAAACTGAAACCGAGCATACTGCTGTGAAATCAGGAAATGGTAAACTTCTTGTGATCATACCAACGTTTCAGAGCCTATACTAATCGGATTGAGCTGAAATTTGAGTATATTATAGGAATCATGGAAATGAACAACTTTTATGAAGGAAGTTTTCTCATTTGAGCTTCTGAAATATGAGTTCTCAGCAGCTTCAAGAAAGTGACGAATTTTGGATTTTAAAGAGGAACAAAAGAAAAATGAGGATGAAGATAAGTGAATGAGGAAGAAAGGGATGATACAATGAATGATGAAGATAAGAGTAAATTTATGATTGAAAATCCTTAGGCTAGGTGAGTCATCCATTTAGAAGAGGGTGATACAATGAATGGGAAGAAGAGGATGAGAAAGAATCTTAGGCTAGACTAGGTGACTCACCCCCATAGGTTTACAACTCATCCAAAATTAGATTTTTTGAAGACAAAGTAAGTGGGAAGGGGGGAAGAATGAAGGAGGGAAGAAAGCTTGGCTTACACGTTGCCTCCTACTTTCTTTTTACAAGGGTACTTTGGTAATCTATCACACATAAGGGTGTTTTGGTCATTTTTGTCAAACTTCAAATTAAACATACTTAATTTAATAATCTCAATCCAAAATCTCTTGGTAAAATACCCATAATTTTCTCCACCATTATATTATTTTTCACTAAAATATGAAAATCCACCTTGAATTTTTCGGGGTATTACAGAATAAAACCTAACCCAAAGTATTCAAACCATATTCATATTTTAGCAGTGTCTACAAGATAGGACTTAAAAAGGTTTCACAAATTTTTACTGTGGAATAACTCAAGAGGACCTACATCATCAATAACTAACAGAAAGCCATGCTCCTTGCGTAACTTCACAAGCTCAACCATTGGTGCAAAGTCTACGTCCATACTAAACAAGCAGTAGTGAAGACACATACAAGCCATAAAAAATATAAGAAATAAAATCAAATAGGAATACTTTATATGAATGTAAATTTGATTCCAACAGAAATGATGGTGCAGAAAGTAGCATTTAAAAACAACAACTTGCCTATCAGTCACAACGACTTTCTTCCTCATTGTGCAACTTGATCTGTCACACAAAATCCATTTCTAAACTACGGCCACAATGAAGTACATATCCAATAAGAAGAGGCACACAAATTTAAAACAAAAGTTTAAGACCTACAACAATGCATTAAGGTGAGTCATGTCGCAATGTCTATAGATGAATATCTCTACAGATTTTTGTCATTCAGCAAGACGAATACCATCGATTTTTTATGCATGGTTCAGTACATCAGAAAAAATGGCAATTTTTTCATTAGTTAAAGGTGTTTTTCCAGCAGCCAAGAGAGAGTCAACATTTCCCAAAGCTACCATCGAGGCCATGTTGGCTACAAATCCTCTGGGACAAAGAAGGCAATCCTAGGGAATAAATTGTTGGTGTGAGTCAAAGTCAACGTTCCTATTAGGAATAGAATTTATATTTTATTGTAATTATCTAATTTGAGTAGAATTAGGAGATTTGGTATATATTTCCTATTTGTACCCAATTTGTATGTAGTATATATATCCCTCATTGAGAGAATAATAAACATATCATTTTAAACCCTAATTAATTACTTTTGAGTTAGTATTAGAGCGGGTTCCAATCCGTCTCTACAACATTAAAACCTTAATCCTAAAAAATACATATTTACGCTGCACCTAGCATATACACTTAAACCTGTGTCGCCTATACACCCAAATCTGGGCTGTCTCATATCTCTTACTGTCATCGTTGCCACCTAATCTTCTACTGCTGTCGCCATCTGTCACCATGTCGAATGTCACTAAATCTTCTTCTATCCCTATTATGACGGTTCGTACTGAATCGTCCACCAATCTACCCATGGGATTCAAATTGAATGGATCCAACCATGAGATATGGGCTTTGATGATTGAATTTCATGCTAGTACAAGCAAATTGGGCTACTTGATGCCCCTGATTCCCAAAACCCACAATTTGGGAAGTGGAAAATTGTTAATGCTACTGTGAAAAGTTGGATGCTGCGAACTATGGAACCCAGTTTGCTAAATATGTTTCATACTCTACCTACTGCTAAGGAAATTTGGGATGTTGTTAATAAGATGTTTTATAATGGCTCTGACATATCCTAGCTTTATGAATTGCGGTGACATGCTACCCGTCTCAAGCAAGAAGGTCGTCCTCTCTCTACCTATTTCACCGAACTTAAGGCAATCTGGCTTGAATTGGATAAGAGATGCCCTTTTCAAATGAAGTGTGCTGATGATATGAAGACTTTTCAGGTTGCTGTTATGGCAGATTGTGTGTATGATTTTTTTGGCTTGCCTTGACGATACTTATGACAAGATCCATAGTGATATTCTATGGAGTGCTAAAGTTCCAAGTATCGAAAATGTCTTTTTTATGGTCCGTCGATAGGCTCAACGCCAAAATACTATGCTTGGATCCAACACCAAGATTGGGGAACCTGCTATTGTGTTTGCTTCCAAAAACACTGCTATGGTTTCTTGGACTACATGGTCTTTCTCTTCTGCCGTTCCGCATCGTCACCTGACTTTTGTAGAAAAAGACAAATTGAAGTGTGATCACTGTGGTGAAAAAAGACATACTATTGACACTTGCTAGGCATTACATGTGGTACCATATTGGGAGAAGGAACAGAGGCATTTACAAAAGGAACAACTGGGCGGCAAAGCTCATGTGGCTGCTGTTGCCATTTCTGTGGGTGACATCACCACTAGGCACGACCACCTTACTTTTACTCCTGCTCTGGCAGTGACCACAGTCTCAAGCACTCCAACACACTCTTGCACCTATGTCGCCTCCAAGTAACTTTGGCAGGGCTTTCCATGCCCATGATACACACGATACACGTTGGATTATTGATTAAGGAGCTACTGACCATATGACGTATAATTCTACTTCATTCTCTACTACTCTTCCGCCTCATCTTAATCATGTTCTGACCACTAATAATATTGCTACTCCTGTCACAGGGGTTGGTTTTATACTCTTGACACTTTTCTTTTACCATTGGACAAAGTATTACCGATTCCATCTTTGTCTAGTAATTTATTATCTATGCTGCAAGTTACTGAGCAGTATTGCTTTGTACTGATGTATCTGGCTTTTGTCTCACTATAGGATATCTAGACTCAGGAGATCTTTGGTCATGCTTCTAAAAAGGGAGGGCTTTATTATGTGGATGACATGGCAACTTGTCGGGTTCTTTGTGCTAGTAGCGCCGACACTTCTCATCATCACCGGATTTGGTTGCTACATTGCCGATTTGGTCATGCCTCCTTTGAATATTTACAACATTTGTTTTCTGCATTATTTAGTGGTGTCTACGAGTCTGCTTTCCAATGTCAAACTTGTATTTTAGCTAAGAGTCATCAGGTATCTTGCTCTCCGAGTTGTAATAAATGGCTTATGCCATTTGATTTAGTTCATTCTGATGTTTGGGGACCTTCCTTTGTTTCTACAGCCTTGGGAGTTTGCTAGTTTATGTTATTTGTGGATGATTGCACTCGTATGATGTGGTTATATGGGATGAAAAATAAAAGTGATGTGGTCGACATCTTTCAACATTTCTATCAGATGACCTAGATTCAATTTATGTGGCTTCCTCGTGGTGGCGCTTCCACTCCACAACAACTACCCAAGATCCTAGCATGCTCCTCTCCTCCCACTAGACCTCTCATCGAATTTGAATACTTGAATAATTAGTATACAAGTGGTGTGAGGCAAACAAAATATTTAATAGACCCATTGAAGGTGGGGGCAATTTATGGAGTTTCTTTGTGTTTGCGTATGTGTTTGTTAATCATCAATAAAGAAATTTGAAAAATACGGCAGTAGTTTATGGGTTATTTGTAGTTTACCTAAAAGTAAAAATGAAATGTCAACGGAATCTAGCCCAGTGAAAAAGGCTATTGACTTGCAGACTAGAGGTCTCAGGTTCGAATCCCCACAATATTATAGTTGTGTATGTATGAAAATTCCCCTCCCTTATAATTTAGACTTTCGTTTGTACTCAAAATAAAAATTAAATAAGAAAAAGGAATAAGACAATTGGATTGTTTAATGAGAAGCACAGTTGTATTTATACACATATTTATGAGAAATTTTGTAGGCATGCTTGTGTGCACACACGATACTGAGATATTTATGGTGAGAAAGAGTCACTATACAACTAGTAGCGTGTGAAAGCACGCCCACAGGACCTACAAACAAACTAGTGTAGCTAGTTGTTTTAGAGCATGTGACCTTTTTTTTTTAGGGGTAAAAAACAAATATCAATCAACATACAAGAAATGAATGAACTTGATGCATGATATATTGGATATGTACGACATGACGCCTATGAGCTTCTCCGTTTACGAGTTTCCTTCAAAGAAAACGACAAACGCTGCCAAAGCCAATCTAAAATATCTATCTTGGTATTCTCGGCCCACGGTTCCTAATCTTGGTATTCTCTGCTGCTTCATCAACTTGACCCACCTTCGTTTCTGAAACTTGGGTACGAAGTAAATAAAATAAGGTACAATAAACCAGAACCTCTTGGCATGACCTAATTGCCAACCCAACCTCTTCCATGTATAAAATAAAAACATTGCATAATAAAACCTGGGACTCTGGGTTTTGTCCATTCATACACACACATATATATATGACACAAAAGTAGTAGGGTCTGTTTTTTATTAGCTGCTACAGAGGTAGCCATGACAAACACCATTTTTGATGTTGAGCACGAGAGTTTCCACAGTTTCTTTGAGTGCTGGCTTGCTGAACAAAACCAAAATCTCCAAGACCTCGTCACTGCCTCCAAAAACAACCAAACCACCAGAAACAACCTCTATAATGGCAACACCACCACTACAGCTGCGGCTAATACTAGTACAAGTTTAAGAACACTGGTAGAGCGTGTGGTGAAGCATTATGAGCAATACTATGAGGCCAAGTCCAGATGGGCCAAGCAAAACGTTCTCAGGATGCTTTCGCCCTCCTGGACAACCTCCCTAGAGGATGCCTTCCTTTGGATTGGCGGGTGGCGACCAAGCATGGCTTTTCATCTCTTTTACTCCAAGTCCGGCTTGCAACTTGAGGCTAGACTCACAGAGTTGATTGAAGGCCTTGATACAGGTGACTTGGCAGATATCTCACAGCATCAGCTCATGCAGGTGGACCATTTACAGAGGAGGACTGTTAAGGAGGAGAGGGACATCACGGAGAAAATGGCCAAACAGCAGGAGTCGGTGGCAGACACGTCAATGGTCGAGTTGTCACAAGTGATTACCGAGTTGATGAGCACTAATGCTGGTCATGAACAAGAAGTTGAAGAGGACCGAGTTGAGTCTGTCCTGGCATCCAAGGAGCAAGGTTTGGAGGAGATTTTGCAGAGGGCTGACAGTCTACGGCTAAAAACGCTTAAAGCCATCACACACATTCTGACTCCAATCCAGGCCGTCCATTTCTTGATTGCTGCTGCTGAGTTGCACTTGAGGCTTCATGACTGGGGCAAAAAGGAGGACGCCCGCAGCCGTGGCAATTCATCTTAGCCTTTGGACGTACTTAGAAGTTAGGACCAACCAACCCACAAAATCCAAAAGGGTTCAAAGAAGAAAGCAAAAAGTTGTGTCAAGAGGTGTAGTGCATGAAGCAATGGCCGGAATGGAGGGGGCTGACCACAGCTACGAAATATAGTCGATGCAACTGTTAAATATATATATATATATATATATTATATGTCTATCTAATTATTGTTATTCATGCAGTTACTACACTAGTAGCTACGGGGAATGAACAATTGATGCAACCGACTGGGTGACCAGAGCCCCTTCATCAATCGGGTGTCATGGACTCATCAGCCCCATCTTCGTTTATTTTGCTTTTATTTTCGGTTTATGTTTCCTTTCTACTTTATGTTCAATTTACTTTGAGAATAATTTCAGCACTGCCTATTCCCTGTTGTCGCTCCTGAAATAAACCATTTGAAAGTCTAATCATAATAGTTCCCCAAATTCAGCCGTTTAGGCTCCATTCCAGTCTTGTTCATCCACAGATGCACCTGATAATTGCTTTTAAAATAATTGGGCTTGCTAATCCTTTGAGTACCAACACACCACCAGCACTATTAGGATTCCTAACTCCAATTTCCATACCTTTCAAGTAATTGAAATGCTTCTTGCCCTAAACTTTTGACCAAAAAGGCCAGCAATCTCTCTCTCTCTCTCTCTCTCTCCCTCCCAGTTACTGTTCTTCTAGTTTGACTAGTTTGGTTTTTCTAAGAAGACCTCTACAAATTTAACTTGGTACTTATAGACCGTGCGACTGTCATACCACTTCATCACGCTGACGTAGAATGTCTAACCACTCATAGGAAGCCATTCATTAACATTTTATCAAATTTGAAGCTTTATTTTGCATTTTCAATGTATGTTGTGTATCGGAAATGAAAAAAATAAAATTTGATAAATAACTTTCTATGAGTGGTTAAACACACCATGTTAGTATTATGTAGTAGTATTTCAGTTATACAAGTTTTACTCTCCACATACATACGTAGTGCTGTGTGATTCCAGTCGCCACACGAGAGAGATATGGATTTATGTACAGATTTCTAACATACAGAGAGAGTAATAAAATTTTGATAATGTGCAACAGAGATTTAAGTAACAACATTTAATTTCTGTTTTTTTTTTTTTTACTATAGCAGAAATAAGTAATCCGCAATGTAGATAGATATCATTAGTTCTTGTAAAAGAAAAAAGTCAAGGAACGTACCATAATCATATCTCATCCTTTACTGAGTCTGGTTCGGAAATCTTATACTGATTATTCTGAAGAAAGTTAATGGTGTCCTCAGTTCTATACCCATCATACATTAGCAGGTTGTCACCCAAAGATGTAAAGTACATAATTGGGCATCCTTGTACGTTGAAGATATTATTTCGAAGATGATATTCACTTGCAACCAAGACAGCTGAAAGAACAAAATACCTTGAAATCAAATGTAATTACAAGGAAGAAATAATAACTAATCTTGATGAACCCGCTTATTAGAACATGGTGCAACAACTAGAGAAGTTAACAGAGTGTACCAACAGATCTAACATTTGGCAAACTAAATCAAGAGTGAAGTGTGAAATTAGTTTATCCTATCACTACCACGCTATATTTGGTCTGATTTTATCAAAGCTTAAAAGGAGGAGCATGAGTTTTAACTGAATTCTTTCAGACAACGAAACTATATATATATATTTTTTAAAGAAAGAAAAGAGACAGGAACAAACGAGATAAATAACAAATTGTAGCTAGCAATCATCAAACTTACGAAAATTTTACATAGTTATATATGAAAGCTAAACGTAAAGTTTTAAGGTTTATACCGCCAAACACATCACTTCAATAATCCACTTGTTATAATTGGAAAAAGCCTTGTAAATGGGGTGATAAACTTTGTTATACTTTTCCTTCCTTATTGTCACAACATAACTATGGGTCTTGCAATACCCTCAAAATTGTTCCACAGAATTCACGCTTCTTTTCTGAGACACATACGAGCAGAAAGGTATCAGCCCCAAAAGCAACATCTATTTTATTTTAACACCAGAAAAACCTTTTACAACCAGAGATGATGATTGCTTTGACAACAACCATAACTCAAACCTACTTTCACTGCTATCTAAAACCAACAACATGAAAAGCTTCAATAGTAATCAACAAATTTATGATGCATATAATGATATCAATATAACATAGACATTAAATGGTATCAATCTATATGCATATAATGCTCTATCCTTGACTCAGAAGAAACTACAAATTTACATTTATTCAGGGTTTGTCATCCTTGACTCACCAAGCCTTGCCATAGCAGAGAAGAATTTAAGACGAAACATACCATATTAAAGTTACTCGCTGACATTTCGACCAAAAAAAAAAGTTGCTTGCTGACACAGATAAGACCAGCTTGACATTCTATACAGAGAAAAGGAAAGAAAACCTAGAGTCAAGCCAATTACCCAACACGTCGACTTTCTAGAATATTAGTTGTTATGTTTGATTTCCTGTTTCGAATTAAACTAGGATGTCGCCTATAGAAAGCTTATGCCTTTTCCTTTCTAGTGCACACCAACATGGTGACATATATGTCAAATCATCAAACCCTTAAGGCCTTGTTCAAAGAGTTGAGGCATTTAATCCCTAATCCCTAGACCTCCTTCCTAGCTTCAATGCAATCCCCAGAAGAAGAGGGCTCAATTCAAAGACCCACATGAAATACACGAAATTAAAGCAAATTGCAATTAAACTAAAATGAATGGCTTCTGATTTTGAAATTTAAACAAGACATAAACCACACAGAACCACAATGAAACAAATTGATTACCTGCTCTGCTGAGTCTGCTTCTTCCTTCCTCCCAACACAAATGAGACCACCACGCACACTTATTCCATTGCCCATTGCCCATTGCCCATTGCCAATGCCCCACAAATTGTTTGTGTTATACGATAATGAGCCCACCATCACCCACACTATCAGAGACACCGATTAGAGAACCGGTGACACTGAAAATAAATTGGTTATCAGATTTTCTTTTATGGCCTTCTTCAAATCATTAAAAAGACGCCCACCTCCTCCTCCGTGGCCTCGCCCAATGCTGCTACGTGGCCCAGCATGAGCATAGCATATGAGGACGGAGTGCTGCAGTCCAATATTCATTTAATCAGTAAATGATATTTTGCTGTTTTGCTTGGCAACTGGGCGGGGGAAGGGCCAAAACCCTGCAATCAATTATTTGAAAAATCCAAAACGGATTAATATATTATAGCCTTTGTGGGAGCAAAGGGCTGGGCAATTAAACCGCCAACTCGGAAAACTGGCCGAACCAAATTGATCGGATTGGTTTGGTTTGGTTATTTATTTATTTATTATATAATATTGGCTTCAAATCGGAATAAATCGGTCAGTCTGGTACTATTTACAGTTTGAGATTTTTAATTGGATTGATTTATCCAAATCGGACCGTTATTCCAAATTTTACAAAAAATATTTTTCAACAAAGGAGTTCAAACCCTACACCTCCATGTAAGAATCATTCTCGCTTTCCACTGGAGCAAACAATCTTCTTGTGTAATCTTGCCATAAGTATAGTACATAATTAGTTGCTCCGAATAATAAATATTATAAAAAAATGTGAGAGCATGCAAGTGGACTCGTGCATGCATTGCATCTGAATATGCGCCGAAATCAACGCCTCTTTTTATTTCTTTTGTATTTTTTATTCTCCCCAGATCTCATCTTTCACAACGCCTTCAATTTTTTTTTTCTTCCCATCTTCTTCTTCCTTCCGTTTCTTTCTGATAGAGTATATCCACGTGTCACTCTAATTAGTTAGTATGTTAGAAAGTGGTTAGGCTGATAAGAAGTCTTGTTGCCACAGGTTTTTCTCAAGAGGCTGGCTTGGATTATGCGGAAACTTTTAGTCATGTGGTGAAACATACCACTGTACGTTTGGTATTGGCCTTAGCTGCAACTTTTGGTTGGAAACTTCACCAATTAGATGTAAAAAATGCCTTTCTTCATGACATTCTCCATGAGGAGGTCTACATGTCTCAACCACAATGCTTTGTTAATCCTCTCTATCCTCATCATGTTTGCCAGTTGGATAAATCTCTATATGGTCTCAAGCAAGCTCATCGAGTTTGGAATGAGAGGTTTACTAGTTATCTTCCTTGTATTGGATTTCATACCTCTCAAGCTGATCTCTCTCTATTTGTTAAGCAAGATGGCACCTCTTTGGTTTTATTGCTTTTGTATGTCGATGATATTATCTTAACTGGTTTTTCCTCTACTGCAATTCCTTCTATGATCACTCTACTATCCAAGGAGTTTGATATGACTGATCTTGGACTTCTTCATTATTTCCTTGGCCTGCAAATTTAGTATACAGATTATGGTATTTCTGTGACTTAGTCTAAATACATCAAGGATGTTTTGTCTAAAGCCAATCTTTCTAAATGCAAGCCTTGTGTCACTCCTTCTCATCCTAATCACAAGCGTCTTAGAGATGGCAGTCTCCCCTTTTCTGATCCTGCTCATTATCGAAGTCTGGTTGGTGCTTTGCAATATTTGACTTTCACGAGGCCTGACATTGCATATTTCGTAAATCCGGTTTGCCAATTTATGCACTTTTCTCTTGAGACTCATAACCTTGCTGTGAAACTAATTCTTAGGTATCTTAAGGGTACCATGCATCATGGCTTGACATTTCGCAAGGGTTCTTTGGATCTTCATGCATTCACCAATGCCGATTGGGTTGGTGATCCCATTGATAGGCGCTCTACAACTGGTTATGTTATTTTCTTAAGCTCCAATCCCGTTTCTTGGAGTTCTAAGAAACAACAATCTGTTTCCAGATCTTCCACCGAGGCAGAATATCGTGCCATGGCTGCCACTGTTGCTGAAATTTTGTGGTTACAGTAGTTGTTGGCATATCTCTCTTTTCCTCTTGCCAAGTCTCCTCTTCTTTATTGTGACAATCTGTCTGCTATGGCCCTCTCTACTAATCCTATTATGCATTCTCATGCTAAGCATATTGAAGTTGACTGTCACTTTATTCGTGAGAAGGTCACACGCGGTGAAATCCAGCTTCAACATGTTTCCTCTTCTCAACAAGTTGCTGACATCCTCACCAAAGGCTTGTGCTCACCTCAATTCGACTATCATTGCTCCAATCTCATGCTCAAGCCTCTCTCCCAAGAGCTTGCAGGGGGGGGGGGGGGGGGGGTGATAGAGTATATCCACCTGTCACTCTAATTAGTTAGTCTATTATAATGTGGTTAGGCTTATAAGAAGTGGTTATGCTATAGGTGCAGATATATAAGCACTGTAATGTTGTAATTACCAGTTAACAAGAGAAATAAGAAAATCAGTTTCTATGAATTCTCTCTATAATTCTTCTAAAGTTTTCACTTTCCATCTCTCCCTCTCTCTTTTTATTTCTTCTTTCCTTCTCTCTTTCTTTTTTTCCTCCTTCTTCCTCTGTCAATCTCTGCAATTTTTTCCTCTTCTCCCTATTTTGCGTCGTCTCCCATATCTCTATCTTTTTTCTATTCCATTGCTCTATCTTCTCTTCCTTCTTCTCCTTCTTCCCATTGTCTCCGTCTTCTTCTTTTTATATTTTTTCCTTCTTCTTCTTCCTATCTCCCCTGTCTCAATCTCTCCCTCTGTCTATTTTTTTTTTCTTAGCTTCTTCTTGCTCTCTTTCTCTTCAGCATAAACCCGAAACCGAACCAAACCAAACCACCAACTTCGGTTAATCGGATTGGTCGATTTCACCGATTATGGTTCAGTGTATGGTTCCCAAAATAGCTAATCTGAAGCCTTCGGTTAGATGGTCAGGTTGATCCCAAAATTGAACCAACCCAGACCGAGCCCATACCTACAACAAATAATCCGGCTGCCAATCACAAGGTGCCATGTGGATAAAAATAATATATCCTTAGTCAATTAATTGAAGAATCTTAGGCTGAGTGAGTCATCAATTTAGAATAGGTGAATCTTAGGCTGGGTGAGTCATCAATTTAGAATAGGTGACTCATCCTTTCATAAATGGTGAATTTGAAAGCTTTAGGCAGGGGGAAGAATGGGAGGAGGGTGGTTTGATGCCCTCCACGTTTCAGTTTTTTTTTGCCTACAAGGGTATTTTGGTAATCTTTCACACATAGGGGTATTTTTTGGTCATTTTTGTCCAAATTCAAATTAAACACACTTAATTTAATAATCTTAATCCAAAATCACTTGATAAAATACCCATAATCATTCTCCACCATAATATTATTTTTTACTAAAATATGAAAATCCACCTTGAATTTTTTGGGCTATTACATAACAATTTCGACAAAAAAAAAAAATTATGAGGCCCCTTTAAATTATGCTCATGTAAATTACTTTTGGTTTAAATATGTAGTTTCATTTAACTAAAACAAACAAGAGTATATAAACCATAAAACATAATATATAGAAACAATATATAGTAGTTTCATTAAACTTAAACAAACAAGAGTATATAAATCATAAAACATAAAAAGTAAAATAAAAAACCATCAAATTGTTGACAACAAAAAAGCTATCAAACGAGAAGAACTTGAAGGAAGTGTTGGTTGAATTCGATGTTTGTTGTTACAAAGCATCAACAATTTTTTTAATTTTCAATTTTTAAATGTGGTCCTGTATTGTTAAAGATTTAAAGTGAATTTTATTTAAGCTCTTGTATTTTTAAACTCTCAAGAAACCCCTTGTAGTATGGCCCCAAATAATTATATATATATATGAGTGCTACTATTTCCACCCACCTGTCCTATTTTCCCACCCACCTTATCTTTAAACTTTTAAAGACAAATTTAACCCTATTGTAAAATGACTTAAAATGACTTAAGGAAAAAGAAAGAGAAAAAAAAAAATAGATGTAGACTTCTCTAGTTCTCACATAACCCTATCGTTTGACAGGAAGAAAAAATACACAAGAATACGACTCCTTGCTCATGAGAAGGTTAAGAACAGTGCCCAGAACTCAATTCTCAAATAATTTTCTTCTCTTTTCTATTCATTCAATCAAATTGTTTATGAAGAAGAAAACAACAAGAGAATGGATGTTGAAGAGAACGATTTTGGCAAAAAGGTAAGGTAATCCTATTTGAACAGAAATTTCTAAGATCTTTAGGATTACTTAAAGCATTGGGAGATGAGTATTTCTTGGACTCTGATTTTTATTCTTAAACAAATTAAAAATCTGAAAATCTGGGGATGAATAAACAATTCTACGATTTGGGTCGTTGGTTTTAGAGGAATGCAGTGATTTGGTGGGGGATATTTTACATGAATATGTGATGAGCAGGTTTTGGTTTCAAGGGCTGGTCAGCGGACCAGATAGTTTGGAAGGTGGGTAAAGAGGTTGCTGGGTATATGTTTAGAAATTGGGGAGCGTGAGCCATGTTTTGGTTTCAAGGGCTGGTCATCTTTTGCCTGCTGACCAGCCATTGTAATTAAATTTCGTGATGTGAAGTTGCTTCTTTTATCATTTTACTACTGTATTACTTCTACGATTTGGGCCCTGTTCTAGTGAGATGGATATTGTTACTATTGTTTATTGTTTTCTCTTTTCAGGGAGATGAATATTCTAGTTGTAGTAATGTGGACTTCGAGAAAAAGTTTATTTACAATAGTAGAAAGCTAAGAGCATAAATATGATTATATTCACATAATCCATATTTAAAAAAATAAAAATAAAAATAACAGCAAAAAACAGTTTTAGTTTGTATAGTAAACATGAGAGACAGAGAGAGAGATGGAGTGTGAGAGATGGAAAATAAGATACAGCAAAAATGAGAGAGAGATGTGTGGGCCATCAGAGAGAGAGAAGACATGAGCAGAGAGAATAAAGAAGAGAGGAAAAGAGATAATAATTAAAAGGGTATTTTAGGAATATTGGTGGGTGGAAAAATAGGATTGTGTTTTTTAAAATTTATATGGTGGGTGGGAAGATAAGGTGGGTGGAAAAATAGGACAGGGGGGGTGGAAATAGCAGCACTCATATATATATATAAAATAAAATTTTGGGTCCCTCTTGATCCAAGGCCCTTGGCGATCGCCCTTGAAGCCTAGGCCCAAGGCCGGCCCGTATAGCGTATTTTTTTCTTTGTGGTTGTATTAGAGTGATTTTGGAGTAGTTTTGAGGGAGGGTTTGAAGTTTTGAAAGTTGAAGATGGCAACTTTGCTCCGTGTGTACAAGAACCCATGAAGTCACCGAGTGATAGCAACAACTTCCATGCAGTGTTAAACAAAAACAGAAAAGCAAACAGAAAAGAAGGAAAAGTAGTCACCCCAATTTAATTTATCAAAAACAGCATTTTGTTTTTGCATGCTGAGACAAGAAAAGCTATATAACCAAGAAGCCATGAAACAAAGTTGGCCACGCGATGTATGAAAAAGTAACATGAAATTATATCAACAATATTTTTGTTCTTTCTTTTCGATTAACCATTTGTATATATTATAATCCGGGCGGCAGAGAGAAAATAAACTCAACTTTAACAATTATGTAAGGACCTTTGTTTTTGGATCAAATTATGTAAGGACCTTGAGAAAAAAGAAAAAGAAACTGTGCCTAAAATAAATATAAGAAAGATCATTTGTAGTTTTAGAGCTCCAACTTGATTTCGGGGCTTTGAACATCTCTGCATTCGAGAACCTTCTTAGGGATGTTGCTTGCTATCAGAGCCCCACCATTATAACCATCCATTAACAACTTTCCTATTTTTGATCTCCACTCCGAGCTATCAGTTTCATTCTTCCTGTCATGAACAACTCTGTCACAGTACTTGAGCATTGTTCCCAAGCCAGTATTGGGTTCCCAACCATATTCTGTTAGCACCTGAGCCTCGCCTTCACTCAAGTCTTCTCCAACCTAAACCAGTCAATAACACGAAAGAGATACAGTTAAAACCAAAAATATATTTCAGCTTGTAAAATGATGTAAAAATTACCTAAAATGATTGAAGCTCTATTCATCCAGATGAACCATGCTTACAGCAGAATCCAACTGATATTATCAAAACCAAAATTCTCACCACATACCCACAAAGAATTGACAGCAAAAGGCAAAAGACAAACTCGGCCAAAAAGCATACAGCTCATAAAATAACAGCAATAACACGTAGCAATACCAAGTACAAGTAGCATAGCGCAAAACCAAGTAGCATAGCACAAAACTCTATGTAACCAAGTTTTGAGCTCTAATCAGCTTTCATAATAGCTAAATTTTGGAACTAATCCCAGTAGTGATTTCAACAGCTTCCTCCAAGAAACTGTTAGAGTGGGCGTGCACCTGTATTAGCATTTATCACCCAATACAAATCTGAAGTCATTATAAGCATTATAACTGTTTGTATTAAAGTATACTACAATCTTGCACCTCTCAGCAGTATCATGTCATTTTTAAACATAAAATCTAATAAAATAAAATAAAAGTTCTTTGAGTCTCTCATAATACAGCCCAACTGTTCGGAATTTCGGACTCCAATTTCTAGTCTAAGATCACATCACAATTTCAGACTGTAGATACAGAGAACTGCACATAAACTACACAAGGTTTAACACGGTTCCACCATAACGGTGCTATATTCATGGGCTGTAATCACAATACACTAATGAAAAAAACAATATTACAATTAACATGAAATAGCCTCTTTTATTCACTCAATCTTAGGTAACCTCACACCTCTTAAACCTCTTCTTCAGAGCTTCAGAGAACCCCAATTACCACCTTGAAAACTCACAAAAACTGAAACTTGCATAAATTTCCTTCTTAACTCTTGAAACCCTAGATAGAAAAACTCTCCAAAGCCTGAACAATGATCACATAAGGAGGCTAAAGCACAAAGAAAAACCTATTTAAGGCCTCACCAAAACCCTAACACCAATTTTGGAAACATCCTACATTCCTAATCTAACTAGGAGATTGGAGCAAAACGGATGAAGAATGTGTCAAAAGACAAAACTCTGGAAATCGACACCAAACTCAAACCCAAGCATTTCATGCTCGAGCCTGCTGCAATATCTCAAAAAACTTCTCCGAACACTCGCCTTCAATCCTGCTGCAACACATTTCCCCTCTGGACACTAGAGGGTCCACCCTGATGCTTAAGCATCGATTCCAAAACCTACATTCCCACCTCACATTTCTAGATCCTACTCCAAGACCAAACAATGACAGAAGATAGGTTTCCCACAGAACAGGAACAACAATTGAAGGTCTGAACACCCAAACCTCCCAAAACAGAACCCCAACTGAGTTAGCGTTCTCCAGGAACCCATCACATATTTGGCAGTTTAGACTTGAAATCCCAACCTTTGAACCCAAAGTATTCGTTATGATTACATTTCACATGACTTTATGTCCCAGCTCATCCAACAAGGTTTCTTATAGGGCTTTAACTTCTCTTCTACCCCAAAGCAGAATGGTGAAGCTGAATGTATGTCGTTTGTCAGCTCTTGAGAGGTATGCAGATTCCCGTGTCTTACTTGTATATGGTTTCTTACAGTGTTGCCTACCTCATTAATCACACTTGTATCCTAAAGGGTAAAGCTCCTTTCCAAGTCTTCCAGTCCGATTTAGAAGCCTTTTGTGTGTATATATAGATAGAGTTGATCTTTGAATGAATATGTACAAAATAGACGGTGTGGGCCCTACAAGGATGTCCCTCAAATAAGCTTATTTGAGGGATCTCTCAATGGAAGCTCTCTGTGTATATATATATATATAGATATATAGATATATATAGAGAGAGAGAGAGAGAGAGAGAGAGAGAGAGAGAGAGAGTAAAAATGCAATGGAAGTGGCAAAACTTTAAAAACACCTAGAAATGGACAAATGAAAAGCAAAGTCAATGCTTCGTTTATTAGATGTACCACCACATGACAAAGGGGTGAAGTCAAAAGATTCTCAAACAATAAAGTTAAAAGAACAATCACCAGAGGAAAATCCTTCAGGTGGTTTCTACCAAATTGCTATATATATAAACCAGAGAGTAACAGGTTCGTCCAAATGATTGTTAGAGAACCCACATGCCTAACAGGCTAAGTTTACATATACCATGATTTAAATGTTCCATACCACAAAACAGCAAATGCTTGCAATAAGTGTATAAGGTTAAACAAACTAATTTTCAAGCTGTGTAAGACAGCCTCAATGACTGGCGACATTAATATGACAGTTGTGAATCAATTTAACAAGTGTGCCATTGATTGACCCGTATACACCAGCAATCATCTCATATATATTTTCAAATAATTACCAATAATGCCTTGTTCTCAATTAGGGAAATCCTGCTGCAGTTGGTAAGCTTCATTGCAGTCACCAGCCTCTTGATCTGCCAGTCAATTGGTAAGGAATCCACTAGCTCAAAGAAGTATGTTGCATATCCATATTCAGGTCGTTCCAGCACAATTCTGCAGTCAAGTGATAATGAAATGTCAAAAATATCCAGTCTAAGTAGAGAAGATGGACCAACCTTCAGAAAAAAATTCTACAAATCATGCACCTATTATGTCTCGCAAAGACAAATATAAATGATTGAAGGTCTCGGCACCAACCCCATTCAACAGGCCAATTTCTAAACTGCAGATATCGGGTCTGTAAAATAATAAAATAAAATGGGATTTATTGTAAACAGAAAGATAGCTTGTAAGAAGATTTAGGCAGAAGGTAACTGAATTGATTAACTTAGTGTCATGCTTTGCTCACCAATTGATCATAAAAACCAATTACCTGCTCCACAAGTGAAATTAAACAAGCCAAGCAATAACTAGCTCTTGAGCCCTTTGTGCATCGTATTGGGGCAAGCTTTAAAATCGATTGGCGCTGTGATAAAAGCTGTCCAAAATGAAGAAGGTAACATCAGAAACAAACTAATGCAAATGGGGTGCCACAATAAATTGTTCAATGCAATTTAAATACAGCTTCAGGAATTTTAGAGCTTTCTTGTCCGGAGCAAACTGGTTAACTTCCAGGAATTGGCCAGCCATATATTACTCAAAACAGAATCTTCACTCATGGAATTCAGTATTTTCTTGTTAAGAAGAAACAATTATTTTTATTACTCAACAAAATCAAATTACATAGCAGTGGACCAGGAATCTACGAGAAAAAGGGAAAGAAACAATACAACAATTCCCAGTACACAAATAACCCACACTCCAAACTTATCTAGCGTACTGCAGCTTTTCAATCTTAGAAGAATAGCAGAAAGGGTTAAATACAGCTTCAGGAATTTTAGAGTTTTCTCTTCAGGAGCAAACTGGTTAACTTCCAGGAATTGGCCAGCCATATATTACTCAAAACAGAATCTTCACTCATGGAATTCAGTATTTTCTTGTTAAGAAGAAACAATCATTTTTATTACTCAACAAAACCAAATTACATAGCAGTGGACCAGGAATCTATGAGAAAAAGGGAAAGAAACAATACAACAATTCCCGGTACCCAAATAACCCCCACTCCAAACTTATCTAGTGTACTGCAGCTTTTCAATCTTTGAATAATAGCAGAAAGGGAGCTATCCATGAACTCTGTCAACATGGAATCCCATGGAAAAGACAAAAAGCTGAGGTTTCACCCACACACCACTCAAAGCTTCAAAAATTCACCTATGCCTGTCCATCCAAACAACCCAAAAAATGGCTAAGACCCCACATGCCCATTATATTTTGGCTTTCTTTCATCCCTGATCACTGCAAACTCGCACACATCCAAACCATTCCAAACTTCCTAACCAAGTTCCACCATATTCTTAACAGTGGAGAAAATGATAAGTCAACTCCACACGCTCTTTACACACAGCACACCAGATAGGGGAAAGCATCTCGCTTGTACTTCATATTCATTAGGCTTAAGTGCTACAGTGCCGCTTGAAACATTGGTCAATTCCCACTAAACCCCCTTAAAGTTAAAGTGACCCGCTTTACCCCTTTGACCAATGTTTTGCATCTCACTTTGCCCCTCACTGTCAAGTCTGTTAAAAATTCCGTTAAAAATGCTGACGTGGCACTAATAGGACCGACTATTTTGCTAAACTAAGTGCCATGTGTGAAGAAAAAAAATTAAAAATTAAAAATTAAAAATTGTCTTTCAAAAAACTTAATTTAACTATTAAAAATAAAAATAATACTTTAAAACCAAAAAATCCGACCCTTACGTAAAAAACATAGAAGGGATCAAACGGTTATGCTACCGTGTACGCATATGAAGGCATATATAATACTATCTTTCAGTTCATCCAAACTGTCAAAAAAAGAAGAAAAAAAAATGAAAACCGAGAGAAATATCCCAAAAAAATTTAATTTTTATGGCTCATTTTCCATGACAGAAGCCAAACCAGTCACCATCTTAACCCCAGTCTGCGATCTCTTGGGCTTCAACTCCAGTGGTTTCCATTCCTTCGCCACTATTGTCTTCTCTTCCTCACCCAAACTCTCCGACAGCACAAATACCAACTCGTCCAACTCAGTCTCAACCATAGAGATCCTGTGAGGAGACAGCCACTTGGCCTTGATGTACTCTGTTTGGATCTGACATCCACCCACTGCCCTGCACTGGTGGATCTAGGTGGTGGATATGGGGGTAGGTTGGGTTGGGGGTTGGGGAAGATGAGATGGGGGTGGTGTTTTCTGGGTTTGGTTTGATCTTGTTCTTGTTTTTACTTTTTTCAATTTTTTGTTATTTATTCTTTAAGATATATTTGTTATTGTTCTTGTATTTTTGTTTTAAATTTTTTGGTCGTTAGAATTGGGAGGTTGCAATGGGGTGGAATTGGTTTTGGCTGAGTTTGTTTTTTATTTTTATTTTTTTAATTTGAAGATTTTATTTTTAAAATGAATGAATTTTTTAAATAATTTATTGACCGAATTACCCTTTCACAACTAACAGAAGTTAAAAAAGATTGACAGAAATTAAGGATTGTCCTTGAATTGCTCCAAATTGAAACTACAGGGACAAAATTGACCAAATTGAAATGACAGGGACCAAAGTGGTAAAAGTGGCAAACTTCAGGGACCAAAAATGACTTTTTGCCAATTTTTTAAGATATTTTTTTTCACACATGGGACTTAGTTTAGTAAAATTGTGGGTCCCATTGGTGCCACATCAGCATTTTTAACGGAGTTTTTAACAGACTTGACGGTGAGGGGCAAAGTGAGACACAAAACATCGGTCAAGGGGGCAAAGTGAGTCACTTTAACTTTAAGGGGGTCTAGTGGGAATTGACCGATGTTTAGGGGGCACTGTAGCACTTAAGCCTATTCATTAATTCAATACAACCAATTATACATTGTCATCGTTTAAAAGACACAACATTTAAAAAAAAAACACACACACACACACACACACACACAGAGAAAAAGAAGGTGCCTTCTACTAAGATAAGCCCTTCATGATAACCAAACAAGGAAAGCAAGTTCTTAGGCTTGTCTACAGGATCAACCCCTATTGTAACCAAATCAGAAAATTCCTTGTGAAAAACTCTAATAAGATAGTTGATTTTGAAAATAGCCCATCATTTTGACTAGCAACCACATGTATTCCACTTATCTCTGGTCATGTACTCATCAATTACTTTATTAACTAGTTTGTATTCTAAAATGGAACTATTTTCCAACGTCAAAATTATAAAATGAGCCTTTATTCTCTCAGTTAATCACTCATTAATATTCTTTTTCCCAAGAACTACAATCCCTGGCAGTTTCCATATGTATGATTCACAATGTGCAATGGCACATCTGGTATGCCCATAAATAAAAGCAGCAATGATTTCCAATAGGAGGTACATAATCGATCTTATGTGGAACTCTTATGAATTTGAAATGAACAACCCCCTGCTGCGCAAAATCACCAACAGTGATGCAGCTAGGGAGCAAATGTTTTCGATATTGATCTTAAGAATGATTTTGAAATGATTCAAAGTGTCATGCTACAAGGAAGCCGCAAGAACGATACATGACATTGTTGTAACAAGGCTAAGACAAGTGGAAAATATCATAATATTAGAATTGTTGCCAACCTTTGATATCACAGCTTCAAGCTTTGCAAAGCTGTCTTCACATAAAGACTCATCTAGAGCTTCATCACACTCCATCTCGCCGTAAAGCCTTATTTCATTAACCAGCACCCCTTTTTCAATTAATACCTGCCAGTTTGCATGTTAAGAGTCTTGATCCCAATGAAATTGAAAATGCAACTGTGAGAAACATGGAGTACCTGCAGGAGTCCCGGAGCATCCTCCTCCAACGCTGTTTCAACAGAATCCCTGCAATATTTGGCACTTATGTCCTTAAGAAAAGTTGGCAGAAAACTTAGTGGAAAAATATCTACATAAACATAACAGCATACGTGGCAGTCTTTTTCCTTTTTCGCGGACGAATGAGGCTTATTGGCTTAGCAGATTCTGAGGCAATAGCGCTACACTTGGCTGAGCCATAGTTCGTATACATACTCGATACAGAGCCACATCCAGATGACAACAGATTCATCCGATCTCGCAGTGTCATATGATCTACCACATCTTCATTAAGTTCATTGAAAGCTCTAGGTTCATTCTTTACTGGCAGTATGTTAAGGGAGAAGTTACCCCTAACATTTGTGTCCAGATTGTGCAAGACACCACCATCCCAAGGCTCATCCTTTATTTTGACAGATGTTGACAAAGTTGAACAATGTGCTCTAGTTGTGCATGTAGGCACATAGTCCTGTCCCCTACATGAACTGAATTCATTGGCATTAGGAGGCATTCTCTCAGATGAGCATTTCCTGTCACTTTCAGATCCTTTTCCGCCATCATTTGACTTATTGGAGTTAATTGAATATTGATCAGTCGTAAATGATGATCCAACAATGATTTTATTTGGCGATCTAATCATAGAATTTCTACAAAGAACTGAATCATTTCTTGCAGGATTGTCATAGAGCGAATGGGTAGCAACTAAAGCTTCTCCACCAACACTACTAGTGTCTTCCTGTCCTTTATCGGCAAGTTGTTGGATAAGGTCTTTTGACAGTGGCCCTGGAATACCCTGTATAATACGATGTCAGAAGACGCTTCTACAATAGGAGATAAAATGTTATACAAACAAGTATATTATACTCAATTTTCGCTTTTGAAGAACTTCATGAAAAGAAGAGATTCAAGAGTTTGTTGCACAATAATTACAACTTTAGAGAGTATTCAGGTTTTTCAGCACATAGTCCAAAAAGGAGGAACTGGAAACTGCATTCATCAAGGGTTCTCTTGTAAGACATTTAATTCTCTGTGTGACAAACAGTCCCTTGCTGCTTTCTAGCCTGCTAAAATGATTTGGAAATCTAGTTTTCCTCCTAACGTTTGTTTTTGGCATGGATCATTGCTCATGGAAGATCAAACACTGGCAATTTGGTGCAAAGAAGAAGATCGAATGCTGTCTGTCTCCTCAGTGGTACATTTTGTGCAAAAGAAGAGGCAGAATTTGGAACTCACATGTTCTTAAATTGTCCACATGTTTTGGTTGACTGTGATGGCAGTTGTGAGGTTGCAGGGGTGATTCCTCAATCACCCTCAAACATTCTTTGTGAGAAGTATATGTCTCTTGATAGTGGGGATGAATGAAAGAAGTTTTTAGAACTATAATGGGAAGAAGAGGAGAGATCTTGGGAGATTTGGTTGGAGACAAATGAAAGAAGTTTTTAGAACTATAATGAGGATGAAGAGGAGAGATCTTGGGAAAAGGTCAGGTTATGGGCATCCTATGGCTTCTCTGTCTCCAGCCTTTAGGGATCTTTCACTTTCTATAAATTTTCCTAGGTTATGGGCACCCTGTAGCGTTTTGTCAGAGGTTTATGGGAGAAGGACTTACCAATCCCAGTTTATGCAAGAAAAACTTACCTATCCCAGTTTCATAAACCCCTTCATGTATGAAACCGCCGAATACAAGTATTCCTTGAAATATAGATTTATTTATTTATTTTTTAAATGAGAGTTGTATATTATTGGTGGACCTCTTGTTCACCAAGTCCTGTACTGTGTTCGTATTATTTTTAATAAGATTTTATTTCTCAAATAAAATAAAAAAGGAAAAACCCATTGGGCAACCTAAAGAATAGAAAGCAGAGCAACAGATTTTGATTGATTGGCAATAGCCAAATAACGGATTGATCTCACTTTTCAAAAGTGAGGATCCAGGTACCATTTCATAAGTGTTGAAGGCAAAAGAGTATGGTAAGCTTTGACATTGCTCATTAAGACAGTTTTTCCTAAACTTGGGCTACATAGGAGATGAAGAATGTCAAAGCCATAATCGCCACAAGCTTCTCAATAATTAATGCAATCTTAGAATTCTAACAATGACTAGAAGGATAATAAATCACCTTGAAAACTGCTTTTTCCATCCCCGAAAGTTTCCTGCAAAATGCCACAAAAAACAAACTAATAAATTATTCCCTTTCCTGCAATATGAATTACATAAATAAGTTGGGACATATATACAACCATGTTGATTCTTGCTGTGCTTTGTTTTATTTACTCTTTGTCATCTAGGTGATTTACTTTTATTTTCTTTCACTGATTTAATTTTCATGACTGAGGTGATTGATCTCACAACGTACACATGTATCACAATTAACAAATAACCACATTTTTTTTCTCTTCATGTGACTGAACTTTACAATTAAATTCTCAAAGCTTCCTGCATACCCCTTAAAATGAAAGAACACGCTATAACATAATTCAAGGGGTTTTCTTGCCTAACCTTTTAGTGAGCCAACCTTTTGGGTTTTCAACTAAATGGACTATGCCTTCTTTTTTTTCTTTTTATCTCTAACTTTTGCTGAAATACCTTTCTCAGGCCTTTGGTCCAACGAGGGGTTTTTTTTTTTTTTTCCCCAAACTCAAACCTTAATAAATGGGTTTTTTAATTTGGAATCTTGAAGTTGAATCCTTCTAAATTCGAGATTTGTCCTTGATTTGATACACTTTAATTTGATTTGATTCAAAGAAAGACTTAATTTATACTGATGTGGCCTCTTCGGTGTTAGCACATGTCACTTCCTATAACCCACAACTTAGATAAGTAAAGTTTTACTAGTCAAAAGGTCAAACTTTTGAGTTGTTGATCGTTGATAAAATTGCTAGTGAATTTTTTAACTTAAGTTTTGATGTCTGCAATGTGTTTGTGTAGAAGGGATGAACTTGATATATATATATATATATATATATATATATATATATATATATATATATATATATATTTGTGCCAAGACATAAAAATCACCAAGGAGAAAACGGCACCTTGATTGCAGCATCTTCTGTCGCTCTTTCAAGGAAATGTGGTCCAGAGGATCATAAGTACAGTGATCAGACATCTCCCTTTTCACCTTAACTGCTGACACAGGAGAACCAGCAAAGCAATTCATACCATCTCCAAAAGAACTCAACAAGCTGCCAGAGGAAGCAGCCTTTTCTTCAGCATAAACTTCTGATAGTGATGGATTTTCAGGTAGAGTGAAAATATTGACATCAATTTTCTCTGGTTGACCAACATTTGTATCAGATTCAGTACAAGCAATCTGCTTTGAGGAAGTTAAAGTATTTACTTCTGTCCCATTGTAGTCACTATCACCAGGCATTTCCACATTTTGGCTGCAAACGTCATTTTGTAAACATTGATCAAGTGAGGAATCTACCACAGTTTTACTGCACAATAATCCAGGCATAGTTCCCCTAGGAATTATAGAATACTGATTTTTTTCTTCTTCCAATAATTGAACTCCCACTTCCCTGGCAGCAAAAAGAACAGAGGAAACATCCTACAAAACATACACATATTCTATTAACCGACCCAAAAAGGATAAAAAGAAGGCAGAGGGAAGAACAAACATCACATATGACAAAGAAAAGATGCCAAGTTGCCAACTCAAACTGCTTGCAATGAAATTATTTCAAATCGTTCTTTTCCTAGCATGCTGCTTCCTATTTCATCGAGGCACATCAATATAACTTGACTACTTCTAGTGCCATACAGCAGAATGTTAAAATGTCTGACAAAACCTCTGACAAGGCAAATGCTCACAAAATTATGTTGTTGCATTTTCTCTTCAAACATAACCATAGGCTGCCTAAGCATGTCATATTGTCCACTTTGATCATGTTGACCATCTATAGTGCCTCACCTGTACTTTTAGAGTTTTAGGTACATTCTAATTCCTAGTGAATTATCTTTGAAAGAAAAATCCTCAATAGTTTCTTATTTTCATGGTATATATCCAGTGTCTCACCTATACTTATAGGTACATTCAAATTTCTAATCAATTCTCTTTTCAAGTCAAATATCTAAGATTTCTCATTGTATAACATTCTTAGCCTTTACTCTTTCTTTGCCAAAGCAAGGACCACTGTTATGTTACCATGCGGCATTATGAAACCTGTTGGTCTTCATCTCAGAAGGGGTTTTGTTGCTTTCTTGGATTTCATTTCCACCAGATTCTAACTGGATTCTCATCATGTTCGTAATAATGAAGCATAGGTGGATAAAACAACATAAGGAAAATTAAACCACTCTCCCATCCAACCAAGACGGTTTTTTAAAATCTAGTACCTCCTATATGTTACATATAAACACGAATGTACTTTTCTCCACATTCATCTAGCATTTGCAAGGACTTTTTAAGTTTTGCCAATAAAGATAATTTGCTAAAATCCAGTAGCTCATATTTCATGCATAACAACTCGGCGTTCGCCTAGTGCTTGCGAAGATTCTGTGAGTTTTGCCAAATAATTGGGCCATAGCCATGATAACTCCTATAATTTCCAATGACCTAACATTAAATCCTAATAACTTTGGCATACAATTTCATGGCTGCCTTAATTTCAGATTCCCCAAATAACCTTCAAATCTCCATAATCTTCAATTTTACAACAATAAATAAATTCTCTGGAAATTAATGATATTTACAATCTTCTTTGCACACATTCTTCAAGCAATTGTGCTTCACTAGTTTCCTCATATGGGTCATTATTTTCAACTGCAAGGGGCATTTTTCAGAAGAAGAAAAATTCATGCATCAACCTATCACCCTATTATTCAACCATGACATACCTAGCGAAGGCATTTTGTAAAACATCTTCATGGCCTAAAGAAAATCATCAATCAAACACTAAAATAAGGATTTACATAATAAATAACATGCAAACTGTTTACATCAAAGGTTATAGAACAGTCCGATATCAAAAACAGGGCCAAGGAAATTTGTTATTGCCTAATTATATCTCGTCTCTAAATGTCCACAACGAAACTAGATAACCCGGAATTTGAAATCGTACTACTGAGCTTTAATAAGACAAGGCTCGAAACTTTCACCTTTGTAAGGCTTTAAGAACTTTCAAACCAATTATTCAAAATAAAAATAATATGAACTACGATAAAAATAAAACGAGGAGATAAACAAATTACTTGTGACTCAGAGAGCTCATCGTCTTCTTTAAGAGCAGCACCAATGGGGGATCTGCATGCATGTCCCAAAGACAAAGCTTCAATCACTAATCCCAAAATATTATTGATATGTTTTAAACGGCACAAAACCTAAAACAAAAACAAAAGAAAAAAAAAAAACAGGGAGCTCACTTTGATTTTTGCTTACTGGCCAGTAACAAATCACGCCGCCGTATCAATGGAAGATAGTCAAGCTCATCCGACCAACCAACACCATCAACTTTATACTCAAACTTGGGCAAATATACATTGGAACCACTGGAAGTAGCAGCCATTTTTGTGTGCACCTCTTCTAATTCAGTTCAGGTAATCAATTCCCATAACTTATGGATCAAGTCCCACTTGTGGCGAATGTGAGAAGCTCCACTGCTCTGGAACATAGTTGCCTAATTCGCTCATCCCCATACGAATTTCGATATGGAACGAAAGATTTAACGACTCAGTTCCAGAGGAGAGAACAGTACCTAATAGACGGCGTCGCTGCTACAGAACAGTAGCTGACCGCCGACAGCCCACGAGCAATCGAGGGCACATGAGGGAGAGTGCTATAGGTATAGCTGATGAGCCCACGTTTGATTCTGGGTATCTTAGAAGTTATTGGGTTCGGAGAGGATTTTTTTGGACGAATGGATTCCAAGAGGTGCGATGCGTGATAAATGGATAGGCGTAAGAGCAGTTCCGGCGGACAGCCCAGCCCAGGCAAAAGGCCCCCCCGGTCTACCAAAATCAGCTCCAGCAGTAATATCCAGTCCGGACAAGGCCCAAGGCAAGATAGGCACTGACATTAGCAAAGAAAAAAAATAATAAAAATTTGAAAAAATGTCTGAAACATTACCAAAAAATTTAAAAAAAAAAAAATTGTCCCATAAATAGTAATTTCCATTGAGTTGCTACGGCAATGGATGGAAAAGCATACAAAAAATTATTAGGACATATACTATTCAAGTAAACAGTAACATCCCTTACTTGCCCTTAACTGCCCTTACCTTTTGCTATGACAAATGGGTGGAAGTGCTCTAAGGACACCTCCAGCGCACAAACTTAGTCCGAGCAAACGGCTGCCCCAAGCCTGATTTACACCTCCAGCATGCAAAATCAAGCTCGGGCAAGGTGTGGGACCCAACAGCCCGGGCAAGCCACTAGCAAATCTGGACTGGGCTCTTGCCCGAAGACGGTGACGTCAGCATGATGTCACAGCTGACGCTAGCGTTGACAACCTCCAACGGGAAGAAGCCACGTGACGCTTCTCAAACACTCTGATTGATTTTTTTTTCCATAAATTCGAGGGTTTTCAAAAAAAATTTAAAAAAATACCAAAAAATTCTGGATTTTTTCCCTATAAATACCTAACAATTTTATTCACTTTCCACACCAAATCTTCATACAAACTCTTCTCCTTCCAATATTTTTTACTTTCCACTCACATTTTTCTACTACTTTCCATTTGTATTAAAAAACAAATGGCCTCTTCCATCGAAGCCAAAAGCGCGTGGACAACTCAAGAAGATATTGTGTTGTGTGAGTGTTGGGTGAAAGTTTGTCATTGCCTGATCACAAGCAATGAGATGAAATTCTGTCATATGTGGAGAAAAATTCATGGAGAATTTTGTGAAAGATCAGGTTCGTCTCGAATCGAAATGGCCTTAGCTAGTAGATGAAAATTTTTAAATAAAGACTTAGGGAAATGGAGAGATGCGTGGACAAAAGTAAGGGACAACATTCGAAGCGGTCAAAATCTATTTATAAATGTTGTTTTATTCAGTTTAATGTAACTTTTTTTTTTCTTGCATGTTCATTTGTATTTTCTTGCATTTCCATTTTGTTTATATTTTCTTGCATTTCTAATTTGTTTATATTTTCTTGCATATGTGATTTTTATTCTTGTATTTCCAATTTGTTTATATTTTATTGCATATTCTTTTTTTTTTTCTTGTATTTCCAATTTGTTTATATTATCTTGCATTTCCAATTTTTTTAAAAATAAATTATACAAGCACAAATGTGGTTCTGTGCCATGGGCCAGGGCAAAAAAAGTTTTATGAATCACCAATGTTGGGACGTTGTGAAGAATTGTTCGAGATTCAAAATTATTTTCACTGGTCCGACGGTTGTGTTGAATGAGACGCCACTCCACGATTCACCGGCAACCGATTAGCCATTGGACTCCCCAATGGATCAAGACTCACCAATCCAACATGAGCCGAGACCTATTGGGAGAAAGGCGACAAAGGCTAAGAGAGAGAGAGCACTTCTAACAATGAATGTGCACAATTTTTGGAGCAAATTGCTAGGAACGGCACATTGAGAATTGAGAGAGACTTGAGAAGAGAAGAAATGGACAAGGCACGACATGAAGTATTTGCAATTCAAAGGTAGCAGGCATAAGAACAAGACATGGAGGATAGAGAGATGAAAATCATGGGCATGGATACAAGCCATATGTCTCTTGAAACAAAGTCATATTGGAAGCTAAAACGAAGGGATGTTATGAGAAGAAAGCTTTTCCATGACGATGGACCTAGCAACACGAATTGGTTAAATGATCAAAACCATTAGGTTGTATTGAAAGAGTTGCCATATGTATTAATTTGTTGTATTGTTTTCGTTTTATTCAATAAAGAAAGCATTAAATAATATAGCTATTTTTTAAAAACATTTCATACATCAAAACAAAGCATAATTAAAAACAAAACTTAATTTAATACAAACCAATCACAAAACAAACCATAATTCCAAACAAACCATAATTCCAAACAAACCATAATTTAAAACAAAACATAATTGAAAACAAAGCATAATTCCAAACAAGACATTAAACTTGACTTCATCCCTTGTGATTGCCTTTCATCTCCCATAAGTGCTTGATCAAGTCAACTTGACGTCTCTCGTGAACATACGAGGAATGCATTTCCTAATAACGGTCAATCATGGGCTTGTTGTATCGACCATCCCGAATTAACAGTTCGTGCTCTATTGGGTGTCCATTTGCTCCCATCGGCCTTTCATAAATTCTTGTCAATGCTGTGTTTATGAGATTGGGTTCGAACACCTCTGGAGCATCATAATCATACTCATCCTCCACAATCATGTTATGGAGGATGATGCAAGTCATCATAATGCTTCGCAGCACCTCCTCATCAAGCATCCGAGCAGCACCCCTAATAATTGCCCAACAAGCTTGCAAGATACTGAAACACCTTTCCATGTCTTTCCTATAACCTTTTTGAAAGGCAGCAAAGCTTTTTTCCTTCTGGGATTGGGGATTCAGAATTGTTTTCACGAATGTCGTCCACCTCGAATAAATTCTGCCGTCGAGGTAGTACACACTCAAGTATATGGTATTGTTGATTCGATACGTGATGTGAAGGGAATGGCCTCAAAAGACATCGTTGAATACTGGGGATTGACCAAGCACATTGAGGTCATTCTGAGATCCAACAAATCCGAAGAAGGCATGCCAAACCCAAGTGTCAAATGAAGCTACGACCTCTAGAATGATACTTTTTTGGCCCTTTCTGTTCCCTTAATCTCCTTGCCAAGCAGTTGGGCAATTCTTCCACTGCCAGTGCATGCAGTCGATGCTTCCAATCATGTTTGGGAAACCTTGAGCCTCGGATTTTTGAACAAGCCTTCGGAGGTCCTTAGCCGTAGGTTTGCAGAGGTACTCCCTCGTGTAGAGCTTTTCTATTGCATCACAGAATCTGACCAAATACTCTAGGATAGTTGATTTCCCTATCCTAGCAATCTCATCCATCTGCTCTGCAGATGCCCCATACGTAAGCATTCGCAAAGTAGCTGTAAGTTTTTGCTCTGGAAGAAGACCCAAAACCCCAACAGCATCATACTTTTGAACAAAGTATGTGTCGTAATTGCAAATATCATGCATGATTTTTTTGGAACAAATGAGGTTGCATTTTATATCTCTCTCGAAAATGAGAAACATGATATAACGAATTTGGGATAAAGTAATCTTCCAGGAGATTCTTACCCTGAGAGTGCCTATGTCTGTCCACGTTCGGGGCACGACGATGGTGGTGTTGCCTTGATTCATTGAGCATACACATCGCTACGACCATTTCTTCCTCCTCTTCATCGGCCTCATGATCTTCTTCAACACGTTTGTGCCTAATTTCTTCCTCTTTTCGCTCTTGCCTCTCCAACACCCTCCTCAGGTTAGACATTGAGAGTAGAATATGTCTTGTAAAATTTGAGAAATGAAAGAATAAAGAAGATATGGTGTGAGAGGTATGAGTTGAGGGTGTAGTTTTATAGAGGGATTTAGAAGATAGAGATGACATGTGGCGCAATTTTAGAGGGTGAAAATCTTATCTGAAATTTGAGTTTATAATTAGTTAATAAATATCCAAAAAATTTAACTGACATGAGACATGTGGCACAATTTTAGAGGGTGAAAATCTTATTTGAAATATGAGATTAGAATTTTTTTAATAAATATCCGAAAATCTTATTTGAAATAAGACACGTGGCAACCGAGAATCTCATCCGACAATCTTATTTGAAATTTGATGGACACGTGGCAACTGAAAATCTTATCCAAAAATTTAATTCGAAAATTTTATCTGAAATTTTAGGTGAGAATTTTATAATAAATAATGACACGTGGCAACCAAAAATATTATTTGAAAAGCTTATCAAAATTAATGGTTTAAGTATAAAGAATAGAAAATAAATTAAAGTGAATAGTATTTGCCCTTGCCCTTGCCCTTTGGGGTGGAACCAAAAAAGGCAAGGTTGCCACTATTCACATGAATAGTGTCAAACCTTGCCTTGCCTTTGCCTTACCCTTGCCCTTTGGGGTGGAGGTGCTCTAAGGGCACTTCCAGCAGCCCCCTAAGGCTCTGGCTGGGGGTGGGAGGGAGAAGAGCCCAAAATAGGATTCCAGCAGCAAAGGTTGGCTCGGGCAGGAGGTGGGGTCCACAAGCCTAGGCTGGCCCGAAGGCAGGGGGAGCCAGAGCGCGAGGCCGAAGGCTCGGCTGACGTCATTGTTGACACCAGCGTGACATCAGCAGGAAGATTTGAATTTTTTTTCCCATTGGCGCGTGCGTTGCTGCCAACGGCTCTATGTGACGTGGCGTCTTCTGGTCCTTCTGATTTGTTTTGTCATCCAATTCAACGGCCGGAAATTTTTCAAGGCAAAAAAATTATGAAAAAAATTTGGAATTTTTTTTAAAAATACCCAAAAAATACTGAATTTTTTTTCTATAAATACCAATCCCGACTCTTCACTTTTAACAACAAATCCTCATACATCTTCTCCTTCTCCAACTATTATTCACTTTCTACTCAATATTTTTTTCACTTTCAAGTTTAATTTTTCTCTATCATTATGGCTTTTTCTCAAGAAACCGGAGGGGCATGGAGCATCATGGAAGATGTCTTGTTGTGTGAGTGTTGGGTCCAAATTAGTCATGATCCCATATCGGGTAATGAGATGAAATTCAGTCAAATGTGGAAAAAAATTCATCACGAATTTGTTGAAAGATTGGGTTCCACCCGTACGGAAATGACATTGTCTTGTCGGTGGAAAATTCTCAACAAAGAGTTGAGAAAATGGAGAGATGCCCTCACAAAAGCGATAGATAACCAAAGAAGCGGGGAAAATCTCAGCGATGAGGTAAATTATTTGTAATTTTTATTTTATTAATTTTAATTTAAATGTTTCTTGCAATTTGTATATTTTGTTAATATTTCTTGTATTTCCATATTTATTTAAATATTACTTGCAATTTTTATATTTTATTAATATTTCTTGTATTTCTAATATTTATTTAAATGTTTATTGCATTCTCTATATTTTGTTAATATTTATTGGATTTTCATTAATATGTTTATCCTTTTTGCATTACCAATATATTTTTTAAGTTCCTTGCATATTCAATTTTTTTTGTTATATAGATTGTGCAAGCTCAAATGTGGTATGGTGTTATTGGAAAAGGGAAAAAAACTTTCAACCATACCCAATGTTGGGAGGTGGTGAAGCATTGTAAGAGATTTAGCATTATTCCAACGGCTCCAACGGTGGTGTTAAACGAGACGCCACTCCAGGATTCACAAGCTTCGGATTCGCGTATGGAATCCCCTATGAGTGAAGACTCACCCATTGAAAGGGAGTCGAGGCCAATTGGGAGGAAGGCGGCAAAGGCGAAGAGAGGAAATAATTGTACCAGTAATGCCTCTAAATTTTTGGAGGAAATTGCAAGGCAAAGCGCCTTGAGAATTGAAATAGACAGGAAGGCCCAAGAAGATGACAGGGCAATGCAAATAGAATATGCTAAAGAAAGGGAGTATCTACGCAAAGAAAACGAAGACAAGAACGATCGAGAAACCATGGCCATGGATACAAGCCATATGTCTCATGAAACAAAACAATTTTGGAAGCTAAAACGAAAGGCTATTATGAGACGAAGACTTTTTCGTGATGATGGACCTAGCAACATGGATTGGTTAAATGATGGAAACCCTTAAGTTAGTTTGCTTACCTTTTCATTTCATTGTATTTTAATGTTTTGTTTTAAAAATTAGTTGTAATTCATGTATTTTATTTTATTAGTAGTATTGGTTTTCTTTGAGTTACCAAAGAAACTATTAAATAAAATTCCTTTTTATTCAAAACATTCCATACATAAAAAACTAACCACAACCAAAGCATTAAAAATATAAAAACAAACAAACCACAACCAAAACATAAAAAAACCAAACATAACTAAACATAAAATATAAACATTAAAATCTTAAAAAACATCTTCACTTCACTTCATTCACCGTCATTGCCTTTCACCGCCCATAAATGCTCCATTAAGTCAACTTGATGGCGTTCATGAATATACGACGATTGCATCTCCGTATATCAATCAATCATACGGTTCATGAAACGACCATCTCTAACCAACAGTTCATGCTCCAATAGTTCTCCATTTGGCCCTATGAGTTTTTCATAAATTCTTGTCAAGGCCGTGTTCATGGGATCCGGTTCGTACACCTCTTCAGCCTCGTAATCATATTCATCCTCCACAATCATGTTATGGAGGATGATGCATGTCATCATTATGCTCCTTAACACCTCCCCATCAAACATACGTGCCGCACCCCTAATGATCGCCCACCGAGCTTGGAGGATACCAAAGCATCTCTCCACATCTTTTCTGTATTTCTCTTGATATAAGGCAAATAATTTTTGCTTTTGGGTTCGGGAATGCGGAAGTGTTTTCACAAATGTTGTCCACCTCGGGTAGATGCCGTCAGCTAGATAATACCCAGTCTGGTAGACAGTATTGTTGATTTCATAGATGATTTGCGGGGCTTCTCCTCTCAAAACATCGTTGAACA
Source organism: Prunus kanzakura (assembly GCA_020521455.1). Taxonomy (NCBI): domain Eukaryota; kingdom Viridiplantae; phylum Streptophyta; class Magnoliopsida; order Rosales; family Rosaceae; genus Prunus; species Prunus kanzakura. The sequence goes on from BPUM01000065.1 coordinate 1,054,708, forward strand.
CCGAGGATTGACCTAGGACGTTCAAGTCATTTTGAGATTCAGCAACTCTGAAGAAGGCGTGCCAAACCTATGTACCAATCATTCCTGGAAATCCTCTAGCTTCAGCTTTCTGTAGAAGTCGTTACAGGTCCCTAGGCGTAGGTCTGCGCAGGTAGTCCTTGGTGTACAGAGTTTCGACTGCATCACAAAATCTAACCAAACTCTCCAAAGCATGGACTTCCCTATCCGGGCAATCTCATTCACTTGATCAGCAGATGCACCATACGCCAACATTCGTATAGCAGCTATGAACTTTTGTTTGGGAAGCAGTCCCAAAACACCAGCGCAATTTCTCTTTTGAACAAAGTATTCATCATAATTGCAAATATCATGCATGACTTTATTGAACAAATGCTGTTGCATTCTATATCGCCCTCGAAAATGAACATCAGAGTACAGAGAAGTTGGGATAAAATAATCTTCTATAAGATTCTTATCCCGAGAATGCCTATGTCTGTCAACATTCGGGCCACGGCCTTCATGTGAATCACGACTGCTTTGGTTTTCTTCATCAAGCAAAGCCACAGCCATGACAATTTGCTGATCGAGTTCTCTCTGCACTCTTTTGCTTGCAGCTCGTCTACGCCTTCTTTCTCTTATTTCTTGTTCTTGCCTCTCCAAGACCTCCTTCATGTCTGCCATTGAGAATGAAATATGGAATCTGAAATCTAAAATCTGAGAAATGAAATTTTTTAGAAGATGTAGTGTGAGAGGTTTGTGAGCTGAGCCTTAGTTTTATAGAAAAATTTAGGTCGATAGACATGACACATGACACAATTTTATAGGGTGAAAATCTTATCCGAAATTTGAAATTCAAATGAAATTTATCTGAAATATGAAATTCAAATGAAAAGTTGAAATTCAAATGAAATTTATCTAAAATTTGAAATTCCTATGACATGTGGTGCAATTTTATAGGGTGAAAATCTTATCCAAAATTTGAAATTCAGATGAAATTTATCTGAAATTTGAAATTCAAATGAAATTTATCTGAAATTTGAAATTCAGATGAAATTTATCTGAAATTTGAAATTCAGATGAAATTTATATGAAATTTAAATTTTGAAATTTGAAACAAAAATTTATTTGAAATTTGAAACTGACAATCTTATCTGAAAATCTTATCCGAATATTTTATCAGAAAATCTCATCCAAAAATATTGTCCAAACTAATTGTTTAGGTAAACAAATATGTGAAAAGAAACAAAAAATTGAATAGTACTTGCCCTTTGCCATGACAACTACTGGAAGTGCAACTTACTTTTTGCAAGGGCAGACACTATTCATGTGAATAGTGTCAGCCCTAGCCCCCCCCCTTGCCAAGGCAAGGGTTCCACCGCTGGAAGTGCCCTAAGGAGGAGCGTACTAGAGGTTAGGTAGGTGGGTGTGTCAATATAATAAAAGTACTACTTCTGGTTTCAAGAATTCAGTCTCGTTCTGTAGGGCCCACTTCGCATTGTATTTTATTAATCCAAACTGTCTATTTTGTAGATATTCATTCAAAGATCATCTCTATAAAAAAATCACTTGAATCTGATATTATTTAACCACTCAATTGAGTTATTGAAATTTTAATACTTTCTTAAGCACCGTGTTCATTGATTTTGTAGGACACAATGGGATGTAACGGTTTCCAATTTGTCTAATTTTTTTCAAGGATGATCTATGAACGAAGATTTGAAAAATAGATGTTTGGATCGTGGAAAAACAATTCGTAGGGTACCCTAAAGGGTGTCCCTCAATAGAAGGGGACTATATATATAAATTAAATTATTTAAGATAAAAAATATAGAAAATAAATTTATACATTTTTGCGACCTTTGCTAATTCTGATGTTTCTAGACCATATGTTGACCACCAATCAATGATATCCATAACCACAATATCTGTTTGAGCATCTAGTGAACCACAAAGACCTTTTCGTTGATGTAAGCGAGCGAATTGTTCTTGTAGCAAACAAGCCTTAACTTTAGTTTATGATATCCTATCAAAGGCTTTCACAACATTTTTCATCGATCACTTATATGTCTTCATTAGGGCTTTTTCTAGCCACACCCCTTGGTGTTATTCGACTTAAATAAACCCTATCATAAACCATTGTGTTAAGGCAAATGCAAGACAATGCATGAGAATATTCATCTTTTCCCACCTACGTACGAAGCACAATTTCTTTAACCTCAGGAAAATGTTCGGCATATATTCCACTTGCCATAATTTTTTATTTCGCCAAGCTTATTATCCATCCTTTCATAAATTTCACCCACCTTTTGGCCATCACCATCAGCAAATTTTACCACCATAATAATTGGCTTTGTGAAATCTAATATTGCCTCAATATGTTCCCAAAAATTATCATCTTGCACGGTATTTTGAACCAAAGTAGCTAAATTCCTTTTGCCTTCATCTAAACTTTTCAACAAATCTTTCCATGCTCTTTGAATAATAGTAGTTTGCAGTGCTCCTCTACAATCAACTAGCCTCTTTAACAAGATGACACAAATATTGTTTTAGCTACTTTCAGTAACTCCAAATGTGACACACTCTTAAAAATTGCCAAAGCATGTGTATGGTTTATAAAACATTTGACAATTCACTTTCCAGATTTATAAATATTTGTAAGCCACTCAAATTTTTGTGCAAGATCTTTAAAATGAAATTTAAGGTATGAACAACACATGGAGACCAAAAAATATGCTCGTACCTTTCCAATCTCTCTCCCAAGTGCGACACAATTACTTGCAGTGTCGGTTATTACTTGGAGAACATTATAAGACCTCACTTCTTCAATTGCTTCAAGTAAGAGGCTTGCAATCTCCCTACTAGTCTTTTCAATCCCCAACATATCATGTGTTATGCCCCGAATTTTCAACAACAAATAACTCTTGAGTTATTACAAACAAACCGATCCGGGACATGAAACTCGGACCCTTCAACAAATATATTAGGATTTTTTTTTCCTTTTCCTTAATATAATACAACCTGTTCCAAACCCATATTTGATGTTTGACTCACATATTGGCTAAAAAAAGGCCTAAAAATAAGAAGAGGTGACTTATTTCTGTCTCTCTCTCTCTCTCTCTGTCTCTCTCTCTCTCTCTCTCACTTGCTCATTTTTACTTATTTAGGGTTTGAATTTCTTTTTAAAATTTCATTTGGGCTTGAAGTTTGAAAAAAGAAGAAGAAGGAGTTGTTCTTAGTAGTTAGTCCAAACTGGGAGAATCATAATCGAACCTAAATCGGTACGGGTTGGTTCGATTTAACAATGAGTTTTTATGAGAATCAGACCAAATCGGATGAACAGTACCGATTTCGATTCTGATTTTGGGTGAAAATCGAACCAAGTCGGATCGTGCCCAGTCCCAAGTCGGATCATGCCCAGTCTTAATAATCATCACCAACCAACCATTAACAAACATTCTTATGGCAACAAGAGAACAAAAATTCCACAAAACATATTTCATTTCATTTCCAATCAAATACAACTAACATTATTTGAAAATGAAAAACTACTTAGAAAGTGCAATCCTTCAAAAGTACACCACTAAAAAAAAACAACACTCACAGCACTCAATTTAAACATTTTTTTTTCTCCTTCCAAGAGACTAAGACTCAATAGAGTTTCAATTCCCTCTACTTTATCATCAACTTCGGAAGGCTTCGAACTTTCAGCCTCCACCTCAGGCACTCTAGGCCTTGAATTCTGCACTTTAGCAGTAACCTCCGTAGGTCTTGAACTCTGCCCTTCTGCCACATGTTCCACTATAGTTACACCACGAGCTTTTTTGCTTAGTGATTCCCCAAACAATTGTTCGAAAGATGTCCTTTTGGCACCTTCATCCACTTTGTCGTGGTCCTCTTGGACACTCTTATTTGTAACTTCTACCTCATCCAACTTTTGTCGCATTTCTCTTGAGTACGTGTCTACCATCCTTGATATCTCATCCTTCTCTTTCAGCAGCCTATGAATCATTGCAACATGGGAAATATGGTCACCTTTCTTCTCATACTTCAGGTGCTTGATTATAGAGTGACACTCATCCAGCATAACCTTCAACCTACAGACTTCTTGAGCATTCCTTTCAAGATCCATACTTAACTCCTCTCTTAGTTTATGAGCCTTCAGAGTAACCTGATCACGCTCATTCTTCAATTCATTTCGATCCTTGATCAACGTGTGATACTTTCAAAGCGCAACTCTCAGATTCCCCAATTGAAGTGTCAATTCCCGAACTTCTTAGTTCTTTGCCAACAGTCGTTGTCCCAAGTTTGCAATAGATGCAGCAAATTGGATTATTAGACCCATAGCATCGTCTACCGCAATAGACTCATCCTTCTTTCCCAATGTCTTCAGATCCCTTGGGGTTAGCAAACCTCTTACCACTCCAGCAGCTACATCATTATCCCGTATCACATAATCCAAGACTGTGACTAGACCTCTTGAAGAAACAAAATTGGGATGCCACATCGCTGCGTCCACTTGTACTTGCTCACTTCCTTGCTAAGAAAGAGCTAGGTTCAAATCTAAATCAAGTCTAGAAGAAGAAGCCATTTGTGTGTTTCGTTTTTCTAAAAATGGTAGAAAGAAAAGCTTGAGTATGAGACTTGTATACTCAACTATTACACTTCTCAAATTGATGAACTGTGCCTTGCCAATGACATCATAAATAGGCACAACAAATCCAATCATCCATTTCCCGTTTATGAGTCTTTTAATTCGCAAACCTTTCTCAAGTTCCACACCTTCTCGAGCTACAAACGTCACATTTTTCAAACTCCCTTTTGTCAACATCTACAAATTTCAACCTGACCTTTGTCCCGTTCTTCATCTCTTTCCAATCAATTTAACTTTCATTTCAATCAAGAAAAGTTCTCATGAACAGTATGCCATGCGTATCAGCACCAACAAGTAAATCCAAAGCTATCTCTTCAGATCATTGTACACTGCGTACAACTTGCACAACTTGCATGCATAACTACAACACAATCAATCTTATCAATTAATATTCAACATCTGATGGAAACGGTTCCTTAGTATCACAAACCAACATTCATTTCGAATTATTCATTCTAAAGGACACTCAAACCTCCAAATACTTACTAACTTAGCCACTTTGGCTCTTCGCCTTTCTCCTTCAACCTTTATCAGCACAAGGTTGAACTCAACCACTTTCCAAGTTCATTAACTTAAGAAACTGCAATTGCCTTCACTGGATGATACATAAGTGTACGTAACATATCATTCCTTATTGAGGTATTTCAACTCTTTCTTCCATTTCGTATTCATCTCCTTTTGAGATAACACATACTTTAAACTCTCAATATTTCCCAAAGAGTTCAAACTCCTAACTGACTCTATGATGCCTCCAAGTTTCAAACAAAGAAAACTGCAACTAGCTCCAATCACGAGTAGAATCTTTTCACACATGAACCTTCAATCTTCCTGAAGCATAAGCCTCAACCTTCTCATGCCGCCTCAACATACATCCCAAATCTTGATGAGATGCATCATCACCACCAATCCAGATCCACTTGAGGGAATGGTTATCAGTGAAATAGCAACTAAACTCATCTTCAAAATACTGTAAGTTTTCTCGCAATCTTCAAACACCATTACAAGATCCACACACACACTAGTGCAATGAACCAACTATTATAGATGCATTACCTTTTAACGCACCTATAACATCCAACCATAACATTTAAGTAGTGGTTAAGAATATGAAATGACACTTCCATTCCATAACCATCAATCAAAACCTTGAGTTATCTCAACTCAATAGCTTAATCAATAACCAACTTAACTACCCTCCTTAGGGTAAACTCATATTTCTTTCAATACTTTGATTTCGAAATCCGGTATCATCTTTGGTATACCTCAACCATATGGTAAAACTATACCACTATTGCTTCCTCGGTCTCTGTCTCTGATTGGGTCCACTTCCTTACAGAAGACAAGACAAATAACAACACTTAGAGGACTCATTCCTCTAAATCAAGGCTTTCACCAACCTGTCAACATTTAGTCTAGAGAATCCATTACTTTGCAACCTAGAGCTCTTTCTGAGCAAACTCCTAACTCAATTGAGCAAATCAAAAGCTTAATCCAAAAATACCAAGCATCTTCTTCATAGTCAACAAAAGACTCTCAGAGTGTTTCTTTGCTGTGCAACAACTATTTGAGCTCACCATAAGCTCAGTTAACAACCCCTCATAGCTGACCATAAGCACCGTCGCTTTGTTAGAGCATACCATATGCTCTAATACCAAATTGTCACATCTTGAATTTTCTACAATAAATAACCCTTGAGTTATTACAAACAAACAGATTCGAGACGTGAAGCTCGGATCCTTCAACAAATGTACTAGATTTTTTTTTTCTTAATACAATACAACCCATTCTCAACCCACAATGTAAATACATACTCAACTTTTTTGAGTCAAATATTATATCACACCAATTACATAATAAATTGAAACTTCAACCTATTACATAATCTGCTCCTCAGAGTTTATTACACACAGTGGAAGTCTTCACACCAAAACAACTTCATAAATTGCCCACACATTTAATTAACCTTGTATGACTTTTCGGAATATGAAAATCACACAAGATTATGGTTAAAAGCATGAATGTAACATATCCAAGTACAACTAACAACATCAAACCAAGCACAACAACAACACATTAAAGACACAAACAAAACTCATAATACATCCAATGCAAAACTTGTTAAGAACTAAGTATTTTGTAAAATATGTAAGAATTGGGAGAATGATCCTATTCGATTAAACAACTAAGTTGGATTTGAAATAGCCTTACAAGAAAACTGAATCAAAGAAGAAGTGCAACCCACATTTAACAACTCGAATAACGTGGTAACAAAGCAGTAACAAATTGCCAAACTCAAACCTAACGACTAAAACACTAACAACTTTAACATCATTTCTTAAATTGAATGCCATTAGCAATCAGTTTACACCTAGATCCAAACAGACACCCATAAGATTACCCATCTTCAAGAACACATCAAGCTTTAAAGGTTTAGTCATTATATCTGCAACTTGCTCTTGAGTATGACAATGAACCATCTTCACAATTCCATATTCTGTAAAATCACAAAGAAAATGAAAATGAACATCTATGTGTTTGCTACGACCATGCTCATTCAACATGCCGTGAAGCTCATTCCTAGCTTCAACAACACGGTCACGATTATTGCTATCAACCATGAAAATTAGCCCTTGTGTATTTTGAAAGTATTGTCTTCATAAAGGTTGAATCTTGTCATAGCACAAAACATCCATAACTTAAAAGCTAATGTTCTTATAATCCACAGTTTCAACATTTAATCCAATTGTTGGAATGGTCGTCATGATCTCTCTGAGCTTAAGTTTGTACAAGATGGTAGTTTTACCAGCAGCATTGAGACCGATCATAAGAATTCACATTTCTTTTTCAGCAAAAAAATGATTGAACAATTTGGTAAAAGACAAACCCAATTCCATGTATCTGCTGATAAGACTCACCATAAACATAACATCATGTTGAGTGGTAGTCAACTACATAAGACTTCCCACAATTTGCTTTTAGAAAGTGCTCTCTATTTTCATTCTATCTTCATCATTCATAAGCTTGAAACAAAGAACAATAGGATTGTGAATGAGATTTCATTCACCCATTACGAGTTGAAGAATATAAGTCCCACATCGGAAACTTGATTAAATAAAATACAATATATAATAAATGGTTCCACTACTAATATCACCGAGGCCTTTTGTGATAAAACCCCATACCTACTGGGCTTTGTAGGTGGTTAAGTTGGGGACAAAATCGGTGTTGTTAGTAGTCGGAGCAGGTGATTAATTGGGCTCAAATTACTGGGTCTTGACTCTTACCCCTTACCCAACATGCGGTATTCACATGTTGGGCTTGAATGTTTACCCTTACTCAATACATGGTGCTCACGTGTTAGGCTTGAATGTTGGACTTCGATGTGGACTTGGCTCCACATGTGGCCCACTATGTAGTGGTCCTACGTGAGGGGGCGTGTTGTAGGGTTTGATGACAAATTTTTACATTGTGCAGTTATCCTCCTCTTATCATTTTTCACAAATTTAATATGATAATTGCCTTGCACTGTATAATTTTTCACAGCTTTTTTTAAGACTTCGTTGCTTCCAAATAACGTTCCCTTCTCAAATTTAGGGTTATCCAAATCAGACTTACAAAACTCTGGAAATTTTCTCCTTCTTTCACCTTCCTCATCTGAAGAGTAATTAGGAGAGTCAAATCCTTTCTCAGAGTTTGTATCACTGTCTTCTCCACAAGCAGCAACCACAAAATCTTTAGGGAGATAAGTATTTCCTACTCTCCCAAAGTTGGACTGAAGATTTACATCAAATTCGTTATTATCATCTAGAGCAGCATTATTGTCACTCTCATAAATCTCCTTATTTGATTCATCAGCACTATCTTCAAATTCTAATCTTCTTCTTCTACCATCAATATTAGTGTCTTCTTAACCATTTTCTTATTCATTACCCTCTTCATTGATGACATTCCTAGCCAGCTCTATAGGAACCTCTACAATTCATATAGTTCCTATATTAGGCACTTGTTCTACATATCCTTGGGTCAACTGTGACTCATAATTAAAAACCTCATCAAAAAATGCATCTGGAATAGGGATGGCAACGGGCCGATTAGGGGCCGGGTATGGCAATACCATCCCCGTCCCCGCTCCCCATCCCCGTCCCCGTCCTCTCCCCAATCCCCGGTTTAGGCTTTTCGGGGAATCTCCGTCCCCATCCCCGTCGGGGAAGTGCCTCCCATACCCGCCCCAATTCTCGGTTTTTAATAAGATATTTCTTGTTAAAATAATTTTGTAAAGCACAATCACATCATTGTGAAATTTTAAAAACATCCACCACAAGAGATTTCTTATTAAAATAATTTCTCAACAAGGCAAAGAAGGAGGACACAAAACTTGAAATAATTTCTCAATCCAAATCTTTGGAAACTTTTTCAATAAGCACAACAAATCCATTTAGTCTTAAAGAAATATTAACAATATTCAGTCGTCAAATAAAACTTCACAATTTCAATGAACTCTCCTATGCTTCATCATTCATAGTTTTAATAAAAAAAAAAAAAACAAAGAGATGTTCTCTATTTCAATGGTAGACTCCTACAAAAAAAAATTAATAAGATAAAGACGTTACAATTATTTAAAAGAAAATGAGATACTGGCCAATATAAGAAAAATTCATTTAAAAAAATAAAGAGAGCTATTAAATATAAGAATGTTACCTCTTCCTTATTGTTATCAACTTCCTCATCTTGAATGGTGACTCTTCTAGCTTCGTTCTCATTAGAGCTTGAAGCTAACAGGATAAAAAATATATATATATGTATATATATATATCAGAAAACAGTAATAAAATGTTTTACTTAATATGAAAAATATAACCACAAAAATATTTCAATACCTCTTATCTCACTCCATAACCAATCACGAGCGCACATCAATGCCTCTACTATTTTTAAATGAAGCCGACTACGATGAGGGCTTATAATCCTTCCACTAGTACTAAAGCAAGACTCTGAAGCAACTGTGGATACATGAATGACCAAAATATCTCTAGTAATATCATGCAAAGTAGGATATTTTATCCCATTTGATTTCCACCAACATAATATATCAAAATCATCATCATCATTCCTAGGTAAAAGAGACTTTTCTAGATAATGATCCAACTCAGACTTAACATGTCCATGGGTAGTGGAGTGAGAAACAAACACACCCAATTGCTTTACCAAATCAAGTTTAGGCATAGATGGCCTAGATGAAGAAGTAGGAATCAAAGATTTAGATTGCACCTGTTGACTTTGTTGAGATTTTGACTGATACTCCTTAACCAAGTCATAGAGAATATCTTTATATTTCTTAATCTCTTGAGCTGCATTGTTTGGACATATTAGAGGGCATAAAAATTCAATTTGTTTCATCTTATACCTTGGATCCAAAATACTTGCAACTCCCATCAAACCATGCATTGTATCTCAATACTTCTCAAACTTTGTTTGCATATGTAATGCCATTGTTTGCACCTCTTCTTGTTTAGAACTAAGCCAATCATAAATTGCTAATCTAATAACACAAATATTCTTAAAGTAAAGATTGGCAGTAGGATACTTGGTCCCTAAAAAAAGAACAGTCACATCATAAAACATGGCCAACTTATCAACAAGCTCCTTCGTCTTTGCCCAATCACTTTCACTAGGCACTTCTTTGTACAACAGCTCACGGTGCTTCAAATGAGAAAAAATATCTTTGTATATCATTTCAGTCTTAAGCATGGAATATGTAGAGTTCCATCTAGTCTTACAAGTTCTAACATTTTAGAGTTTGGAACTCTCTGCCTGGCCGCTTCAAGAAATTTCTCCTCTCTTTTTTGGGTTCCTAGCCAAAATGCAACAGTGTACCTAATTTTCTCAATACTCTTTTTAATCACCTCTAAGCTATCTCTCACTACCAAATTCAGAATATGAGCACAACACCATATGTAGAATAAACGTCCATCTAACATAAGTGAACTGGAGCAAATCTTATCTAACACTATCGCAATCATGGAATAATTTGTAGAACAATTATCTACAGTTAAGGTAGACAACTTACGGTCAAGATTCCATTCGAACATGCATTCCAATAAAACATCAGAAAGTACCTCCGCAGTGTGTGGATATGGAACATATATAAACTTATAATAAAACCCAAATAAGTCACAATCTAATTATTTATAATAAAAAAAAAAGGATTAATAATTCAAATAAGAAAAGTATAATACATTTACTTTATTAGTCGGCTTTGTAAATTCCATGCATCATCAATGAAATGTGATGTGATAGTCATGAATCCTCTCTTTTGATTATTCGATGTCCACATATCCGTTGTAATGGCAATTCTACTTTTGTTGGTGTCCAACAACTTCATTGTTTTCTCCCTCTCAACTTCAAAAACCTTAAATATGTCATTCTTGATTGTGTTTCGAGAACACACCTTAAATAATGGTTGCAAAGCATTGGAATACATCTTGAATTCAATATGATCTACCATGGATAATGGATACTCATGAAGAATAATCATATTTGCAAGTGTCTTCCTAGCATGGTCGTGGTCAAAATTATAAGTACCAAGTTTGACACTCCCATCACTCAACTTTGTAGGATTCAACATTGATTGATCTATGGTTCTTTGTCTTTTATAAAGACAAGACTTTACATGATCAAGTAAATGTTTAGTCCCATTCTTGCTACTTGCGCCTAAGATATTCTTACAATGAATGCACACAGCTTTCATTTGACTTTGAATTTCTTTCTTTTTAAAATGTTCCCAAGCAGGAGATCTACATTTGTTCCTCTTCATTTGTTCCTCTACACTTGTAAGTCAAGATAGCGTAAGTTGAAATCCCGTCAGAATTGCACTGCTCTTGAAGATTGAAGATTTGAAGACCTTTCCAATTTTTCCTACTGGCGTGTGATATATATGCTTGGAAAGCTTAGAGATCGAGCTACATTTCTCATATTTTTCCAGAATTTTCTAGGAAGTGGAACAACCCCAAAACGTGCGTGCAAGTTGGTTGACGTGTTTCCAAGTCAAAGAAGGATTCTTTCTTAGTTTGTTTTCTTAATTGTTTGGGATTTTGTTTTCTTTAGGAGAGTTTTTCTAGACCTTTTAAGAGTAGGGTTTAGTTGTTTTTCACTATATAAGGTCACCCTAAGCTCTCTATAGAGGACCATCTTCTACCATATACAACTTTCATACATGCCCACAAATATATATAAGAGAGATATATCCAAGAGTTTGATGTTGCGGTGCTTTTGGAGCTTGCAAAGGGGTTGCTGTGGAGAATCTAGAGATCAAATCCATTGGCCAAATCGGTTTTACGACAACAATTCTCTTGTTTATCTTTTCTTTTGTCATGAACTAATTTTCCTTACTAGGGCTACGATGTAGCCTAACCATAAATACTAAATTTTTATAGTTATATTAATTTCTGATTACTATTCCATGTAGAGTATTTGTTACTGTTCTTAATGCTTTGAATATCTGGCCAATATTTAATTGATTTGAAGATCCAAGCGGAGACCAAGAGGAGATGTTTGGTGTTTGCTTATCGTAACAAATACCATATCTTGAATGAGTGCCCGAGTGGGACTAACATGACTCATGTAGGTTTCTTACAAGTTCTCATAGAACTTAATGGGTTCTTGATTTTCTAAATATGTTTCTCGAGAGAGAGAATGGGTTGTTAATTAAGAATACTTTTGGTTGAGCCCGAGAGGGGATATCGAATGAATTAGGAGAAACCAACTGTCAACATGCGTAGTAAAAAGGGTTAATTGGCTATAAGAATTAAGTGGAATTGGCTATGGTGAAATCGGATGCTCTAGTGTCTCATCAACTTGATTTTCCACTGTTAATTAAATTGCTATTTTTCATCTTTGTTTTAATTTAGTTTAATAATTCAATCACTCTCATTAATCACTCTATCAAATAAACTTCTCAATTAATTATAATTGGTACTTAAAAGGAAATTACAATCTTCGTGGGAATGACACCTCACTTATCTCTACATTACTTGTGCGGATTGTGCACTTGCAATAATTTCACAACAGAGTTATAGTTTGACGTGTGAGTAAAGACTTCCATTCTAGAACTCATGTATTAGATCGTGTTTAGTGTACTTGTTCTTTTGCAAGCACCTACACATATATCTTGGTGTCGCCACACTCAATGACTTGAGACCTCATGATTCTCTAGATAAAGAAAAGATACTACGTGTACTGGTCGTGGCGGAATATCAATTGCCCAATTGTATGCAATCTCATTACATAGTTCTCATGTCCACTTATATATTCCTAGGACTATAGTTGTTTTACTATTATGATAATAAACCAAATATCATGGTTGAAAACAAATGGTCTTGCCCATAAATAACTTAATAAGTTTTTACAAAAGATGTCCTTAACATTAATTATCACATAATTAGTTGGCTTTAAGAGCATACTCTACTAACACACCTGCTATGTTGATGAACAGGGACACTTCTTGAAGCCTTGTTTCAAAAAATAAGACTCTATGCGACTATACCAAGCTCGAGGGGCTTGTTTAAGTCTAGATAAAGCCTTCTTCAGTTTGTACATCTTCTGCTCATTATCCTTTTGTTTATAACCAAGAAGTTGTTCAACAAACATCTTTTCACTCAATTTACCATGCAAGAAAGCTGAATTTACGTCTAATTGATAGATTGTCCATCCCTTCTGAGCTGCAAGTACAATCACTAGTCGAATTGTAGCTAACCGAACTACAAGTGCAAACACTTATGTATAATCCACTCCATGTTGTTGAGTGTATCCCTTTGCTACCAGCTGGGCTTGTATTTATTCACTTCTCCATTCTCATTGAGCTTGGTCTTGTAAACTCATTTTACCCCAATCTTTGTTCCTTCAATTGGTAATTCTGTCAACTCCCATGCATCATTTGCTTTTAATAGCTTCTATCTCTGAATCCACTTTGCACTCGTCATAGCATCTGCATATGAAATAGGATCACTGTCTACAAACATAGACAAATAGGCCATGTCTTCTTCTTAAGAGAAACCTTCTCCACTTTTATAATCCCTCATCCAAGTTGGTGGCCTCCTGATTCTTCTTTCATTAGAACTAGGTGAATTCTCTTCTTTTGACTCATCTAAAGCATCATTCTCAGTTTCTTCTTTTGTACTACCATTGAGATCAGCTTCGGTTTCTCCTTCGTTGTCATCTAAATTGGTTGTGCCTACTTCTTCGTCACTCACACCCCAATCCAAATAAGCCATAATTGCTTCTTTGTGACTCTCATCTCAGTTTCAACTATTATCTTCTTCAAATACCAAATCTCTACTCACTAATATCGCCTGAGAAACTAGATCATACAATCTATATTCCTTTGATTCCTCACTGACTCTAAGTAGAACACATTTCAAGCTCTTGTTATTGTTGAGGCCCAAAAAAGTCACGTGAAGCCCAAAGACATTTAAAGCCCAATATAACATATAATGTTGGTCATGTATTAATCCAATCTGTATTTTGGGAATTAATTTATTAAAGGTTTATTATCATAAAACATCCCTAAGGTTTACTAAACTATCAGATTGCATCCTTAATGTTTTTTTTGTATCATTCATGGTCCTCAAGGTTAGTATGTGTGATCACAAATGGTCTCTGCTGTTAGGTTTCGTCAAAAACTCCGTTAGTTTGCTGACGTGACATATATATATATATATATATATCACAAAACATTCCTGAGGTTCACGCACCTATCACAAATGGTCCCTACAAAAGTTTTTCATTTTTTCATTTAAAATTCATAAAATTTTGGTTTTCTTTTTAAAATTTTATGAATTTTAAATTATTTAAAAATATATATTATATTTTAAATACTTGTGACATTATATTATTGTAGATGCGGGCTCCATATATATGCCACATCAACAAACTAATGGAGTTTTTAAAAAAATAATTTAAAATTTATAAAATTTAAAAATGAAAAAACTAAGGGTTTAGGGTTCATAAATGGCCCTTAAGATTAAAATCCTTCTATAAATGGTTTTTTCATTTATAAATAATTTTAAAAAGAAAACCAAAATTTTATGAATTTTAAATTAAAAAATTAAAAATTTTGTAGGGACCATTTGTGATAGATGTGTGAACCTCAGGGATGTTTTGTGATATATATATATATATATGCCATGTCAGCAAACTAACATAGTTTTTTATGGAACCTAACGGCAGGGACCATTTGTGATCGTACATACTAACCTTGAGGACCACGAGTTACAAAAATAAAATAAAATTAAGGATGCAATCTGATAGTTTCATAAACCTCAGGGACGTTTTGTGATAATAAGCCTTTATTAAATAAATATAGAAATAGTTTACATGCCATGCCAAACCAATAATACGTTTTTCCTATGCCAATCACCTACCAAGCTCATGTGAACCCAAGTCATGTGGTTTACGGGGCTTGCATGAGGGATTGTGGTGTGGAAGGTTACGGAGGTCCACAAGGCCCACAGAAACTCTTGGATAATGGAGACTTTGGGCTAGCTACTTGGGAGCACCAAAGTCCAAGCCCATTACTTGGAGTTCTCCAATGTGGGTAAGCAAATAAGATATTCTTCAAGCACTCCCTATTACCCACTAGAAATAAGCCAATTCTGACACTTCCTTTTATCCATAGGAAATAATCATTTTCCATTTTCCAATGCCTAGCTTTACCTGTTGGAAATAAGAATGTCCCAATGCTTCCTTTTACTCGTTGGAAATAGACTAGCTCCAACACTTCCTTTTACCTATTGGGAACCAAAGAGAGCCTTCACCTTCTATAAATTGGGAGGCATTGCCCAAGCAAAATCAACTCCTCTTGGTTGCTACAAGCCTCCCAGCAACCACGAGAACTCACCTTTCTTCAGCTGCTGCAAGCATTCCAACAGCCATCACAGTCATTCTTGAGCCATCAACCTCCATCCTTTAGCTGCTCAAGCACCTTAGCAACCATCAGACCACTTTTCTTCCTCCCTTCGGCAGCTGCAAGCATTCCAGCGGCCATCCCAGCCATTCCTCAGCCATCACAACCATGTCTCCTACTTTCTCACCCTTGAAATCCATCATATTCTCTATAAAGCCTCACTAAGCATAACTCCAAACTTTTTCTTCATTCCAAGCTATAAATACCATAGCCTTCAAACCTCAAGCTTTTCCTCCCATCCTCCTTCTCTTGAAACTCTTAAATCCATAAAGCCTTACCAAGCATAACTCTAAGCTTTTCCTTCCTTCCAAGCTATAAACACCATAGCCTTCAAACCTCAAGCTTTTCCTTTCATCCTCCTTCTCTTGAAACTCTTAAATCCCCATAGCCATAGCCGCAAACAACAAATTATCAACACCCAAACTCAAGCATATCCAACACCAAGCCAAGCACATGCATTCTCATTTGCTAAACTTATGGGTCTTTAGCTCCCACACTCCAAGCTCACACATTCTTAGTTCAACATCAGCAAGTCATCTTCAACCATCAATAGCATGACCAAGCAATCGTCAAGCTATTGGAAATCTACTCAAGCTACCCATCTTTTATCTCCATCTCTCTCTCTCTCTCTCTCTCTCTCTCTCTCTCTCTCTCTCTCTTACTCAAAAAGCTCCATCCCAAATCTGAAGCACTCATCCTTTCAAGTTAAGTTGAAACCATAGTCATTACCTTTTTGGTAAGAAAATGCAGACATAGCAAGCTCTTCGTCTAGCTGCCGAAAACACCCAAAATCTCAAGCCTTAATCCTTTCTTTATACTCATTTTCTCTTAGCTTCCACACTACAACGCTCTCATGCCAAGCCTAGTAGTATCTTAATTCACCAAAGCAAACTCTCATGGCAAACCTGTGCAACATCAATGCACCATCTCTAGCTCTTCATCTAGCTGCCGAAAACGTTAACACAAAACACGCAATCGCTTGAAGAAGAACAGAGTATTCCCTTGGGACTTGTTTCTCCCTCAGGATGCTTTGGGCTTAGTTCTCTCTAACTTAGAAACAGGGGCAACGAAGGCTTCATTCACCGCTCTATGGCGGTCCAAGAATCAACAAGCCCGGATGATCCTTCCGATGGAAAAAGATCCCAACAGTTATCAAGCTTTGTCCTTTTGTTATCTGGAACATGGACATAAGAAACACTGCCAAACAGTCGGAAGTAGGCAACTGAAGGTTTGGCTGCAACACCGTTTTGTTGTTTAGTGTATGCAGATGTCAATTGTCTACAAATGCCATTTACATTATAGAAGTTGGTGAACTCTTGTGATGGGAATTCACCTCCATGATCAGTGGGAAGTCCTCTTATATGTGAACCAATTTCTCTCTCAGTATGACTCTTATAATTTTTGAAAGTGACAAAAGCTTCTGACTTCTTTACCAAGAAATAAACCTAAGTTTTGCTCTTCTGTGAGAGAGTTGAAGCAAGTTTGTTCTATTGGCTAACACTGAGCAAGCAAGATGAACATTCTATTTGAAGACATTGCAGTCTCCATAATCAATGCTCTCTCAAGATGACAAATCTTACATTTTCCACTTGTATTTGAATTGCAAGCCCCTTCTCTTGTAGCTGACCAATGCTTAACATATTACTCTTCAGATCTGGTACATAAAACACACTAGTGATTACCTAGATAATCTCATTCACTTGTATCTGTATGTTTCCTTTTCCCATCACAACTATACTTTAATTGTTTTCCAATTTCACAGACTCTCTGAAGCTTTCATCAATGTCAGAGAAAAACTCCTTCTTGCCACACATATGATTACTGCAACCTGAGTCCAAAAACCATAACTCTTCTTTGCTAGCATTCTTGTCATCCACATAAGTGATCAGTAGCATCTCTTCATTAGCTTCTACATAGTTAGCTTTAGTCTTTTACTCCTTCTTTGGACATTCATATTGAAAATGTCCAAGTTCATGGTAGTGGTAGCAATCAATGGTAGACTTGTCAAAGCTTTGACTACCTTTTTCCTCTTCCTCTAAATCCGCCACGACCTCGACCTCTTCCTCTTGATTGATCTTCATAAGTAACCTTCAATGCTTGTTCTTCCACAACATGACCATTAATGCATTGTTGATGCACTAGAAGGCTACTTTGCAACTCATTAATAAATAGGGGTCTAGATCATTGGATTCCTCAATAGAACACACAACATAATCGAATTTGGGAGTCATAGATCTTAAAATATTTTCAAAGACAATAACATCCCCCATTTTCTCACCATGAATCCTCATCTTGTTGGCTATAGTGAGGGTTCGAGCAAAGTACTCATTTACAGATTCCCCTACCGTCATATGAGGAACTTCAAATTCTTTTCTCAGAGCTTGTAGTTGTGCACACTTTCCTTGTGCCATCCCCTAGTACTTTTACTTCAAAGAGTCCCAAATGTCATTTACTGTGTCTTTGTTAAAAATGGTCTCCAGGATGGATCGATGAATTGCTTGGAAGAGATAGTTCTTGGTTTTCAAGTTTTTCAGTTTTATATCTTCAATTGCCTTTCTTTGTCCTTCAGTGAGATCAACTTTTTCTGCTGCTGTAGGAATCCCGACTTTCACCAAGCTCCAATATTGCAAAAAAAATTCCATGAGCATACTCCAGTGATCGTAGTGTCCATCAAACTTTGGAATCGTTGGTTGCACAAAACTGCTTTCAGTCGACATATTCTCGTTGCTACACTATTAGAAGACTACTGCTTCTAAAGTTTCAATTAGGCCTCGTGATGGAGCTTTGATACCAAATGTTAAGAACTAAGTTTTTTTTTTTGTAAATGGATAATTGTCGAAATGTCACCTAAACTTATACCTCAGTTTCAATTTGTCACCTTAAAGAAAAATTTATGAGAACTGTCACCTTAATTTTTCAAAATCCATGATTGTCATCTGACTTTAACACCATCCAATTTTCCATCCATTTTAAGGGTATTTTAGTCTTTCCATTTTCAAGAAAAAAAGAGAGAATAAAGAGACCTTTCTCTCCCTTTCTCCCCTACCTGCCCCCAAAACGCATTGCACAGGACCCCCCCTCCCCCTCTTTTCTCTCTCTCTAACCATGTATAAATTTTTTTTTATAATGATTTTTCCAAGATAACTAAGTTGGGTTTTAAATATCAAGAATTGGAGAATGATCTTATTCGATTAAACAACTGAGTTGGCTTTTAAATAGCCTTACAAGATAACTGAATCAAAGAAGAAGTGCAACCCACGTTTAACAACCCTAATAACATGGTAAGTGGCTAAGGAATAGGTCAAATAAACATGTCTCTTAACAATAGGGATTATTAACAAGGCAGTAACAAACTGCCAAATTCAAACGCTAACAACTTTAACAAAACCAAATGCCAAAGCAAGCAAATTGAATTGAAGGCTTAAGAACTAGGTTGTGATAACTCTTATCTAGATTTGTCAAGCTCAAGTAAGAGTGTCTAAAGTTATTGGTAATCTATCATTTGAAGTCCTTAAGAACTAGGTTATGAGAACTCTTATCTAGGTATCTGCCACCACTAATGGGACCTCTACTCAAACGATATCACCACTGGTCCCACTTTTGTCACCATACTTTCTGCTATGACTGCTACAATTACTACCAAACCCCTATCATAGTCAATCCTACCCATATGATGTTAAGAAATTGATACAATCCAAGATGTTAGGGATTGATTTGATTATGCAATCCCTTGGCTTCAGCAGTAGAATTACAAGACTGTAGGAATAAATATCTAATTTGATTTGTATATATATTTACCTTTCTTGTACGCCTAAATGATAGGACCATATCTATATAAATTGCAACATCACACTAATGAAAATTCATTCTGCTATAACTATTCTTTCGTTCATATCCTACCTTATTGGACATGGTATCAGAGCAGGGCTTGAAAACCCTAGCTCTTTGCTTCCACCATTGATCCTCGCCTTCACTACTGTGAGTGTTTCTTTCCATTTTCTTCACCTTGTTTCTCTATTCCTACACCATGGGTAACAATCGAGACTCTTCCAAGGATGAAAGCAAGCAAGATAACTCCAGCACTTACTTCATTCATCATTCAGACCACCTTGGGATGGTCATCGTTAGCAAACCTCTCAATGGCAACAACTATGTGACTTGGTGTCGCTCAATGGAGATCTCTCTAAGTGCAAAGAACAAATTAGGTTTTGTCGACGGCACCGTTGAAACCCCTTCAGTGAAGAACAACCCCAATGAATTCTCTCTTTGGCGGCGGTGCAACGACATGATCCTACCATGGATCCTCAATTCCCTTACTTCAGATATTGTCAACAATGTCATCTATTCCACTACAACGTATGAGATCTGGCAGGATCTCAAAGAGCGTTTCTCTCATGGCAATGCGCCAAGAATTTTCCAGCTCCAGCATGAGATTTCCTCTCTCACTCAAGGACAAATGTCTGTCGCCAACTATTATACAAAAATAAAGACTCTATGGGATGAACTTGCTTCCTACAGTGACTTACCAGCATGCTCCTATGGTGCTATGAAGAA
Organism: Prunus kanzakura; assembly: GCA_020521455.1. Classification (NCBI taxonomy): domain Eukaryota; kingdom Viridiplantae; phylum Streptophyta; class Magnoliopsida; order Rosales; family Rosaceae; genus Prunus; species Prunus kanzakura. The sequence goes on from BPUM01000065.1 coordinate 1,074,873, forward strand.
ACATAGCGAACAAGAGGAGAGAAATGCACTTATGCAATTCCTCATAGGACTCATTGAGTCCTATGAGGACAAATTTTGCTCATGTAACCCTTACTGTCCGTTCACAAGGCATATTCTTTGATTTCTCAAGAAGAGAAGCAACGAGATTTAGGAACGTCTCATGCATCTACTGAGCCTGTTGCCATGGTGGTTCATCACAAACCACAATCATCCAACTCGGGACGCAAATCGCTTCATTGCTCTTACTGCGACTTTGATCACCACACTAGAGACACCTACTGGAAGTTGAACGGCTACCCTTCGGAATATCGTTTGCACAAGTCCAATAAGTCTGGTGGTGGACATAATAAGCACAACGGCGGCTCCTCGTTAGCACATCATGTCAGTGTGCATTTCTCTGTCCTAGAGATCCAAACTGCCATGCCCAACCTTTTAGAAAGCCAATGTCAGGAAGTTTACACCATGTTGAATGAACAACAAACTCCTCAAGCTAATGCGGCTGGTTTGTCATCAAGTTTGTTAAAAACCTCCTCGCCTTTAAGTCGGTGGATAATTGACAATGGGGCTACCGATCATATCACCTCATCCCCATCTTCTCTTACAAGCACCACATCTTGTTCTTCCATGCCACCTCTGTTACTACCTAGTGGTGAAAAGGCCCCTATATCATCTACTGGTAGTGTTTTTTTGACCTCTCATATTTCTTTGAGAGATGTTTTATGTGTACCATATTTTAAAGTGAATTTATTATCTGTAAGCAGAATTACAAAGGAATTACAGTGCTCTATAATTTTTTTCCCTTCTTGGTGTATTTTACAGGACTTGGCTACGAAGATGACGATTGGGTTGGGTAAGCAACATGGAGGCCTCTATTACCTTGTGGCATTGACTTCTGCAAATTCATCTTTGTTCCCTAGCCCAACCTGCAACCTTATGACCAACTCCACTGATTTATGGCACCAGCGACTCGACCACCTTTCTCCATCTCGTTTACAATTCATGTCAACAAATTTGTTAGATTTCCTTTTTCATTTGAATAAAGATTGTGATGTTTACCCTTTGGCCAAACAAACTCGAAAGCCATTTGGAATTAGTTCAATCAAAACAACAAAACCTTTCTCTCTCATACATTATGACATTTGGGGCCCACATAAAATAGCTTCATTTTCAGGTGCTCGTTATTTTTTAATAGTGGTGGATGATTATAGTCGTTTTACTTGGATTTTCCTTATGAATCATAAAAGTGAAACAAAACCTCCTCAAATCTTTTTTCACTTTCGTGCAAACACAATTCCATACACAAATATAACAAATTCGTGTCGATAATGGGGGAGAGTTTTTTTCCATGTGTGAATTTTTTAGGGACAATGAGATCATTTACCAACGCTCTTGCGTTTACACACCACAACAAAATGGTGTTGTGGAACGTAAACATCGTCACATACATGAGGTTGCTAGAACCTTACACTTCCAAGTTCATCTCCCACTTCATTTTTGGGGAGAATGTGTGCAAACAACCACCTATTTGATTAATAGGCTTCCCACTCCCATCATTTCCCACAAATCACCATATGAGCTACTATATGCCAAACCTCCATCTTATACACATGTCAAGGTTTTTGGTTGCCTTGCCTAAAGCCACCAAAACAGTGTATTTTGGTTACCCCGTTGGACAAAAAGCTTACAAACTCTACAATCTCTACACCCATAAAATTTTCACAAGCCGAGATGTTGTTTTCCATGAGAACATTTTTCCTTTTCAAAATACATCTTCACCTCCATTAGATAACCCCCCCTGCATCTGTCCTTCCCATTGCCCTTACTGACCTTTCTCCAGTACAAGTGAACCCAATATACACAACCCCAACACAGGAAGCCCAAGATGTGACCAGCCCACTTACAATACCTAATTCATCCACATCTGATGGTGATTCTCTCTCCATCTCCCACGAATCTCCTCCTCTGACTGTACCCATCCCCTCTGCCATACCACAACCTCCTCACCATTCATCCTTTACGCCAATCTCAACGACACAAGACACCTTCTGTTTTACTGAAGGACTTTGTTAGCAACCCTGTGTTGTTGCCTTCCCATGCCCAACCGTCCTTGTCATCGCCCGGTCACACCAAAGGTACTCGATATCCCCTTTGTAATTTCCTGTCTTACCATAAATATTCACCTTCACACCTTTCATTTATTGCTAACATCAGCAAGGATGTCGAGCCTTCTTCCTTTACAGAAGCCTCTACTAATCCTTTGTGGCAGGATGGGATGCAATTGGAATTACAGGCATTGGAATCCAATAAAACTTGGACTCTCACTTCACTTCCTCATGGCAAGACACCCATTGGTTGCAAATGGGTTTACAAGATCAAACGTCACTATGACGGCTCTATTGAGCGTTATAAGGCACGCCTCGTGGCCAAGGGATACACTCAGATCTAGGGTATCGATTACCACGACACTTTCTCTCCCACTGCCAAGATGATCACTGTCTGTTGACTTCTTGCCCTTACAGCATCTCAACATTGGTCTCTCCACCAGCTTGATGTCCATAATGCCTTTCTTCATGGTGACCTCCATGAAGAAATTTATATGACACCACTTCCTGGTCTTCAGGGACAAGGAGAGAACATGGTATGTCTCATGGTTTGAAACATGCATCTTGACAACGGTTTTGCAAAATTCTCCAAAGCTATCCAGGCTGTAGGTTATGTCCAATCTAGAGCCAACTATTCCCTCTTCACTTGTAATAAACGAGGGAAGTCCTTTACCGCTCTCTTAATATACGTTGATGATATATTGATAACAAGAAATGATGTGGCTGTTATTAATTGTCTCAAGCAATTCCTTAATACTTGTTTCAAGAATAAAGACCTTGGAGATCTTAAATTTTTCTTGGGTATTGAAGTTTCCCGTTCTAAGAAGGGTATATGCATCTCACAGAGGAAATACACCTTAGACATTCTTAAGGATGGTGGTGTTTTAGGAGCACATCCAATCTCTTTTCCCATGGAACAAAACACCAAGCACGCCTCTGACACAGGAGAATTACTCAAGGACCCACCTAAATACAGAAGATTAGTGGGTTGTTTGATCTACCTTACAATTACAAGGCCGGATATCATGTATGCAGTGCATGTTCTTAGCAGGTTCATGCATGAACCTCGCAAACCCCATCTAGGTGCTACTATTTGAATCTTGAGGTATCTGAAAAACGCACCAGGCCAGAGACTCTTTTTTTCATCTCAAAATGACTTGAAGTTGAGAGCTTATTGTGACTCAGATTGGGCGGGTTGTCCAACAACTCGAAGGTCTACTACTGGATACTGTGTTTTTCTAGGAAATTCCTTAATTTCTTGGAGAACAAAGAGACAAAAGACCGTCTCTCTTTATTTTGTAGAGGCTGAATATAGAGCCATGACAGTTGCTTGTTGTTAAATTTCTTGGCTAAGATATCTTTTACAAGATTTACAACTTTTGCATCCAGGACCAGCCATCTTGCATTGTGATAACTAGGCAGCATTACATATTGCTGCTAATCTTGTTTTCCATGAAAGAACAAGGCATATTGAAATGGACTGTCACTTCATCCAAGATAAAATTTTGGACCGTTCAATCTTTATGAAGTAAGTGGCTTCATCACAACAAGTAGCAGATGTATTCACAAAGCCATTGGAGAAAGATGCCTTTTCAGCCATGTTGCGCAAGTTGGAAGTTCTTGACATTCATTCTCCAACTTGAGGGGGAGTGTTAAGAAATTGATACGATCCAAGATGTTAGGGATTGATTTGATTATGCAGTCCCTTGACTTCAGCAGTAAAATTACAAGACTGCAGGAATAAATATTTGATTTGATTTGTAAATATATTTACCTTTCTTGTACGCCTAAATGATAGGACCACATCTGTATAAATTGCAATATTTCTGAAATTGTGTTGCAACAAAATGGTAATCCAACCAAAGTACAAAAATGAATTTGTATTTTGGTTATCATAAAACAATGAGAGTATCTGATTAATGAATCTTATAAAGTAAATATTTGTTTTTTCAAGCAAATAAATGAAATTATTCACATGAAGATACATGTGTTATATACAACATAAAAGAATTGAAAAAAATAGAATGAACATCTTTGGATAACTTTTTCTAAAGCTACATTATTACATCAAGAGAGTAAATCTCTTGTTAGGAGCATAAGGTATTTTTATGTGACAAGAGTTAGTATGAGCCTCTTTTGAGTGACCAATAAAATGGTTACGTCAATAGATCTTGAATGCGAATGTTTAACCTCCTGAGCCAAACAGAGTGCAAAATCATGTGGAAAACATCATACCTCTTAGGGGGTCCATTCATCACAAAATGTCGTTGCACTTGTTTCACTCTCCTTTGCATTCTGAGGTATTGTCTATTGGATATGCTCATCAATATATTCTTAATGTCGGATATATTCTTGACTGGCACTTGCACAGAAAATGACTTCCAATCCAACACATCACTGAAAGGTGGAATATAGCCATCTGAAATCAACACGGGGACGCACTCGGCATAGATTGCTTCTACCACCCTTGGACTTGCTACTTCATACCCACTTGGGCATAAGCAAAACTTGCTGCTCTTCATCATTTTTTCATAGGACGCTCCTTGAGGAACTTTTTCATAGACTTGCACATCTTGGTCTTTGCCTTTCCATTCATTTAGAAGAAGGTACCTGATATGGCCATGCAGACCGCCTGCAAAGAAAGCTAGTGTGGACCGCTTTGATGGAGGCTGACCACCAAGCCTTGGGATTTCCGATGTTATAAGCTTAATTTCTGGAAGTGACGCATCTTTAGAGGGATTAAATCCTTCGGAAGTATTGGCATTGCACAAAACCCTAATAGACTTGTGGAATAAATGGGGGACAAATGTAGTTGTAAATGGCCCCTGTAAAAATTAATAGTGCATCAAGCAATTAATTTAATATTATTCAACTTATTTAAGCTAATCAGAAATAATGTTCTAATAGAAAAAAAAAAAACAAAAAAAAGATAATACATGAAATAAGAAAAAGGAGAAACAGCCACTAAGGCACTTGGTACTATTTCTTAAACTTTTATGGTTTTTATGGTTAAAGGAGATTACCAAAATATATATAATTATTTCCAAAATTAATAATTGCAAGAGACAAATACATGTTAAAACCATCACATATTTTTTTGTTCTCAATAAAATAGAGAAATATCTCAAGGAATATAAGACATCTCTTTTCACATAATTTTTGTGTGTTTAGTTTTCCTTTTTTTTGTGAGGCTAAAAGTTAGGAAGGGGGAGGGGTTTTTCTCACTCATACACTATCAAGATACCATGGAGTTCGTCAAGACCATTTTTCTACTTGCGTTTAGTTAATAAATGTATTTATAACCAAACCCAGAGAATAATGTGGCGGACTCCTGGCCCCAAAAAGAATACTTAATATATCTCTAAAAAAATTTGGATGAGTTTTCGGAAAAAATATATATATATTTGAATTTGCTCTCAAGAGTAGCATGGTATACATTGGCTAAATTAATTAGTTCAGATCCTTAATTTTCTAGAAAAAAAAAAAAATTCATGAGGCAAATTGAAAATAAGGTACTAGCTAAGGGGAATTTCGACAATTTACTCCTTCAAATATTATAGAAGTCTTTCATTGGTTTCATGATATCTTTTTGTTTTTCCTTCATCAAAGAGAATATGGTGATAAGGTGGCTGGCTAGCTAGGTTTCTCTAAACCACAAATTGTAGTGGTCCTCCTCCTATACATGCAAAATGAAACCGACATGCAGAAAGACAAAATAAGAAAGAGGAGCGTTATATATTAATTTGGAAGGCCAATAGTAATTTTAATTCTAAGGAAGGGATTAAACTTAGAAAAGAAAACGTTAGTGATTTTAACACTCATTCTTTACCATCACTCACTTCAAGAAAAAATTGTAAAGTATTCAGTTTGGAGTGCAGACAACGGAAAAAAAGAAAGTGGAAATTAAATATATTACTGGAAAAATTGTGTTATGCATACCCAATCATGACAAGATAGCATGAAATGATCAGCGCCGAGGCTTCGGTTCCAGAAGGGATGCTTATGAGAAATGAGATTAATGTAGTCGATGATCGCAAGCTTCAAGCCATTTCGATCATATGTGTCAGGCAAATATAGGAACTGAACCATTCTAACCACACTGAAGGGAAGGAAATAGACAAGTGCCTGATTTGGGTCTGTTGTACGGTACAATTTACCCTTCTCCATCTCATGAATAAACCTGCCTTCTGTTAAATACATATGAAAGCATGGACCGTCATGAAATATTGGGACCTGTCCTTCTTCGTAAACATATATCTTGAACAACTTCTCCATCTCTAGGTAACTCCTGCATATGAATTATTTATAGATCGAGTAAGATTCGGAAAAACGATTCTAGTAACATAAGATGTTAAAATGTAAATTGAACTACATACTACTTATGTTTAATTTTTATTTTGTTGCACGATTTGTATAATTTGATAACATAAGTATTTGTTTAACATTAAGTAGATATACCTATGAAAAGCATTAGGGTTCCGATATATGGGGCCTCGAGGAACATAATCAGGGTCTTGATGGGTTGATGTCTTGTTTCTAACTTTAGCCGCTTCTCTTATCGAAGACCTTGCTCTACCCAAACTTGCTTCTAATTTTTCAAGCTGGCTGCTGCTGCTCATGAATAGTGTTTTATTACGTCCTTCAACTTGCTGGGTTATCGTCTCTTGCACTTCATCACCAACTCCCTAATTAATGACCAAAAACCAAATTAATTAAGAAAAAATCAACATCCAGAGAGAGGGAGAGAGAGAGAGAGAGAGATGAATGTTTCTCACAAATATTTGCGGGGCAGGAGCTGGGGCACCTCTTTGATTATTTGAGAAAGTGAAAACTGGAGCTTGTGATGGTTGAGGCTGCCATATTTCTTCTGTAGATGAAGGAACAGAGTAGTTGCTTCTACTATTACTTGTATCATTACTAGCTACTGGATTCCATGTAGTCTCCGATGATGACGAAGACAATGATGAAGAGCTGAAGGCAGTTGGCTGTATGAGAAAGATTACCAACAAAACCACCAAAGGGATTACAAGCAATCTCACAAAAATTGAAGATACGGAAAAAACTTGTGTCTTTGTAGTAGGCCTCATCTCTCCAGTCTCCACTTTCGTTGATGCTCCATATCCAAAATACGCACCAAACTTTCTACAGTGGATACTGCGTATATCCACTACTTCAAGCTAGTTTCTTTTTTATTTTCTCTCTTTTTCAGTGAAGGATAAAAAAGGACTGAGGGAAGGGTGAAATTTTGGAATTTTGGAATCACCTTACAGCTTGAACTTAGACAGTGACCTCTTCAGCAGTACTTGCTCTATGTGTGGGTGTGGTTCGCTTGAATTTTTTATTTCTTAAAATGCATGTGACACGTTCTCCACAACCAAGTTTGCTTCTCTGTATCATTTGACGGTCTGAATTCAGAGTTCTTCGCTTGGATATTATCTTCTAGAATTCGCTTGGATACCATTATAGTACAATCTAAAAGTTTAAAGTTTGAAATATTTCTGTGTTTCCTAAACATAAACTCTTATTTGAATATATTTCTTTAATTTTTTATATTACGAGATAGGCTCTTTTAACTCTTATATCCTATACATAAACTCATCCGTTTTTAAACTATTATCAAAAACCCAAATTTGAATATAGGTTAATATAGTTGTCCTAATATTACAAAATATTTACACACTATGCCATCTACCTTACTGGTCAAATTCCTTATATTTAGCCCTTATATTTAATTCCATTTAATTTGGCACCTATTTAATATTGAAACGTTTTGAAAAAAAGAAATCAATGAATACATAAATAATAATGAAATACAAACCGTACACTAATACACTACTTAAAAAATAACAATACTAAACAATAATAATATATATCTAATCGAAATAATCTTTTTTGTCTAAAAGAATATTGATTAGGTAATTGTATATTGGAAAATTATGGTGATACATGCAAAAAATAATTACCTACATATCTAATACAAGATAGGTAAATAGATAGATACATACTTATGTAAAAAAAAAATGGTACAGTAATTTACCTACTTATTAGGTAGACAATTCGAAGAATTTATAAATTTGTATTAGGTACATTATTTATTTTTCACAAAACAAATTTACATATCTAGGTACATTATCTTGTAGAAAAATATATGTACATTATTTTTTTCCTACAATTTTTTTTTACATATCTAGGTACATTATTTATAAGAAAAACATAGGTATATTATTATTAAGAAAAATTATGTACATTATTACGTTATCCTATTAGATAGACAATTCCAAGAATTAATATATTAGGTACTTACCCAAAAATATATATTTATGTGTGCATCCCTTAATATATAGACACTAACGTTTAATACTCATGGGATTGTATGTGCCAAACATTTTGAAATTTCAAACAATTAATGTGTGAGTAGTCAAATTTGCAATCACTACTACATTTTAGCGTTTGCGCGACGAATACAAAATGGTCGCGCAAAGAACAAATCTGTCGCGCAAACAATAGAGCGACAGATATATCGTCGCGCAAAATCAGTCGTGCAAATACCGTCACGAAAGCCTTCGCGCGACAAAACTATAAAATATCGTCGCGCATAACCCTTCGTTGCACCAATAGTTCAGGGACGACAAACATTCCGTCGCTCATTATTTTGCGCGACGAGGATACAGGCGTTGCAGGAACTATGCGCGACGACAATAATCAGTCGCACTACTGTTTGCGCGACAAAGTAACAGACGTTGCAAGAACATAATGCGACGACACAGTTTCGTCGCGCAAAAAATATTGCGCGACGAATGAGGATCGTGACTCAAACCCTTGCGCGACAAAGATTTGTTTGTCGCATTTTCTTGAGGGGACAAATACTTCCGTCGCGCAAACCGAGAATTATTTTCGTTTACGATTTATTTTTATGGTTTTTTATTTTTTAAAACGTGATTTGCGCGACGGGTCCTTTATTCGTCGCGCAAATATTAGTAATTAATTTTTTTTTTAATTTATGTGAAAAAAAGAATTTTGATTTATTTTATTTTTATAATTAAATCAAATTGCAATTGAAAAATGTAATGAAGAGAAAATAGTTTTTTAAAACATAATATAAATGTATATAATATACAAGAGAAATATTTAAAATGTAATTAAGAAAGTAAAAACTAATTAAACAATGAAGCTAAATCTACTTCCTCGTCTGGCAAATGCGGCTCGGAGGTCTGGACATTGGGGACAGGGGCAGAGGTTTGGTGGCCATGCGCAGAGGTGGACGGGGGAACAAAAGATGGTACGGGAACGCCGGACTGGGCCATGGACTGTATAATCTGAGCCATCTGGGCCATCTGGGTTTCAAGCTGGGTCACCTTTGCTGTCAAAACACTATTTGACTGCGACGATGAACGGGATCTAGGTTCCCGCCGCCGGGCATTCCCCATCCCTCGACAGTATGTCCCTGGCCGCCTCCCCAGAGTCTGATCCAAGGTGTCCGTCAATATCTGAAACCCCGCATCCTGTGGAGGAGCCACAGACTCGAGCGGCGTATCGGGAGGAAGCTGGGAGGCGGACTCCTGAAGAACCAACTGGCTCTTCTCAATCATGGTCGTCTGTTTAACATAACATAAAATATAAATAAAAACATTTATATAATAACTATGAAACTTGAACGCCTAAAATAATCATTAAAATTAAAGACTACTTACATGAAGGGACTCCGCCAACTCATTCCCAGGTCGAACATAAACGTCGCCGAAGACGTCAATCTCTGGGAATTTGGACCCCTCCTAAATTGAACAAGAGTATAAAAATGTTAGTACAAAAAAAAAAGAAATTAACATTAATGACATATTAAAAATTAAATAAAAACGACTTATTATTACCCGACGTCGCGCATCCATCCTATAGGAGAAGGGCCTGGAACCTGAATGATGGAGAAGAGTCTTCTTCTCTCTATTGCCCTTATTTGCTTTAGCCATATTCTGTTATACAAAAATTAAAACGTATTATTTGAAATTGAAATGAAATATTAAAAAATGAAATAAACATTAGTAAGAAATGTGTAATAATTTTGAACTTAATATAAAAAATACCACATAATCAGCCTCCTGAAAATGACCACAGAGCCACTGCCAACTATCCTCCCGCCCCTCAAGCTCCTTCGGGCAACCCTCCTGAAGAGCAGCCTGCGGATCATCAAATGCCTGAAAGTGGTGGTGCAGGTCGCTCTTCCACTGCTTGTACCTATCAGCGAAGAGTCTGTTGATGTACCCCAACAACTCATCGTTGACATTCTCTAAATTGTAGTTCATCTACAATAAAATAATTAAATACATTAAATATTTAAAATATATAAAATTGGAAGGAAACACAATTAAAATGTAAGATACATACCGACAGGTGTCCATGCATCTCGTTATGCACCGCATCAGGCATGGCCTTCCAAGACTTCCATTTCATCGGACAATAGGTCCGAACGACTGCACCAACATCGTGCGCCAATGAGCTATGTTGGTCTGCCGTTGGGGCAGCCCGATGACGATCGTCGTATCTGATGTTGATACGAGAGTTGTTCACCCGGGTGACCTTCGATGTAGCCAACTGGCGACACGGTCCCCGGGTGTTCTTCTTAGCTGCAAAGAAATATGAAATTAATGTTAGTTAACAAATTTGACTAAAATATTGGTACGAAACATCTGTAGTTGAAGGAAATCTTTACCTGGTCCGCTCGAAGTGGCGTCGGTGGTGCTGGAAAGGCGATGACGCCGCCTGGCGCTCATAGGTTGCGCCACTGATGACTCTGATGACGCCGGCACATGGGGGGCACTGGGACCCACTGGCAAGTCGGGCAGTTGTGGTCGGCAAGAGGGAGGTGACATCATAGTCGGGGGAGGCAAGCTATGTGAAGGTTGCACCGGCTTATGACTTCTGCTGATTAGGTTAGACATCTTGCAATAAAAACAAGCACCAAAGTTTAAAAACAATAGTTACTGGAATACAACAATCTAATAACAAATATAACATTTATTTCATTTATTTCATTTCATTTAAAATAGAGTCAACGTCTAATAACAAATATAACAAATATAACAAATAAAACAAAAAAAATATAACAAAAATATAAAACATTCTTCATTAATTATAAAACATAAAAATTATTCCAATTTAGGGTCATTATATATACTAAGCTAACAAACATACAAATAAATCAAATTTACCAATATATAAAGTAAGCATATTTTAACAATATTACAAATTTAATTAACGCATATATGTTGGTGTACGGTTTGCGATTTCGGAGTATCCGGGACTCCAATCCACAATCCATTGAATCCTTTACGATCCTAGACATACAAGGCACATCATACGTGAGTTTGAGTTTCATCCAATGGTCCGAACAAATCAAACCGTTAAATTGTACAATAGGCGAAATCCATTCGAGGCTGAAACGGTATCCAAATTGGAAACCGAACACACCTACACGCTCATGACAACTAGGGGATCGCATTGGGACACAATGTGATTTTGCTACAGTTCCATAGCGCTGCCACACGCGGCAACAGCGCTTGGATGTGAAAAAGCGATAACGATCGCCGGAAAAATCTCAAAATGAAGGGCCAATCTTCCTACCCTAGGTTCAGGACATCGAATAGAGGCAGTTTTGTTCTCGGACATAGGCCAAAAAATGGCCGGAAGTGGCCGGAATTTCATCCCGAAATCCGGCCAAAATCTTAGTTACAAAATTAGACAACGTACACAACAAATTTCACAAATCCTACCCAACCATCAGCTAGATAACAAAAAATAGGGGGAAAACCATACCTCACTCGTCAGATTTGGAGGCCAGAGGAGGGAGAACGAAGCCGGAGATATTCGCCCAAAACTGGATAAATTCCCGCCGGTTTCTCGAACCCAATCAAGCTGCGGCGGCGCCTCGGAAAGGTCTGAGTTCGTTGGCGGTGATCGCCCGGTCGTTAATGTGGAGAGTTGAGGTGGTGGCCGGAGGAGAGAGAGAGAGAAGAGAGAGCGGCGGCGAGAATGAACCAGAAGGTCTGAAATTGTCGAATTATTATCAGATCTTTGCGCGACGAAACATACTAACTTCGTCGCTCAAATCAGTAAAGTGTCTAAACGGTGCGTTTTCGATTAAAATTTTCGCGCAAAATTGAAAATATTAATTTTGCGCTACGGAATAACGTTTACATCGTCGCGCAAAGTCGTTGCAGTAGCGGCAATTAAACCGCCAAAATTTTCACCACCTTACGCGACGGGAACAAATTCTTACGTCGCGTAAACATCATACCCTAAACCCTAAACCCTAAACCCTAAACCCTGAACCCTGAACCCTGATCACGTAAAACCCTAAACGACATCATCACCTTGCGCGACGAATTAATTTTTATTCATCGCATATACTCGTTTTGCGCGACGTCAGTTACTCGTCGCGCAAGTTCTTGTATAAAATTTGAAACAAATTGTTTTGATAGCGTACACATTCTACGAAACTAGTTTCAACGATCCAACCGTCAAACGTATTTGCTTATACTTAGAGATCGTATACACCAAAAATGGGGAAAAAAAAACGTATAGAGATCAAGTAACGGGACAAAAGTTTTCGACGGTTATAATGGAAAAATCACGATTTAACGGTCAATTTTACTCTGATTTCGATAATTTTTTACGGATACAATCCTTCACCCAACATGAATCCAATGACAGTATTTGATCTTCATTTGAAATTATTTACACTAGTGGATATTACAAAATCTTATGTTATACTTAACAAGTTTATATATAAACTTTTAATAGTTAGTGGCTATATTGTGTGAATCATATACGCATTATAGAAAAAATTTTTTATCGATCCAGCCGTCACACTTGTTTGTTTCTACTTAAAGATCGTATACGCCGAAAATCGAAAAAAAAAAAAGGTATATAGATTGCGTAACGGGAGAAAAGTTTTCAACGGTTATAAAGGAAAAATCACGATTTAACGGTAAATTTTACCCCGATTTCGAAGATTTTTTACGGATACACTCCTTCACCCTATATGTATCCAATGACAGAGTTTGATCTTCATTTCAAATTATTTATACTAGTGCATACTGAGTTAAAATTCCTAAGTGTCATGTATACAAGTATTTTTAAAAAAATTAAATTTGTTTACGCGACGAAGGAAATGTTTCGCCTGTAAAAAGTTTGCACGACAGAAATTTTCCGTCGCGCAAAGATCAGTTTAAAAATTTTTCCCGACACTTGTTTTTTTTTGGGAAAATTAACCTTGCGAGACGAAAAATATCGTCGCGCAAAGGTTTAAATAACGACGCAGGTGTTACTCCGTCGCGCAAGACACTTCGAAACTATTCCCGGACACTTGTAAATTTTTTTAGACCATTATTCTTGCGAGACGGATATAATCGTCACGCAAAGGTGTTTGGGCGACGCCATTATATTTGTTCGTCGCGCAAATATCAGTTTTAAATTTTTTCCTGACACTTGTGTTTTTTTGGGAAAATTAACCTTGCGAGACGAAGAGTATCGTCGCGCAACGGTTAAAAATACGACGCAGTATTACTCCGTCGCGCAAGACACTTCGAAACTATTCCCGGACACTTGTAGATTTTTTTAGACCATTATTCGTGCGAGACGGATATAATCGTCGCGCAAAGGTGTTTGGGCGACGCCGTTATATTTATTCGTCGCGCAAAATGTTGTTTTTATTTTTAAAAATTAAATTGATATTTAGTGTAAATATTTGTTGATACTATATTTGTATTTACTATATAAGCAAAGATGATCATAACTTGTTTTAGGGGACGTGATAAAGCATATATTTATAAGGGTCGTCATATAATTGTCATACTATATTTGTATTTTGTCGTACCTTTATTCATTCGTCTTGTTACAAAATTCTATGCAAATATATGACGTTAATTAGGAAAAGTTACTGACACAAAGAGAAAACATGTACATTTCATTAAATTACAAATAAATTACATTATTCATCAGATGAACTATAATAACCTTCGTTATCATCACTATCATGACTATCCGTCTCCCAATCCTCTTCCTCCTCCTCTTCCTCCTCCTCCTCCTCCTCCTCCTCCTCCTCCATAAGTACATCATCGTCGTTGTTGTCCCCCATGGTTGGATCATATCACGGAAGATCACCGAGGTCAATTGTAATTGACTGAATCGGTATTTCTCTTGAAGACACTCCGTCAATCTGAAATGGTTCTTGAACAACATTTGTATCGAGAAGTGTATGTGCATCATTTTCCATGGAAGAGTCTAAACGTTGGTCAACGACGTCGACGTCGTTGTCCGATGGGTCTAGTTCTGGTATAGCATACACGTTCCTCTGATCCATTTGCTGAACAACTTTCCAATCGTTCCCCGCTTTAGGGTCATTTAGATACACAACTTGTTTTGCCATGTTTGCCAAAATGTAAGGGTCGTCATCATACCAAGTTCTGCTCATGTTCACAGATAGTAACCCATGATCGATTTTAATACTTCCCTGCCTATTTGGGTTCGTATCAAACCATCGACACTTAAACATGATCACTTGGTATCGGTCTTTGTAAAGCAATTGCACGACAGTTGTGAGTTTGCCATAGAAATCAATGTCTGTACTTTCGCCTCCACCTGGAACATGGACACCGCTGTTTTGCGTACACAACTTGTCATCTCGTGCATTACCTAAAAACTTGACGCCGTTAACATGGCAACCTGAGAACAATTCTGCTCGGAGTGGGCCGAATGCCAAGTTATATAACTCTTCACTGTAAGTGGGGGAATTCTCTGATTTCAACTTATTCACCTAATATTATAAAAAAAAAAAACATTCATAGGTTAGTTTGGAAAAATGTAATAGCATAATATATATATGAATTAGAAAACACTTATAACTTACATATTCCAAAAACCATTGTGGAAACAATTCACGGTGTTTCTTGGAATACAAATGTGATGGATGTTCTCGCTTCATCATCTCTTCATATTCATCTAAGTATGCCAATATCTCATCACAATTGTTCAATACGAACCAATGAGCTACCTCCATGTCATTTCTGGAAAACGATTCTCCTCGTACATGATCTCCAAAGGGTCGTGCGCTTTGGGCAAAAACAGAAAGTTGCTCATTTCTCAGACCTCCTGTCATTATTGCGCTGAGGTCGATTGAAAGCTGTGTCCACATCCTTTAAATACATTCCACAGAAAGTAAGCGCCTCATATTGAACCCAAGCCTCTACAATTGATCCTTCGGGCTTCGCTCTGTTGCGTACGCTTTTTTTCAGCTCTCCGAGTAGCCTGCCAAAATAAAACGAAATTAGCAAGTAGTAAGCATGAGATAATGATGCATACACAAATGATGATTATTATATACCTTTCTATTGGATACATCCAGCGATAGTTGACTGGACCAGCAAGCAATGCCTCTTCTGGCAAGTGAACCATCACGTGAATCATACTCGTGAAGAAAGCCGGAGGGAATATCATCTCAAACTTGCATAAGACTTGGACAATGTCTTGGCACAACTGATCAATGTCTGTCTTTCGCAACGTTTTTGCCGTCAGTTGGGAAAAAAATCTGGACAACAATATGATTGGCTTGACTACATCTTCCAGCAATAGGTGTCGAATCCCCACAGGAAGTAAGCGTTGCATAAACACATGGCAATCGTGACTCTTGAGTCCAGTAAATTTACCCCCGTCAACCCTCACGCAACGTGCGATATTAGAAGCATACCCGTCAGGAAACTTTACAGACGATACGAACTGTAGAAACTCTTTGTTGTCATTCGGTTTCATGGAAAAAAAATGCAAGATCCCGTATAGCTTTATCACTGCCCCTTTTCAGCCATAAACCCTTTCGTATGCCCATTCTTTCCAAATCAAGACGCGCTTTCGGAGTGTCCTTTGTCTTGCCCTTGATATCTAGAATCGTTCCCATCAATGTGTCAAACACATTTTTCTCAACATGCATAACGTCGAGATTGTGCCTCAATTTTAGTTTCGACCAATATGGGAGCTCAAAAAACATAGACTTGTGCGTCCAGTTCATATGTGTAGCAGGTCTGGTCCGACTAACTGTTTTCCCGAACGGAGCAAAATCCAAATGGTTAAGCTGTTCCAAGATCTGATCACCGGACCATTCTCTAGGTTTTGCGCGACGCTCTTTGTTTCCGTCGAACTCTATATCCTTCTCCCGCCACTCGTGGTCCCATGGCAACCATCTTCGATGCCCAAGGTAACATACTTTTCCAGCGTGCCAACCGGAAGTTACATCTTCCTTGCATACAGGGCATGCCATATAACCCTTTGTGCTCCACCCCGAAACCATTGCATATGCGGGAAAATCATTCACAGTCCACATAACTGCCGCCCGCAAAGTGAACATCTTCCTAGTAGATTTATCGTACGTGCGCACCCCGTTTGTCCATAAATCTTTGAGCTCATCAACCAACGGCCTTAAGTACACATCGATTGACCTGCCAGGATCCTCAGTTATCAAAATAGTCATCATCATGTACTCTTTTCTCATGCATTTCCAAGGGGGCAAATTATATGGAAATACGAAAATTGGCCAAGTGCTGTGGTGTTGGTTTAGAACCCCGTACGGATTGAATCCGTCAGTCGCAAGTCCCAACCTCACATTTCGGGGATCAGCAGCAAACTCGGGGAACGTTCGATCGAAATCTTTCCATGCCTCCCCATCTGCAGGATGCCGCATCACATCGTCGTCTACCCGTTTTTCCTTATGCCATCTCATGTCTGTGGCAGTATGCGTCGACATATACAATCGCTGCAACCTTGGTTTCAGGGGCAGATAACGCATGACTTTTTGTGGAATCTTACTCATTCTATTCTGAGATGTCTGTTTGAACCTCGATTCATTGCATATAGGGCATGTATCCAACGTTTCATACTCTTTATAGAATAACATGCAATTATTTTTGCAAGCGTGGATCTTTTCATAACCCAATCCAAGACCACTCAACATCTTCTGTGCCTGTCTGTGATCTTTCGGCAAACAATTGTCTGTTGGAAGCATTTTCTTGAAAGCCCCCAAAAAGTAATCGAAACACAAGTTCGACATACGATACTTTATTTTCCCGTGCATTAGCTCCACAATCGCCGTCAGAACGGAAAAGCTCTCGCACCCCGGGTATAACTCCTGGTTGGCATTTCTTAACAGGTTTTCATACTGTTCGAACTCTGCACTGTCCATTGGTGTAGGCACATCATCTTCTCCTTCCTGAGTGCTGCTGGTCGATGCAAATGGAAAAGCATCATGTATAATATCCCTGACTTGTTCATTAGGATCCACAATAGGTTCAACATTGTCCATTCTTGTGGCCCCTGAAGACGAAGCGATGTCTACTTGTTCCCCGTGATGGTTCCAAGTGCTGTATGTCTCAATCATTCCATTTCTTACTAAATGAAATCGAACATGTTCAATTGTCTCCCACAACATGTTGTTACACCTCCTGCAAGGACACCGGATTCTAGTTGCACCTGGGTTGTGTGTCCGTGCAAAGTCAATAAAATCCTCGATTCCATCCAAGTATTCGCCTGCGCACCTATTCCGGTTCTGTATCCACCTCCTGCTCATCTTTCCTGGAACCACAATCACAATACAACAATCATGTTGTATTCGTACAAAATCTTTCCTTATGCCTCCGGTAAGGGCCCTATCCCATTCGGAAATGCATAGCCATGTCATGTAATTTACAGCTACATGAGATTAGATTTCGACGTGGATAAATTTCGGCAGCATCTCGGTACAGTTCTTAAGGTGTACCGTAGATATAAAATATCTACGTACCACCCGAAGAACGTACCGAGACGACACCGAAATCTCCACAATCGAAACCTAATCCTGTAGCTGTAAACTACATGACATGACTATGCATTTCCAAACTGTCCAAAATATTGGACAATTCAAGAATTAATTGGACCGTTAGTCGTGGTTTACCCACCCATGCGCGGTCCAACTAACCTCGAACGGGAACTAAGCTTTACAAAAAAAAAATGTACAAAGTTAATTTCAATTAACTTCGTACATTAACATACATTCATAATTTAACAACATATTATAAACATAATTTCATAAATCAATATAAATATAATGTAATAAATTTTATATTATAAAACAACGAAAATACCTTCTAAATCGTTCTCCTCCAATCGCTAATCACATATAATATTCCTATATACAAAGAAATAAATGGTGTTAGAATGAATTTACAGTAAAATTTTTACACTAACGATAAAAAATGCATACCCAAAGACCGTATCGGAGGCAGAAGTAGCTCAACTCATAAACGAAATGAAAATAACGAGTTTTGTGGCCCGAAATCTCTTGAGAAAGACGCAGGAACAGCAGAGGCAAACTGCAATTTTTTTTGCAGTTTGCCTCTGCCATGGACGTGTTCAGCTTAGTATAGACGACGAGTTTGCGCGACGGAGAAGATTATCGTCGCGCAAGATTACGCCTTTTGCGCGACGAACAATTAGTTAAAAGTCTGTCGCGCAAAAAACGTCACCGTCGCGCAAACGTTATTTCCCAGTCGCGCAAGGTACTGTCGACATCATTTTTTTGCGCGACGATGTACTTCTATCCGTCGCTTAATAATTCGTCGCCCATACAATGTGCGACGAAAGTTCTGTCGCGCAATCTGCTGTCGCGCAATTTTTTGGCGCGAAATGCTATCGACAGTGCTCCATTCTTGGCGCCTTTTTTTTGCGCGACGAAAGGTTTAACTAGTCGCGCAAACTACCTTGACGCGACGATCAATACTGTCGCGCAAAGTTTACCGCCAAATAAATTTTTCCGCGCGTTTTCCCAGCTACTTTATGCGACGCTCTTTATTTCTGTCGCGCAAAATGTATTTTGCGCGACGATTAATTTTGTCGCACAATTTTGCGCTACGCTTTATGTGATCCGTCGCGCAAAACCTTCTCGTGGGACGAATTATCCTCCGTCGCGCAAAAAACCGTCGCGCAAGGGCTAAAATGTAGTAGTGATGGTGTTGGAATTTATCATGATGTTCCTCCCTCTTAACCCTATAAATAGAGAAGTCTTCAAGATTCAAAACACACCCCAAGGGGAGGAGCTCTCAAGCACTTCTCTAGAGCTCCTCTCCCTTCCCTTATCTTCTTTTCTAGTTCTTCAAAACACCTTCTCTTCTCTCCATTCCTTTCCCTTCCCTTCTCTCCCTCAAATTCTCTTAGTTTCCCTTGTAGTTCTCAATTGTTGTAACAAGATCCTTGTACTAAAACTCAAACACTTTTCCCTTCTCTTCTTCTAAATTCTCCAAACACTTCTCTATTCTCTTTCAAATTCTCCATGTTCTCAAACACTTCTCCCATTCCTTCATCAAATTCTCTTCTTCTAAGTTCTCAAACACATCTCTCTTCTCTTCCAAAATCCACAAAGTTCTCAAACGCCACTGTCCTTTCTTCTCCAAAAGTCCCCATGTTTTCGAACACTTCCCAAACACTCCTCCCTTCTCTTTCTCAAACACATCTCTCTTCTCTTCCAAAATCCTCAAAGCTCTCAACACATTTTCTTCCAAAATTCTCCTAGTTTCTTTAATGTTCTCTTAGTTGTAATTTATTTTTCTTTGTAATGTAAATTCTTTTCTTAAATATTCAAGTTTAATTAGTTTCCAAGTTTCAATTATGGTTTTTGTTCTTATTCATTGTGCTTATAAGTTAATATGCTAGTTTGAATGATTGATCACCATTAAGGCTTGCATGTTAGCTATCTTAGTTTGAATTAAGAGTAGACACCATGCTTTAATTCGAATTGAACTATGAATAGGAAGAGTATGTATGGAAATTCAACAAGGATTAGATGCATACTTGGTTGTTTAAAATGTTCTTCTAGGCTTAATGGATTCCTAATGCTTAGGTTCGACAACAAATAAATCAAATTAGGAATACAAGGTTAGGACCAAACACCATGGCTTAATCATATTTTAGCTAGAATCAATCCATTAATCTAAATTGAACTTGGGAACTTATTTGCTTGAGTTATTTTCTTATTTTCTTATTTTCTTTCTTCCTTGTTTCATGTTCTTTTGTTTTTATTTCTGTTTTGTGTAGAAAAACTGAATTGGATTATTCAATCACCAATCCCTGTGGAATTGACCTCGCACTTACATATGCTATACTACCGAACGGCTCGTGCACTTGTGAGTATCACAAGTTGAGGATGCAGCTGAATCCATTTTGGTGCAGCTAATATCTACGCAACAAGTTTTTGGCGCCGTTGCCGGGGATTGGTAACATCGCTTGATTCTATTTGGTTTTCCTACTTTTATTTATTTTTATTTTTTTAATAACTGGACAGTTTCATGTTTTAAAGTTAATGACGTTAGTTGACAAGTTGTGTTTGTAGTCCAACGGACAAGGACAATTGCCTGACAAGCAAGAGAACTGGGTTTGAGTCCCAGCTTACACAACACAAAAAAAAAAAAGGTTCAAGTAGCATGTTGATTATTGCTAGTTTCTGGTTTCATTCACTTGTTCTTAATTAATTATCTTGTTCAAGTTTATATAAACACCATATGACTCTTGGACTGATTAGTGAATGAATGGGTGGATATTGAAGACAAACACCATGTTTAAAGTCTACTTAGTTCTCTATTGTTCTTCTTGTTCTTAATGGATTCAGAATTTGTGTTTAGACTAAACACCATAGCTAAATATTTTTTCTGAATTCTTGATTAAAACCACACACCATATGGATAATCATATTTGAGAAAGAACGAACTCCGTAAGCTAGTTTGATTTACTTCGATACTTGTTACTTTGAAGCATGGAATTGAATGTGTGTTGATTTTTCCTTTTCATTTTTAGTTTTTTATATTTCGTAATCCTTTTAATTCTATTTCAAGTTTTCTGTGCTTGTTTTAGCAATTTGGGATAGCTCAATAAAAACGGAGAGAGATGGCAACCTCAATCATATGAATGGGAAGTGTGGAGCAGTGGGAGAAGTCGCGACCTCCAAGTGCATCCATGCTCGACCTAATCGCTTCAAGGGGGAGCATTTCAATCCTTTCTCTTTACTTGTTATTATTTTAAATTTCTGTTTCTTTTTTTATAAAAAAAAGTAAAATTTAAATTTTAAAAAATTTAAAAAGATTTTTCATATGAGCTTACTTATGGTAACTCCAGTGAGCACCTCCGTCAATACAGTGTCTAGGAGTTCTTTAGGTGACACCTTCGGTGTCTAAGAAGTTTGGGTTTTAAGAGGGACCATTGTGACCCCTCCAAACTTCCCGGATCTCCTGGTTGTGTTTTTTGAGGCCCTTAACTGGTCATCCATGAGTTGATTATATATTCGTGTGTTTTTAAATTAAGTTTTTTTTTTAAAAAAAAAAAATTAAAAATTTTTTTTTTCTTTGTTTTCTTTTCTGTGTAGTCTTTGATTTTTTTTTTTTTTTTTTTGTTAAGTTAGTTTATGTATTTATTTACGTGGTATGGTTAGTTAGTTTATTTCTGAGTGTTAAAAAAAAAACACATTTTTATTTCACTTCAAACGTTGCATTACAAACAAAGAAAAAAATAAAAAAAAGTATAAAAAATAATTATAAAAAAAAATAATAACAAACAACTTCTTCTTCTTCTTCTTCACCGTCATCTTCTTCATCTTCTTCATCTTCATCTTTTTGGCCTCCTGCTAATTGCCTCTATTTTCTCGCACTTGTAGAATCTGCAACAGCTCTACATGGTCCTCATTTTTTCTCTGCAGTGCTTCCACATGCTGATTGGCACAGTAGAGCCGCTTCTGCAAGTCCGCCACCATAGCCTTCAAGGAAGCTACTTCCTCGCTCAAAGCTCCACACTCTCATGTTCTTGCTAGTAGGCGCATGCCCAAATTGGTAGCCGAGACCGCATGGAGCCAATTAAAGAGTGGGACTCATCCACCGCCATCTTGTCAGACCTACATGCCACATGCAGATGATCTGCCGGTGTGAGTTTACTGCCAATCAATTCCATCCCACCCAGCAGCACTACTCTGTTCGGCATTGCCTCAGCAAAGTTTGAGGCCTTGCCGTGATGATATGAAGAGTTTGGGAAGACAGGGGTTGGAGGAGCCCTTATCTGGGCATTCGGTGGTGCAAGTGATAACTCAAGGTTGAGATCATCAAGGTGAGTGCATGAGGATGCCATTTTTTTTGTTTCTGGATTTTTTGATGGTTTTCCTTGAGTTTGCAGGAAGAAATGCAAGGTATCATCCGCTTGCCGAGGTGTGGTTTAAATAGATATATGCTGGTGAGGGAGTCGACACCATTTCGGATTTCCCGGGCATGCTCGACCTAATCGCTTCAAGGGGGAGCACCTTTACTTTCACTTTACTTTTCTTTTTACTTCCGTGTTTTCTGGTGTTTTATGTTTTTGACCGTTACTTTCATTTTCTGGTGCTTTGTGTTTTTTGCCTTTCCCTTTCAGCTGTCATCTTTGTTTTATTTAAGTTTGGGAAGTGTGCTTTCTTTGTCTCTTTCTTTTTCCTTCTGCAACTTTACTCTTTTATTTCCAAAACAAAATAACAAAAACAAAAACAACCAAAAAATAAAATAAAAACATAAATAATACAGTAGAAATCATTTCTTCATAGTGCTCGGTGTCTCGACCATTGGAGCTTTGAGTTTGGCCCTCTGGCTGTCCTCTTCCGGGGCTTCACGCACATCCTCTTGAGGCTCATCATTTGAGCTTCCAAAGATCGCAATCTTAGCTTGAGCGTAACTACTCTCACGATCTACTTGCAAGCAAGTAAGTAGATCGCGAGAGTAGTAGATCGCAACCGGGTAAGCGAAAGCAGTTGGAGGACCTAGACCGACCGGGTAAGCGCAAGCAAATAGATCGCGAGAGTAGTTACGCTCAAACTAAGATTGTGATCTTTGGGAGCTCAAGTGGTGAGCCCCAAGAGGCTGTGCGTGAAGCCCCGGAAGAGGACAGCCAGAGGGCTAGACTCAAAGCTCCAATGGTCGAGACACCAAGCACTGTGAAGAAATGATTTCTACTGCATTATTTATGTTTTTATTTTATTTTATTTTATTGGTTGTTTTTGTTTTTGTTATTTTGTTTCAGAAATAAAAGAGTAAAGTTGCAGAAGGAAAAAGAAAGAGACAAAGAAAGCACACTTCCCAAACTTAAATAAAACAAAGATGATAGCCGAAAGGGAAAGGCAAAAAACATAAAGCACCAGAAAATGAAAGTAACGGGCAAAAACATAAAACACCAGAAAACACAGAAGTAAAAAGAAAAGTAAAGTGAAAGTAAAGGTGCTCCCCCTTGAAGCGATTAGGTCGAGCATGCCCGGGAAATCCGAAATGGTGTCGACTCCCTCACCAGCATATGTCTATTTAAACCACACCTCGGCAAGCGGATGATACCCTGCATTTCTTCCTGCAAACTCAAGGAAAACCATCAAAAAATCCAGAAACGAAAAAAATGGCGTCCTCATGCACTCACCTTGATGATCTCAACCTTGAGTTATCACTTGCACCACCGAATGCCCAGATAAGGGCTCCTCAAACCCCTGTCTTCCCAAACTCTTCATATCATCACGGCACGGCCTCAAACTTTGCTGAGGCAATGCCGAACAGACTAGTGCTGCTGGGTGGGATGGAATTGATTGGCAGTAAACTCACACCGGCAAATCATCTGCATGTGGCACGTAGGTCTGACAAGATGGCGGTGGATGAGTCCCACTCTTTAACTGTGCTCCATGCGGTCTTGGCTACCAATTTGGGCATGCGCCTACTAGCAAGAACACGAGAGTGTGGAGCTCTGAGCGAGGAAGTAGCTTCCTTGAAGGCTATGGTGGCGGACTTGCAGAAGCGGCTCTACTGTGCCAATCAGCATGTGGAAGCACTGCAGAGAAAAAATGAGGACCATGTAGAGCTGCTGCAGATTCTACAAGTGCGAGAAAATTGAGGCAATTAGCAGGAGGCCAAAAAGATGAAGATGAAGAAGATGAAGAAGATGACGGTGAAGAAGAAGAAGAAGAAAAAGAAGTTGTTTGTTTTTTTTTTTTTTTAATTTTTAATTTTTTACTTTTTTTGTTTTTTTCTTTGTTTGTAATGCAACGTTTGAAGTGAAATAAAAATGTTTTTTTTTTTAACACTCAGAAATAAACTAACTAACCATACCACGTAAATAAATACATAAACTAACTTAACAAAACAAAAACAAAAAAAAAAAACAAAAAAAAACAAAGACTACACAGAAAAGAAAACAAAGAAATAAAATATAAAATATAAAAATATAAAAATAAAAAAAAAACTTAATTTAAAAACACACTACTATACAAGCAACTCACGGATGACCAGTTAAGGGCCTCAAAAAAACACAGCCAGGGGATCCGGGAAGTTTGGAGGGGTCACAATGATCCCTCTTAAAACCCAAACTTCTTAGACACCGAAGGTGTCACCTAAAGAACTCCTAGACACTGTATTGACAGAGGTGCTCACTGGAGTTACCATAAGTAAGCTCATATGAAAAATCTTTTTAAATTTTTTAAATTTTAAATTTTACTTTTTTTATAAAAAAAGAAACAGAAATTTAAAATAATAACAAGTAAAGAGAAAGGATTGAAATGCTCCCCCTTGAAGCGATTAGGTCGAGCATGGGTGCACTTGGAGGTCGCGACTTCTCCCACTGCTCCACACTTCCCATTCATATGATTGAGGTTGCCATCTCTCTCCGTTTTTATTGAGCTATCCCAAATTGCTAAAACAAGCACAGAAAACTTGAAACAGAATTAAAAGGATTACGAAATATAAAAAACTAAAAATGAAAAGGAAAAATCAACACACATTCAATTCCATGCTTCAAAGTAACAAGTATAGAAGTAAATCAAACTAGCTTATGGAGTTCGTTCTTTCTCAAATATGATTATCCATATGGTGTGTGGTTTTAATCAAGTATTCAGAAAAAATATTTAGCTATGGTGTTTAGTCTAAACACAAATTCCGAACCCATTAAGAACAAGAAGAACAATAGAGAACTAAGTAGACTTTAAACATGGTGTTTGTCTTCAATATCTACCCATTCATTCACTAATCAGTCCAAGAGTCATATGGTCTTTATGTAAACTTGAACAAGATAATTAATTAAGAACAAGTGAATGAAACCAGAAACTAGCAATAATCAACATGCTACTTGAACCTTCTTTTTTTTTGTGTTGTGTAAGCTGGGACTCAAACCCAGTTCTCTTGCTTGTCAGGCAATTGTCCTTGTCCGTTGGACTACAAACACAACTTGTCAATTAACGTCATTAACTTTAAAACATGAAACTGTCCAGTTATTAAAAAATAAAAAATAAAAAAAAGTAGGAAAACCAAATAGAATCAAGCGATGTTACCAATCCCCGGCAACAGCGCCAAAAACTTGTTGCGTAGATATCAGCTGCACCAAAATGTATTCAGCTGCATCCTCAACTTGTGATACTCGCAAGTGCACGAGCCGTTTGGTAGTATAGCATATGTAAGTGCGAGGTCAATTCCACAGGGATTGGTGATTGAATAATCCAATTCAGTTTTCCTACACAAAACAGAAATATAAACAAAAGAACATGAAACAAGGAAGAAAGAAAATAAGAAAATAACTCAAGCAAATAAGTTCCCAAGTTCAATTTAGATTAATGGATTGATTCTAGCTAAAATATGATTAAGCCATGGTGTTTGGTCCTAACCTTGTATTCCTAATTTGATTTATTTGTTGTCGAACCTAAGCATTAGGAATCCATTAAGCCTAGAAGAACATTTTAAACAACCAAGTATGGATCTAATCCTTGTTGAATTTCCATACATACTCTTCCTATTCATAGTTCAATTCGAATTAAAGCATGGTGTCTACTCTTAATTCAAACTAAGATAGCTAACATGCAAGCCTTAATGGTGATCAATCATTCAAACTAGCATATTAACTTATAAGCACAATGAATAAGAACAAAAACCATAATTGAAACTTGGAAACTAATTAAACTTGAATATTTAAGAAAAGAATTTACATTACAAAGAAAAATAAATTACAACTAAGAGAACAATAAAGAAACTAGGAGAATTTTGGAAGAAAATGTGTTGAGAGCTTTGAGGATTTTGGAAGAGAAGAGAGATGTGTTTGAGAAAGAGAAGGGAGGAGTGTTTGGGAAGTGTTCGAGAACATGGGGACTTTTGGAGAAGAAAGGACAGTGGCGTTTGAGAACTTTGTGGATTTTGGAAGAGAAGAGAGATGTGTTTGAGAACTTAGAAGAAGAGAATTTGATGAAGGAATGGGAGAAGTGTTTGAGAACATGGAGAATTTGAAAGAGAATAGAGAAGTGTTTGGAGAATTTAGAAGAAGAGAAGGGAAAAGTGTTTGAGTTTTAGTACAAGGATCTTGTTACAACAATTGAGAACTACAAGGGAAACTAAGAGAATTTGAGGGAGGGAAGGGAAGGGAAAGGAATGGAGAGAAGAGAAGGTGTTTTGAAGAACTAGAAAAGAAGATAAGGGAAGGGAGAGGAGCTCTAGAGAATTGCTTGAGAGCTCCCCCCCTTGGGGTGTGTTTTGAAGCTTGAAGACTTCTCTATTTATAGGGCTAAGAGAGAAGGAACATCATGATGAATTCCAACACCATCCTTCATCTTTTAATACAATCTATAACTCTCACTTCCACTTGCCCATGTTAGTGTGGTTGGAATCAATTCCATCCCAACTTCTTTTGCTGCTGCACCTCAAGCTTTCTTCACATGGGTATTCAAAGGTGTTCAGTTTTGGCTGCCTTTTGCTGCCAACCCATGTGGTTTTCTTTTGGTTGCTGGAAAAAAAAAAACGATTCTTCTGAACCAGGCTTGGTGTAGGAAGGCCTGAGGTTATAATATGTATCCAATGGGGCTCAAATTTGGATATATCATAATAGACACCCATTGGAACAACTTTTATGAAGAATTTATTCACATCTGAGCAGTACAAGTGTACGTTTTGGGACTTGCAAGCTGACTGCCGAACATAGACTGGAATTGACTTCATTTCATTTCTTTTCTTTCTTTTTGCTTCACATGCATGCACATTCTTTTGCCAAAGCCTTTTGCCTTGTCAAGCTCTTTCTCTAACTCAAAACCTGATCTCCAGCTCTAAAGTGATCTGCCAATTCAATTCCCACGTTCAAAGGCTGAAGCAAAATGCCTCTCATCATTGCTCATTCTTCTCTCTCCTTTCCACCATGGCACTTTAACCTTTGTCTCTTCCTTGTCCCCTTTGCCATGATGTATCTTTGTCTTCACAAATATGATCTTTGTCTCAGAAAATCCCACTTAACTAAAGTAATTTATTATTACCAAATGGCATGGTAACAAGTAGAAATAAGATGCCATCAAGTGGAGGTGAAAGCTGGCCCAAGACAGATTTCAGAGCTGTGGTAACATGCTGGATCAGATGGAAAGGCTATACTTGTCCAATGGAGCTCAAATTTGGATATGTTGTAGTCAACATCCATTGGAACAAGTTTCATCACCTCATCCGAGCACCAGAGCATGCTGATCCAAGGCCAAGAAGTTGACCTACGAAAATGAACAAAAACAGAATTTATAACCAATAAAGCACTTTTATTTCATTTTCATTCTAACCAAGGTAAAACCTATGAAAACACAAAAAGAAAGTAAAAAGCTACAAAATGTCAAGAACTAACTCAAAATGTTTAGTGAATAACATGATAAATCATGTGTCAAAATGAACCGAACGGGAGACCATTGATTTTCTTCATCGATAGGCTGGTCTCACTGTTGATGAAGTTCACTCCCCGGTACCACCTCCACCGATCCCGCCTGGGTTGGAGTTGGGTCCTCTTCCCATGGATATTCCCCCAATGAGGTACCTTCCCAGGCACCCCCTGCACTATTAGGGGATTTGACTATTGTACAGGTTGTAGGTGCACCTTCTGGATCAGTTGTATCTCTTGGTTTTGGGGCCATTTCTCAGGATTGTGTGAGTCCGAATCTCTTTGACCCTTTTGCTCTCATGCCTATCATCCAGCTCTCTGAAGGTTTATCAAAGAAGAAGGGTTGTGGCATACCCAAAAAAGAGGATGAGGGTTCACATAATGCATCCGGTAGAACTAGTGTGAAGCACAAGCAACTAGATGAGGTGGTTATATGTGGTGATTTATTGGTGTATGTTGCGTAGGGCTCGTCAATGGGCCGGGCCGGGCCGGGCTTTAAATAGGAGAGAGAAAATATCGGGCCGGGCTTTTTTAGAAAATTCAAAGCCCAAGCCCGTCACATGGGCCGGGCTTGAAAAAGCCCATCGGGCCGGGCCAAAATGGGCCTAAAAAATCATAAGTGTCAAAAAAAAATATTTTTTTATAAGGATGGTATGAATAAATATGCAAATGTTTGGTGATGTGTTATAGAAAAGTATGATTATATTTGGTGGTATAATTATGTTTGGTAATATGATATGTTGTTCATCTTATTATATATCTATATATATAAAGCAAAAGGCAGAGAATGGTGAAACATTCAAAAACCCCGAATATGCCCTTTGTCAAAGAAAAAATTAAAAGCGCACAATTTTAATTAAAGCAGGGTACAATTGTAAAAGAACAATTATGCAGAACTTTAATTAATTTAAAAGGAAAACAAAATAGGTACATCTATATATATAAAGCAAAAGGCAGAAAATGGTGAAACATTCAAAAACCCTGAATATGCCCTTTGTTAATCAAAAAATTAAAAGCATACAATTTTAATTAAAAGAGGGTGAAATAGTAAAACGTCATTGATTTATTAAAAAAAAGAAAAAGAAAATCGTGTTGTGCTTAAGTCGCAGGAGAAGACGGTTACCTAGAAAAGAAGAAGAGCTGAAGAACGTGGAGAAAAAATCCATGGGTTCAGAACCCACGAAGCTGGCGGTTTCCACAATTTCAGAACCCATCACCACCATGTTACTTATATTTTCTTCCTCCACTTTACTAGCACCCTTTTCTGCTTCAGAAATCGAAATTGCGAGCAACCACAGCGTACTGGTCAGACCCAAAAACCTTCCTTTCTCATTCCACCCCACACCTGCTACCCCGTTCGAGCCCGTCACTGTTCCATTCGATCAAAGTTTGCGCGGCAACGCCGTCGATTTGCCCGAGTCCGATCACCGAGTTAAAGGTTTCGAGCCTGAGCAGATTTCTGTTTCGCTTTCTGCCAATTACGACTCTGTTTGGATCTCCTGGGTTACAGGTTTTGATTTTATTTTGTTTTATATTTTTTGATTTTGTACTTGGGTTTACAGCTTTAAGCTTTAAGCTTTATCGTAAATGGAATTTCTTGGCTTTGCAATTGAAAAGTTCATGAATTTTTGTTGCAGGGGAATCGCAAATTGGCTACAAGATAAAGCCATTGGACCCCAAAAGTGTGGCAAGTGTTGTTCGTTATGGGAAGCTGAGATATCCACCAACGCATGAAGCAGTGAGTTCCGCAAATCTTCTGCTTCTTTGAATTTAGTGGGTTTGCAATTGGGTTTCAGTTTCTTATAAATTTTTAATTCTTTTCCTGGGATTAATCTCTCTCTCTCTCTCTCTCTCTCTCTCTCTAATTTTTGGTTCCTGATAGAATTTTTGCTTCAATTTCTGCTCTTTTAGGTTATTCAATGAAGAAAGCATTTAGGTTTGATCTGTTTACTATCTCTAATTTTTGGATCCTAATGGAATTTCTTTGATTATATATGTTGTTTCTCCAGAGCACCAATGAAGAAAGCATTTAGATTTGATGGGTTTGATGTCAATGGTATGCATCTCTCTCTCTTTAGCTTTTGCTTTCCCCCTGTGCGTTCATAGTCAGATTTGGTAATTTTATGCTAACCCCCTAGAAAGCATACATATATTGCTCATGTTTCCGTATATGCACACACATAGAGTGAGAGTGTCACGAAGACAATTTGAATAAATGGACAGAGATGGAGAAATTGAACATCTAATAGAAATACACGATTGCCTTTGTATTCCTAAATTTACTCTGTGTCAGTATAATTGCAAATACAACAATGTCCTTGAAGTGAATGCATTGCAGTAGATGAAACAATCACCTTAAATGATATGATATTATATGTACTCTTTCACATTCTCTCTCTGTGGCCAAAAAAGAAAAAATTCTTCATTTTGTCAATATGTTAAGGATAAGAAAACTTTATGTGGTGATTTTATACCTCGCCGATGTGTTGGCACTCATAATTCCAGCAAAACTGAAAAAGCAAAATTCAAGAAGTTCAGCTCTGTGAAACATCGGGGAAAAAAGAACAGACAGCAGTGAAAATCATACTATTTTCATACTAGAACGTAAAAATGGGATTATTATGTATTCAAGCAGGTTACTTACTGAAGAATTCTTTGTAGTTACACTGTTAGAATCCTGAAATTGAAGTATTTGCTTCAAGTTGATTTGTTGGTTGTATTTTGAGGCTATGTAATTATGTGGTTATTGTAGTTCATTCTAATTATTGTTTATTTATTTTTTTCAGTATGAATCACAGTTAAGCAGTCATCCAATTGCTTCAGGTATGACTTATGAAAATTAACAAGTTTTTCAAATCTACATGTCTTATTGAAACTTTGGAATTTTATCTCAATAGATTCAATCGTCTCTCACCTCTCTAACGTATAAGCAATCACTGAAGCAAAGAAGCAAATATAACTTTCAGGTTAATGTTTCTTCATTTTGTTTTATTGACATTTTTTTTTTCTTTTGGGTTCCCTCAAAATTCCTTCACAAAATGCGACTTGGCTCTACTACTACGTGTTTTCTGCTCTCTTTCTTTCTGTTTTTTTTTCCTTGATTTAATCTCAGGCTTTCATGAAATTTTGATTGTTTCAGGAGAGCTTGGGTACGAAATCCAAATACGAGAAGCAGTCGTGAGCCCAAATTGTCTAACCATTCTTCACTTTAAAGGTATAATTCATGATTGCCTCTCTATTCCTTATTCTCTTTCTAGCAGGTTTTACCATACTGTATGTAGCTAGCAGGTTTTACCATACTCTGTTAATTTTTTGGCACTGCCTCACTGTCATAATAATCAGTATTGTCGTTTTGAGATGCATTGAGAATGAATTTGGTTGATCTTTCAGTCAAGTTAATAGGACCACCATCATAACTTGAACAAAACAGATAAGTCTATCTGACAGGGATAACCTGTAGATTCAGCAGTGGAAAAGGCTCTCCTCTACCAGTTTAGTAGAACCTTATAAAATTTCCAGATTCCCTTTCTAAAATCTGTTAGTTTTCACCCTGACTCTATTGAGTTAATTCCCGAATCCCTGTCCCTTGGTCAATGGCTCAGGTTTTGGTGGTAACCATCCATTTAGGATTCGAAAATGCCCAAGGTTCAATTGTTTCCAAGCAAAGAACATAAAGAATGACAAGTTTCCATATCGTTTTCTAATGTTCTTACACATGCGTGTACCATTTCTGCAGGCAAATCTGAGCAAAGCTCTCTTGGAAGGTGCACTTTCCACAGCAACACATCTTTCAAAGGATCAAACATTACGGGTGCAGGTAATAAATTTGCTCAATCATGATATTTTTGATAGCCTTGACTTGGCCCTTATCATTAGGAACTTCATCTCCAGGTGTGCTTGAATCCATGGGAGTTGTGTTTAGTACTACTAAAATGAGAGTGTCCACTATTATTTGGGTTAAATTGGGAAATTTGTTATATACCTTGGTGGTTGTTTATACCTTTTTCTTGACTTACAAGCTGTTTTTAGATTGTTTTGTTTATCTGATTAGCTGTGTAACTTAGGATGGTGCTGGTTTTCATGCAAACTGACTAAAAAAATGGGTTTAGATTTTCGTATAAAACAAATGACAAATATAAAAAAAGCAATGCAAACTAATAGAAGAAGGCATTCAAGTTAAAGACTTCACTTAGGAAATGGTTTTATATCATTTTGTAAAATGAGTCTTTTAGGATTTCGATTTATACTGTCTGACAAACTTTGCTTCTTTACTGCTCTGCCTACTCTTTTCAATTCATTCAATTGGTTTCAATTTGATTGATTTTAAACCTACATTTCTCAACCAGTTGTCTTCACCACCCAAATAAAAATGTCCAATTGGTTACATGTTTTAATTTTGGGTTTTGTTTTCATTTGTTTTCTTTTGTTTCTGTTGAATTGAAATTACCCCCATTTTGATGTTGCTCCTAATCTCATGTTGCAGGATTCTCTTCCAACGATCTATCCATTGCTAGGTATGGGTGTATGCCCACATTCACCTACCTTTACATTACTTTCTTCGTTTGCTAATTATACTTTTTTACCTAATAAAGCAACAAGCAGCTCTAAGAAGAACAATGAAAACATTGAACAGAGAATCATTTTGCTTGCTCCTTTGTATTCGATTATTATTGTACAAACCAAAACAATGAAGACTACAACCTCGACATGCTCAAGGTTGAACTTTGCAATATATGTATTATATTTTGTAATTAATTAATCATTTGTATTAATAACCAATCTTTTGTATTAATAATTTATGTACCCTTATTTG
The DNA here is from genome assembly GCA_020521455.1 of Prunus kanzakura. Taxonomy (NCBI): domain Eukaryota; kingdom Viridiplantae; phylum Streptophyta; class Magnoliopsida; order Rosales; family Rosaceae; genus Prunus; species Prunus kanzakura. The sequence continues at coordinate 1,107,495 of BPUM01000065.1, forward strand.
ATTTATATAAAAAGTTCATTTTCAACGTATGAGTTAATGCCTTAACTTCAATTTTATGTAAAGGTTTAAAAAAGATATACAAATTGTCTTAATAATTGATGTACCCTTATTTGATTTATATAAGTTCATTTTCAACGTATGAGTTAATGCCTTAACTTCAATTTTTATGTAAAGGTTTAAAAAAGATATACAACCATTTTTTTGGGGAAATGTTTATATAGCCATTTTGAAGATATTTTGGCATGTGAAAAATAAATTTGTTGTAACATAAATCAAATATTAATGCATTGTCGTTATGTAAGGAGATGTAAGGAGATGTGTAAAATGTTAGTGCATAAATTCCGAATCTATTTAAAGATAAGCTGTACAAATTTAAGAATATTTAAGTCTTTTCTGTAAGTATCTGCAGCCATAAGAGGCTATATGGAATTTAAAAAATGCTAGATTGACAATTATTACATACAAGTAACGGGTTCGAATTAATAAAAAAACATTAACTAAATTCACAACAGTATTTGTACTCATTCAAATATTTGGAAATTATTATATAATAACTAAAATCAAATACATGGGCAATTATTATATAATTTTGCTATATATATATATATATATATAGATAATTAAATTAATGTTAATTGCCTTATACTAATAAATATTGTAGTTATTAATGGAGCATGCACATAACCGTACAACAGAATGGCGACAATCAATGAGTTCTTCGCAACGTCGACATTATCTAGCTCGCCGGCGTGCAATAGCTCAAGGAAAGCGACCAATAATGAACAATGTACGTGATTGTCTCACTGAAGGAGGCCCCAGTAATATAGAAGAGCGACATCCAGGTATTTCATGCATTAACAGTTTGTGCTTGACTTGACAATTTGCCATAAAGTTTTTTTGTTGGATTCATCAAATTAATATTTGTACGCTTAGTGTATTTTCAATGTTAATTTTACAGTATCTAATTATAGACAAGTAGTGAATATAATTAATACGAATATTGACAATTTACACTCATAAAACTTAAATTCAATACATTTAATAGAACAAGTTCAACACGAAGGTACGAGTTCAACGGTTGCTTCGCATATCAACAAACCTGGTGAACAATCTACTAGAATGCGTTTAACACATATAAGACAGTTGGCACGTTCAGATAGGCTGCAACTTCCTGATGGTCTTCAATTAATTTCTGCTTCCCATGGTGAGCTTAGTAGATACCTATTTTAAACACATTAGTACTACACAATTTTAAGTTTATAACTAAAATCTTATACTGAAAAACCAATATTGATTAATACAAAACAGAAGTGGCTGAGGATACATTACATCATCGTGAAGCCCAACACAACAATGTCATGCATGATGTGCAACATGCAAGGAGAGCGATGAGAAACTACAATTGTGCCAAAAATTATAATGAGAACATGGGTGTCCTAGGATGTCAATTACCAACTTCCACCACATGTTCGAGGTGCAATGCGCGATTATTCTCCCGAGAGACATTTAGTATGTGTTGCTCTGGTGGAAAAATTGTTCTACCTCATATACAATCTCCACCAGAAATGCTGGCTCTTTTCTCTGACCAAACAACTGAGGGTAGACTCTTCAGACAAAACATTCGTGTCTACAACAATGTTTTTTCATTCACTTCAATGGGTGTACATGTTGATGAAAGAATAAATTTTAGTGGACGTGGGATTTATACCTTTCATGCACAAGGTGCAATATATCATAAGATTGGTGGACTTTTACCCAATGAAGGTACTACACCGCGATTTCTACAGGCTTACATATATGACACCGAGCATGAAGTTGAAAACAGAATGACTCAAAGTGAAGTTTTAGATAGAATTGTGGTTGAGAAGATACAACGAATTTTGAATCAACACAATCCTTTTGTGCATACATTAAGAAGTCTCGGACAACTCCAAGATTTGCCAAGGTGCAGGCTCATTATAAAAGAGCAACCTTCTGATCGACGTCAATACAATTTACCATCGGCATCACAAGTTGCTGCAATTATAGTAGGAGGGGATGATATGGTGAATCGAAACGGAAGAGATATTATTGTTGAGACAATTAGTGGAAGACTTTGGAACGTCCAAGATTGTGTTGGATTCTATGACCCACTACAATATCCATTATTGTTACCGTACGGAACATATGGGTGGGATATTAACACTCATGATGATAACGGAAGAGGTGTATCATGTTGCGACTATTATGCTTACATGTTACAGGTCTGTACTCGAAATATAATTTCTTTTCCAACTATTAATTGAAATATTACATCCAAATGACCGGCTAGAGACTGATTTGCAGATACGTGAGGGTGGATCATCACTTTTGCTTCGAGGGGGTCGTCTCTTACAACAATATATTGTAGATAATTACGTAAAAATTGAATCTCAGAAACTTAGATGGATGCGTTCAAATCAAGAAAAAATACGAGCTGAGCTTTACCAAGGACTCCAAGACTCTTTAAATAGATGGGTGAATAATGCAGGTACATATTTAATATCAATTATTTTTTAAAAATATAAATATATTGTTCCAGGTTTGTGTACAACATTTATTAAGCGGAAATGACAATGGATCAGGTAACATCGGTCGTAGAACAATTCTGCCATCATCCTTTGTTGGAAGCCCCCGTGACATGTACCAACGGTATCAAGATGCGATGACTTTGGTTCAAAGATTTGGCAGGCCAGATCTATTTATTACCATGACATGCAACCCAAATTGGGAAGAAATTAAGAGAGAATTACTCCCTGGACAAATGCCACAAGATCGTCCCGACTTACTCACTAGAGTATTTCGTGCAAAATTGGAGGAACTAAAAGAAGACATCAATGGGAAAGGGGTATTAGGTACTGTTGTTGCTTATGCATACGTTATTGAGTTTCAAAAACGGGGTCTTCCACATGTGCATATGTTGGTTGTGTTAGATGAAAATGATAAGCTCAATAACCCTGATGATTATGACCAAATTGTTAAAGCTGAAATACCAAACGAACATGAAGAGCCTCAACTTTACAATGTGGTATTAAAACATATGATTCACGGTCCATGTGGAATTCAAAATCCAAAATCTCCCTATATGAAAAATGGATGGTGTAAAAGAAATTACCCTAAATCATTTGCTGCATCCACTATTCAAGGGAATGATTCATATCCAATTTATCGAAGGCGAGGAAATCGCTTGCCTGTCCCACTTGATCGACGAGGAAATATAACGGTTGATAATAGTTGGGTTATTCCATATAATCCTTGGTTGTTGTTGAGGTATGACTGCCACATTAATGTTGAAATATGTGCAAGCATAAAAAGTGTCAAATATTTGTATAAGTATGTTTACAAAGGTCCAGACAGAGTGGCACTCGAGGTTCAGCCAGATCCAGTTTGTGATGAAATACGACAGTTTGTTGATGCAAGATGGGTTTGTGCACCAGAGGCGTTGTGGAGGATATTCAAGTTTGTAATCAATCGAATATACCCAACTGTGGAGCGCTTACAAATACATCTTCCTAATATGCATCAAGTTCGATTTCAATCTGACCAGACTATTACAAATATTCTGACAGACGAGAGACTTAACATGACAATGCTCACTGAATTTTTCACTTTGAATCGTAATGATGCAGAAGCAAGGAGATATTTGTACAGGGAGATCCCTGAGCATTATAGATGGATTCGTTCTGAAAGACTTTGGTATAAAAGAAAGAATCGTCTCAGGGTTATTGGGCGAATATATACAGTCTCACCCGCTGAAGGTGAGAAATTTTACCTACGCATACTTCTGAATCATGTCAGAGGAGCCACATCATTTCTAAATTTAATGACAGTTGGTGGCGTTTTGCAACCAACGTTTAAGGAGGCAGCAGAACAACAAGGTTTGTTAGAAGGAGACGATAGTATTCGACAATGTTTGCTTGAGGCCTCTACAATTCGGATGCCATCGGCCTTACGAAGATTATTTGTCACCATTTTGGTATATTGTGAACCAGTTGGTGTCCGAGCATTGTGGGATGAATTCTATCCATGCATGATTGAAGATTATGCTTTCCCGAGTAACTTAAGTTGCAATGTTGTTGTGAGCAGACTTTTACGTGACTTAAACACACTTCTGGTACAGTTTAACAAGAATATCAAGGACTTTGATTTGCCCCAAATGACAACAGAAGTAGTTTCTGCAATGCCTAGATGTATTGAAGACGAACTCTCACACAGTATTTCACAAGAAGATCTTCTTGCAATTGAACGTCTTAATGAAGACCAAAAGTCTGCCTTTAACATAATAATGGACACAATTGAATGATGTCAGAATTCAATTTTTTTTGTGGATGGTCCAGGTGGAACTGGAAAAACTTACTTATATCGTGCATTGTTAGCAAACATGAGAAGGTTTGGCCATATAGTATTAGCAACAGCAACATCTGGAATAGCAGCTACAATATTACCTGGTGGGAGAACGGCACATTCTAGATTCAAGATACCACTTAGCCCAGATTCGTCATCTACATGTTCGATCAGTAAACAATCTGATTTGGCAAAGTTAATACAAAAGGCAAAGGCAATTATTTGGGATGAAGCAACGATGGCACATCGTCATGCCTTTGAAGCACTGGATCGAACTTTTAGAGACATAATTGATGTTGACTTACTATTTGGGGGGAAAACAATGATCTTTGGGGGAGATTTTCGACAAGTACTTCCTGTTATTCCTAAAGGAACAAAGTCGGAACTGATCCAGGCCAGTGTGGTGAAAGCATCATTTTGGTCACAAGTAAAGATTTTGAAACTTAGACAAAACATGAGATCTAGGAATGATCAACAATTTTCACAATTTTTACTTCGTGTTGGTGATGGGGAAGAACCTGTTGTTGGGGATGGTATGATAAGAGTACCTGAATGCATGGTAATACCATGGGAGAATGAGTTATCCATCAATGAATTTATTTATCAAGTTTTCCCTAATTTGGAGGATCATATAAATGATGCAAGTTACATGGTGGAAAGGGCAGTGATAACTCCTACAAATGAAGATGTTGACATGTTGAATGAAAAGATGATCAATATGTTTCCAGGCGAAGAAGAGACAATGTATTCGTTTGATTCAGTTGAGGATGACACGAGGAATTTGTATCAGCCGGAATTCTTGAACTCAATTTGCATTGGTGGGTTGCCACCACATAAGTTAACTTTGAAGAGAGGTGCTCCAATCATGCTTCTCAGAAATATTGACCCAAAATTGGGATTGTGCAATGGAACAAGATTATTATGTTGTGGGTCGTACCAAAATCTCATTGATGCTGAAATTCTAACTGGACACTCTATTGGGACCAGGGTTTTTCTACCACGTATCCCTTTAAAGACAACTGAGACTGCTGGGCTACCATTTGAACTAACAAGAAAACAATTTCCAGTGAAGTTGAGTTTTGCTCTCACCATAAATAAATCTCAAGGTCAAACAATACCACATGTGGGTATTTTTCTTCCAGATCACGTTTTCAGTCATGGGCAATTATATGTGGGTTTATCAAGGGGTGTTTCGAAGTCGACTACAAAAGTGTTAGTGAAAAAAGGGTCAATAACCGGTCAAGAAGGCGTTTTCACTCGGAATGTGGTGTACAAAGAAGTCCTACTTCATTCGAACTAATAATGGCGATTAAAAATAAGTAAGCATAATTTTAATCACGAATACCTTTTCAAATAACCACAACATGTTTTTATCATTTATTGTTGTAACTGTTTGTTTGTTGTTACTTTACTCAAAGAGTTACATTAGTTACATATACCTATTTTGTCTAAGAGTTAGACAATGCACATAATGCCCTTCTTTTTTAGAACCTCAAGATAAATGTGATGTTTTGTACATGGTTTGGTTATTAAATTTATTTAATTTTAATTTTTCATGTTACATCAATCATTTTGTATTCCAATATTGATAGGAAAAGTGGAGCGTCATGGGCTTACAAATAGAGTTCATGTTGGTTTGGTTCAGCGTGTTAATACAACAAATGATGATAACAAGGTAAACTTTTTTTACTTTTCAGCAAGTACAACATTAAAAGTTATGTTTCTGTAATTTATTTAAATCCTTATTTAAGAGTATGTAACCTTCCTATTGCTTAAGGTTGTACATGAAAATAGTGTATATGACAAAATCTCATACCAGGATGCAGAGTGTAATAAGCATGTTTCAGTTGTCTCTTCGGGTTGGAGTTATTCGATTACAATGAACAACAGTGATCTTAGTCTTCTAATTTTGAAAGAATGGAAAAAAAAGAAAACAGAGCAGTAAGTATTGTTTTATTGGAGAAATATTTATTTTACCTACCTATAAGTTAATTATGACAAGTTTCCAAATATAGGTGGCGTAAAAATCGTGCACTTGAGCAGCTCAGACATGCAAATGTTCCTCATATCATTTGGACCTACAAAATAGTTTGTCGGATTAGGTATTGTTTTTATTTCAAATTAGAAAGAAAAAAAATTCATAACCTTGATGATGATACTCTAATTTTGTAACAACAATTTTCTTTTGGTATAGGAGAAAACTCAATCAAAGACATAAAGACTTTCTACGCCAAGTACTTCATATCACTTTAGCATCTCAAGTGAATGAGTTTACAATTTAATTTATTTTTATATTTTATATCACTTTAGCATCTCAAGTGAATGAGTTTACACTTTAATTTATTTTCATACTCATATTTGTACCAGTTTTACAAACATCGTACCCGTTGCTATGTGGAGAAATTAGAGCACAAAATTAAGGTAGCAAATCTTGAAACTGTTCCGTTAATCCTCTACCAATTTCTTATTAATTGTTTTACTGTTAAACTTGGCTTCTTATATAGAAACGAAATGATTTTCCTTTGTCTCTTGACTTTTGAAAATGACACTATTTTTGGTACAGTTTTCTTCCGATAATTGGAGTAGGCATGTAGTAAAGGATAAACTATCAAAATTGAAGGTGAGTATACGTGTTCCCAAATTATGCTTTGAATTTTCAATTACAAATTTAAAGGGGAGTGTTTAAACTTGGTCTCATCTCATGTTATTTATGTATAGATTGACAATGAAAAAGTGAAAGATCATTTAGAGAGGAACGGGTGGCGCAAGTGGTCTTGATCGTTGCATGTCTTCCTCCTATGTGCATATTATGTAAATATTTATGTCCATAATCTAAAACTACGATGTTGTGTAGAATGAAAATATTATGTTACGAAAAATTATTTGAGATTTTCCTATTAATGTTGGATTTCCTATTAATGTTGGATTAATTGTTTTCCTATTGATGTTGGATTTGCTTTGGATAATATTAATGTGTGGGTAATTAATTGAATAAGAATCCCCCTAGCTTCTAAAGTTCATTAGACTAGCCTCCCTGCACGCGCTTCCGCGCGTGCGAGAGGCTTTTTTAATCACGCGCGCTACGCGCGACTTCCAATGTTCCGTAAATATTTTGAACGCAATTGTATTTATATAGATGTCCGTTTCCACAGTTTCATATTTTAATTGCGCATGTGTGATATATCGTCGTCTTAAAAGTTTTCGTTTATCCCCCGGATTTTTCTAGACATCTATCTTAGCAGTTTCTTTTTTTCTTTTATAGCATGTGAACTGTTAAGATGGACGTCTATAAAAATCCGGGGGATAAACAAAAACTTTTAAGACGACGATATATCACACGCGCGCAATTAAAATATGAAACTGTGGAAACGGACATCTATATAAATACAATTGCGTTCAAAATATTTACGGAACATTGGAAGTCGCGCGTAGCGCGCGTGATTGAAAAAGCCTCTCGCACGCGCGGAAGCGCGTGCAGGGAGGCTAGTACCCATTACAGAGCAGTTGCTCTTCGTATCAGTTTATTCTGGCACGTTATATTGAAATAGGATTAAGGATTTAAAAAAGAAAACTGAAAACAAAACTGAAATAGTCGAAAACCCACCACGACCCTCAAACTTGGAACACTTTTCCTCCCTCACCCATGTTTTGCAGAGCAAGAATCCTCATCTACTCACTGCATAATAGTAAGGGGGCAAACGGATTCAGCATCACCAATTGTAGAAAGTGGACGAGGATTAACTCTTCCACTGATCGATTATACTAATTCAGTTCTGTATTTCGTACAAAAAGGTTTGAGGTTTTCTTTTGTTTTTCTACATTCGTTTCTTCCTTTGTGATGTCGAAAATTGAGAAGTAAATCATAAATTGAGTTTGGTTTGTTGTTACAGTGAGGAAGATTGAAGGAAAAAGAACTTCAGCAATCAATATAGGGGTACGTATCTCTCTTTAATTTTGGGTTTTTTTTCTTTTCTTTTTGAATGGAATTCATCTTTGAATTAATCATATTTGTTAGATTATTCTTGCATGTCGTGTTGTTTCTCAAATAAGGGTTCTTCATCTGCTATCATGCTTGAGATTTTTTCTTATGATCTTTTCATCCGTGAATACATGACAGAAATGAGATTTTAATTTTGTAAGGATCAGAGAATTGTGCAGCAGAGTTTTGGTCATTCATTTCTTTTTGAATTTGCAATAGCAGTGTTAATTGTATCATGGTTTCTTCTTTCTGTTGTTTCGTAGAGCAAGAATCCTCATCTACTCACTGCATAAAAAGGTTGGAGGTTTTTTTTTTTTTTTTTCTAGGTTCATTTCTTCATTTGTGATGTCGAAAATTGAGAAGTAAATCATAAATTGAGTTTGGTTTGTTCTTACAGGGAGGAAGATTGAAGGAAAAAGAACTGGAGCAATCAATATTGGAACCCCCAGTCTGCTCATCAATCTGGTAGTTCATGTCTTTGTGTGGCTGAATTTCTCTTTACCTGTGTTTATTCCAGAAAATTGGTATAAAATTATGGTATGATTTTGTGTGCTTATTTTCGTTTTTTCTTTTTGTGAATTTTCAGTATTTGTAAGATGTTGCAGTGTATGTTGATTTTGTTACCATTTTTGTTGCAGATACTGATGATGACAGCTACAGGCCTTCAAAAAGGGTGAGGGCTGATTTCAGGCCTCCAAGAAGCTGCGACGATAATGATGGAATGCAGAGTTCACCGAGAAGATCACAGCACGGAAACTCCAGAGAGGATGTCCCAATGACTGACCAGACTGATGATGATGGCTATGAGGTTTAGTTATACAAATCATGCTTCTGACTTGGATGACCTTTTACATGAATTTCTTGAGTAAATTTCTTCAAGCTTTTCTCATTTTACATGAATTTCATGTGCAGGATGATGATGACTAAGAAGCCAAGTTTGAGATGTATCGTGTTCAGGGAACACTCAGGGAGTGGGTTACTAAAGATGAAGTGCGAAGATTTATAGCCAAGAAGTTCAAAGAATTTCTGCTCACCTTTGTGAAGAAGGGTTCTTCTGACATTGAATATGTGCGCCTCATTAATGAGATGGTATTAGGTAAGGGCTTAGCTTTATTTAACCGGCTCTTATGCTCTGTTAACTGTACATTGGCCATTTGTCCTTTTTATCTCAATGTGTTGTGCAAGCAGCAAGCTGCAAGCTACATAATGCCTCGGATCTTTAATTTGAATTTTGAATCAATTCACTGTTGCATTTTGTAGCCAATAAGTGTAGTCTGGAGATTGATTACAAGCAATTCATCGGTACTCATCCCAATATTGCCATTTGGTTGGCTGATGCTCCTCAGCCTGTCCTGGAAGTCATGGAAGATGTTGCCAAGAATGTGGTGTTTAGTTTACACCCCAATTACAAACGTATCCATCAAAAGATCTACGTTAGGATAACCAACTTACCTGTTTACGATCAGATTCGCAACATTCGGTATTGTGGAGATTTTTTTTTTCTTTTGTTGCTACATCTTTCCTACCTTTTTCCTTTGAGGTGAAAATGTCATCCTGCTCTTATGGTGTGCAGGCAGATCCATTTGAATACCATGATTCGTATTGGAGGCATTGTGACCCGACGCTTTAGGGTCTTTCCCCAATTGCAACAAGTACGATTGCAATAAATGTGCGGCAATCTTGGGGCCATTCTTTTAGAACTCTTATTCAGAAGTTAAAGTTGGTTCTTGCCCTGAAAGCCAATCAAAAGGACCGTTCAGTGTTAATATTGAGCAGGTGAATTTTACAAATTTACATACATTTGCCTTCAGTTTTCTTTTTGGCTGGAAAAATCTGGAGAGAAGAAAGGGAATTAACATTGAATGTTGTGGAGGCTGTTTTGGGAACTTATAATTAATATTGCACCTCAATTATGCTAGAAAAGGTTGAAAATGGTTTTTATTTTTCTTCCAGGTTTTGTTACTCCAGTATTATGTTTTTAGCCGCCTTTATATTATTGTATAGTTTCTGAGAAAAGGGATCAATTGAAAAAAAATAATAATTTTTAGTTTTAGTTATCTGATAACCATTTCTCTTTCTCTTTAGTTTTAATCTGTATAAGGCAGCAGTTCCTTTCAGTTTTTTTATGCTTTCATCTTCTTCTTCTTCACTTTTCGGGGTCCAGTCATTAGTTCAAGAACTCGAAGTCCAGAATTGCTTCAATGATTCCGGTTCCATGCTTTCTGTTTAATAATCTTCAATCTGCAGAGTATCAATTCTGTAAATGGTACAAATCTCTCTCACGCACAAAGCTATCCCTAATTTATATTTGATTGACCGAAACTTGGCTATGGTCTAGGTCTGTGTTTATGTTTATGTTTGTGTTTGTAATTATTTATGTGTTTGACTTATGAAATTAAAAAGTATTTGGAATTTTATCTCAACAGATGGAATCGCCTCTCACCTCTCTCTTTATGACGCATAAGGGTTCCATAAGAAGCAAAGGAAACTATATTTAAGGTTAATGATTCTTTATTTCGTTACATTTTGTATTTTAAGTTTCCAATCAGCATACATTAGTTTAGTTGGAAGATGATTTTTTTTCCTTTTGGGTTCTCTCAAAAGTTGTCCATTATTATACAATCCATTTTTTCCCCCAAAATTAGACTTTTTAATATTGGCTCTACTATAACTAGGTGTTCTGTTTTCTGCTGATAATTTGGGCCTCTAAAAGTGCCTAACAAAGCCATGGCTTTATTTCTCTATGTTCATGTGTTAGTGAGAATCCATGATTTCTATTTTTGTCTTTCTGGAAGACGCAGGTGACAAAGGAAAAAGAAAGCAAACAAATCACACTTTGGGATACTTTTGGGTTGTTTCTGACTGGAATTGGGTGTTGGTTTACACTATCACTATTAGTTTCTTCTTTCTTTATGTTTATTTTTTGTTAAGTGTCCAGGTCATTTTAGATCCAGATTCAGTTTCATATTGTTAAAGTGTTCAGGCATCAACTTCTATTTTTTATGTTACGAATAAGATTATACTTTGATTTTTTCTTCTTCTTTTTTCCTCAGGGGATTATTTTTTATACAGGAATTAAAAGCAAAATGAGGATCAGAGTTGGAGGGAGTTCAAGAGTAACATGAAAGCAGAACAAAAGGGAAGCATCATGGTGAGTCAACATAAGCACCGATCATGACTTCTTCGAGCAGTGAACCAAAGTTGCTCTTCTTCGTGGACAAGTTCAAAGGTACCTCATTCATACCTTTGTTTTTTTGTTTTTTGTTTCGAGTGACATAATTGCCTTTTTTCTGCAGCTGATAATAACACATCCATAATGACACACTGCGATAGACTTATTCCGAAACATAAGTCTATTGTTTTGATGGATTGTTTTAGTATTCTTAATATCTTGCTTCATATTAAGTTTTTTAGTTGTTTTCGTCTTCTTCTCTCTTTTTTTTCTTTTTTTTTTTCTTTTTTTTTGTGTAAATGCAGATCCAATTTGCTACATGAGGCTTCCAAAGAAGATAGTAGTAAGAGAGCATAAAATTGCTGCAGGAGGAGGTTCATGTACAAGCAGCAGCTAAAAGGATTTCAGGATCATAATTTAATTGTCATGATTTTTTTGTTTTTTTGTTTTTTGTTTTTTGTTTTCCTTTTTCAATGGTTGCAATACTAGCTTCAATTACTATATTTTGGTGTAACGAGTTTTGTTTTAAATAAAGACTTATTCAATTGCATCTGTACCAAATTCGGTTCAATGATTAACTATGATAATTGTTATCAATAAATACAAAGAGGAATTTAAATTCGTTCTTGCATTTGTTTCAAATTTTTCAATATGATCAACTATGATAATTGATTTATTTTTATGAAGGTTATCAATGAATACAATACAACATATGTTACCAAATTATTGAAAAAAAGAATTTTTAAGGACAATTCAAACTAAAAATTAAAAACAGGAAAATGCTTTTTACCTAAGCTGATAAAAGGTATTTCAAATTATGGGAAAAAAACAAGGAAAATTTTTAATTCCACCAAACAGAAAATTCAAAAAAAAAAAAAAAAAAAACACAAAGAATCCCCCTAACTCATAAAGCTCATTAGACTAGCCTCTTTGCACACACTGCCGCGTGTGCGAGAGGCTTTTTTTTAATCACACGCGTTACGCGCGACTTACGAAGTTTCGTTTTAATTTTTTTGCAATTGTATTTTGCGAGATGCCTATATCAACAATTTTAATTTTTTATCGCCCTTATTTTTCTAAATGCCCATCTCAACAGTTTTTTTTTCTTTTATAGTGTGTAAATTGTTGAGACGGGCATCAAGAAAAATAAGGGCGATAAAAAATTAAAATTGTTGATATAGGCATCTCGCAAAATACAATTGCAAAAAAATTAAAACGAAACTTCGTAAGTCGCGCGTAGCGCGCGTGATTAAAAAAAAGCCTCTCGCACACGCGGAAGCGTGTGCAGAGAGGCTAGTATATAATTGTTGTATTAATAAATGACACAAATTAATGTTCTAATCATCCAATTATAAACTAGGAATGAGTAGAATTCAATGGAAACAAACACAATTTTTCAAACAAGTAACACACAAAAAAAAAAATGAAAGAGGGGGATTTGTCATTCAAGTGATATAATCCTAATCCTAAACCCTTATTTATACATAATTATTTATGTATGCGGGCCTAACGGACAGGGCTTTTGTGGGCGAGCCGGGCCGGGCTTTCATGGGCTTAATCGGGCCGGGCCTATGGGCCGGGGTTCAAACACCCAAGCCCAAGCCTAGCCCAAGCCCAAGAGGGCCAAGCCCTCTCAAAGCCCATAACGGGCCGGGCCAGGCTTTTTTTTCGATGGGCCGGGGGTCCCCCGTAGGCCCATGAGCCCGCGGGCCAAATGATGAGGCCTAATGTTGCGAATTGTGTTGGTCATAAATGCTTCTATAGTGGCGATTGTTCTGATAAGGCCAAGGAGACTAATCTTGTGGAGTCTCCTGGGGGTCCACCTTAGTGTGCCGCCAGAGTGTCCGTGGGCTTAGCATCCGACAAATGCTCTTTGCCATGAAGTCATTTTTCTTTAGGTTAAGTGGCCATCATAGGGTTTTGTATGTGTTTTTGCTTTTTCGAGAAGCTTTCTTCGGTTTTAGTTTCTGTTTTGATGTCCTTCTTTTTCCCCTTGTTATTTTGTTCCTTTGCAGCTCTTCTCTGCTCTACGCCGCCCGAAGAACTGTGCTTGGTCATAGGAGGTTTTCTTTGTCATGTTCTGAGTTGAGTTGAGGTGCTTCTCATAGGTCATTTTTACTATCGTCTTCTGTGTTTTCTGCCATGTGCTCTCCTACGTTTGTCTTTGGTGTGTCTTGCGGTTCATGTGCTGGTCAAAGGACTATGAGTGGTCTCATAGAAAGCTTCTTTTGACGCATTGGGATGTGTTGCGATTCTCTCATGAGGGTCTACTATTCTGGTGTCTCGTTGGGGTTTTTTTTTTTTTTTTTTTTTTTCTGTTCTTGTAACTGTCTTTTTTGATCTAAGTCGGACTCTCCTGTTAGTCATTGGCATGTGCGGTACTCTTTCCTACCTTGGGATTTGTCCCATGTAGTTTTCCTATGAAGGTTTTAACGGGGCTACTGTTTTCATGCTGGTCTTTGTATGCATTTTTACTTATGAATGAAATCTTCTTCCAAAAAAAGAGAAACTATGTAGCATAAATAACCATCACTAAACATCTAGCTACCTATAACGTTATTTGTTGGAAAGATCCTGTTAATTCTAAAGAACTTCGGCTGATTGTTCAACTAACTTTCTGATATTCATAATTATTTGTTAGAATGCTTTCCTTGTCCTCCATTCTATCTCGTAATCTTCGAAATGCAGATTTTTCGTACACGTTGCTCATTTAGCACACCAAATAAAATTATGCCTTGGGATGAAATATTACACTAACAAATTATAGCAAGTCATTTATCCAACAGCTCCTGTATTGCCATACTCTGCAAACAAGTGCATCCAGCAAGTTTCTATTACCTGTTCACCCTCTGATATACATGCCTCTATTTACAATGCATTCAACCAATATGCTTCTTTTTGCATTCTCTCTGCCCCAAAATATTCCATCCATGTATTTTCAGTTTCCCCCCAGATCTAAACAAGATAAAGTCGGAATAATTAGTTGATAAAGCCATCTTGGATGCAGGATTTTTGAACATATAAATACAAAAAACACACAATCGACTGTGTATTCTAAAACTCTCTGTCCATTGGCACTATCTTCAGTAGCTTGGTGAGGTCATAGGACTTGAAGTCTTTCCCATAACATAAGCCAAGATCTAGGGGAGTTCTGCCATCCTGAAAAATATGGAGCAACTTTGTTAAGATCACTTTTACAGAAAAAAGGAAAGAACAAAAAACGGAGTAGAAAAATCCTTGCTTCATCTCTACTAGAGATCCCTGCTCTGTATCTGGTTAATCCTACCTTATTTCTTCTACTCTTATCTGCACCATTGACTAACAAAATTTTTGCAATATCTCTATTTCTACTTTGTACAGCAATATGCAACGGAGTCCATCCATCCTGAAATATGAGCATATGAAGTTGTTAACAAGCTGGGGAAAATAAAAGAAAAAGGACAAACTGGATACAGCTTTGAGAAATTTCAAAAAATAAAACTCACATTGTCTGCAACATTGACATCAACTTTATATTTGATCAATAACTTGACAATCCGCTTGGTGCCTACTTGTACTGCATAATGAAGTGGCGTAGCACCATCCTATAACACAATAATCATAAAAACTAATAGTTCCCCCACCGAAAAACGGACCAGGAGACATTAATCAAAATCTTTTCCTTACCCCATCTCTGATATGAGGACTTGCACCTTTTCTTAGAAGATGACTAATAACAGCTTCCTTTTTGGCTATGATTGCAGTATGAAGAGCAGTTACGCCATCCTGTTTCACCAAATGAATCTGAGGTTTACTAATCCAGGTACTACAGGGTGCTATCAAATTGGAGATAGATATGGGAACTACATTACAGATAAAATTCACCTTATCAACAACGTTAATATCTACACCATCGTCAAGTAACTTGTCCATGAAAGTAACCAGCCCCGATAGGGCAAGAGTATGTACTGGATTCCATTTTGCCTGAGTAATGAAGGTATAAGACACAATAAATGAAGGAAATAGAGTAATCACTCTCTACTTGCACATTTGACTTCTTATTAACAGTTGTTTTAGGGAGTGAGAAACAGTTCAATCAATCTGCTCAATCTACAATTCATCATTTGTACTATAGGAGGTAGGTAATGGCATGAGCAGACTGCTAGAAACTCATTTTAGTTAAAACTTGAACAGAAAGCATTACAGTTGATATTTTCTTCATATAGGGAGTCGCATGCTTTTGCAAAATTGCCTTTTCTTCTTGCTCCAAGAGCTGTTCCACCTCTGAAATAAACAGATAATACCAATGAATATTTGGTGTTTACCAGGAACTGAGATGCCCAAAAAGGTGTTATTACATTGAAGAAGAAATTATCAGACCAGTGTTTTAAGATCTGCATGACCAAGAAATTGTACAGTACAAATCATCAGCCAGAACTGAATAATCTTACTACAGCAACAAATGTTCTAATATTGCAAGATAACATGGTAAGTCTAGGAAAATGTTATTTTGTCAAACTATCAATTTTAACACAGCATGTCTGATTCTCTGCAAAGAGAACATTACCCAATAAGACTTTTCGTAAGAAATCATTTAAAAATAAATAAATAGTGGGGAAAACTAGGGGTTTTCCATAAACTTTCCCGAAAGATCATAAACCAACTAAAACCCAAAGCTTCTTTTAACTTTTAGAACACCAATTTCAGAGAAAACAGTAATATTGATGCAACAAGAAAATAAAAGGAAGTTAAGAATAAACCTTTCACAAGTTCCTCTTCATACTTGTTTGTTGTGGACCTGTCAACAGAAGCAGCAGCTGGAGCACCTTTCTCTTCTTCTCCTTCTTCTTCCCATTCACTTTGGAAACCCAAGTCATGTTCTTCTGTTTCTTCCTCATCTTCACTGCCGCTGCCATCGTCAGGATCTTCCCACGTTCCCATGTGGGTCTGTAATGAAGATGAAGATGTTGGGTTTGACTCAACCAAAAACTTTCTCAACTTTGAGTGCTTCTCAGCACCATGGAAGCAGAAGCTTCCCCTCCTTATACTATACGCTTTCAAAACATTGGTGTTAGGAAGCAATTGTAATTGATGGCTATTTTCTTTGGCCTTGAAATGCTTGAAAGAGCTCAAAATTGCAAAGGAATGGTAACCTTTTGGGGCAGAGAGTGAGTGTAGAGCTGAGAATGGTGAGATTGAAACCGTGCCCATTTGTTTTCAGCGACCGAAGTAGCCACTGTGTGAGTCTATGAGAGAACCCAAGTTAGAAGGGAGTTTTTTTTTTTTTTGGTCTGAAAGTTAGAAGGGAGTTTGGGTATAGAGGAATGGATTAAAGTTAAAGACTATCAAATGGGTCGGGTCAAACCGGATTTAGGAATAGAGGGATATTGGGTATAGAGGAATGGATTAAAAAGATACAAATGGGTCGGGTCGAACTGAATTTACGAATTTAAATAGGGGTGTGTAAAATTTGATTCAATTTTAATTGATTTTGATGATTTTGCGGATTGGATTGGATTCCTAATTTTCAAAACCGACATGATTGGATAGGATGGCGAATTCGCTTTTGAGAATCTTATTCCACTCATGTAGGTAATCATAATTGAGAAAGTTATAAACCAAGTCATTTGATGAAGTTATGTTTAATATATTACGGAATCAAATTTTTTTTTTCTCTAGCATTTGGCTTATATTTGGCTCATTGGTAGCAGATTTATTGTGGGAGGAGGCTACGTGTTTTACGTGGATTGGAGGATGTGATGACCCCTTGATGCGCATGTCAAGTCAATTAGCCGTTTGACTTGGGATGTATGAGATATTTACCCAAAGTCAATGAGCATAATCTCCTTAATTATTATTATTGCAGTTATTAAGGAGATCTCCAAGATTTTGGGATGATCCTTTAGTGGCGTGCTACCTAAGGATAAGTCCTATTGAGCTTATCCCCTTAAGCCTTATCCGATCTACGCTTAGATCAAACATGCGTCTAGGCCCGTGTTGGACTTGCTTGTCCATGGGCTTTTGCCAAAAAGAAGGCCTTGCAAGGCTTTCATGGCCAATTTGGGCTCAAGCAAAGGCCTTGCGACCTCTGTCAGCTTTAGGGCAATAATCCCAACTACTTTCTTTTAATGCTTTATTGGATGCTCCTCATCCTCTCTTTCCCTTTGCCAAGGGCAATCTGGCCCATGTAACTGCTTTTTAGTATCGTGGCATCTTGTTACTGGCCCATGTAACTGCTTTTTAGTATCGTGGCATCTTGTTACTTCTTGTTACTGGCGTGCGATTATTTGCTCCCACAATTATTTTTGAATGAAATATCGATAATATCGACGAAATATCAAGGATATTTCGATTGTTTCAAATCACGGATATTTCGGAACATATCCATGTACATATCGTATAAATATCGGCAATATTGACGATAATATCAGAAAATATCGATGTCGATAATTTCGCTCACACTTCAGCAATATTTTGTCAAAATATCGGTGTAATGTCGCTAAAATATCGAAAATATCAAAAATATCGATGTAAAGGGAAAAAAAAAATAAAAGGGCAAAAAAGGGAGAAAAAAAACACAAAGGAGATTTGAACTCCTCCCACACCTTAACCACCATATCACTTATGTTTTTGTGATAATATGCTAAAATATTTATATTTATATGGGTGGCATGTTAACAATTACATACAAAACTATTTTGGGGATTTATCATTTGATGACTACTCTTTACAATACACTTACTCTACACATAGAGATGATGAAGATAGTGAAAAATTTGAACCTCATAGGAACTTTATGTGGTACTAAGGCCCAGTTTGGGATTGCTTTTTTTGGCCAAAAACCTACTTCACTTTAAAGTTAAGTGGTTTAAGGTGTTTGGTAAAAATAAAATATCCGAATTATTTTAAAAGCAGTGGCCTTTTGACAGCAACTTTTAAAAACAGGCTCTAGGTTGCTTTTCAAAGCTGCTTTCAAAAGAAGCAGAGTTGAACCTTTAATAAATTTTTTTAATTCCCAAAATACCATCATTCATTTTTAAAAATGACACCACCTCCACTTCCACATCCAACTCCACCACTTGCACCACCACATTCACTACCTCCACAACCACCACCACATCCTCCTCCTCCTCACCATCCGCCGCTACCACCACAACCACCACCTCCTCCACCACCTCCACCACCACCTCCACAACTATCACCACCACATCCTCCTCCTCCTCATCCTCCGCTACCACCACAACCACCTTCACCTCCACCACCACCACCACCACCACCACCACAACCACCAACTCTACCTTCATCACCACCACTACCTCCACTCCATCACCACAACTACCACCACATGATTAGTACATAACACTTTCAACATCATGTCTATTTTAGTCATTATTCATAGTTACAACAATTTTATATTAAAATTTACCAAACGATTTTGACACTGCTTTTTGTACTAATAGCACTTTAAAAATATTGTTTACCAAACATAGAGCTGCTTTACTTTACAGCTAATTATTTTCAAAGCACAGCAGAAGAAACTTTTTTTAAAAGTGACAGCAATCACAAACTGGGCCTAAGTCACTCATGTATCTTACCATGCAATGTATAAAGTGTAAAATATTGTAGTAAATCATTATTTATAAATGATTATGCTGTGTTTAATATTTTTTCATTAATTTCTACATATTTTCTACACTTACAGTGTTTGCCAGCTCACTGTATAATCAATTTAAATCAGTTAAATTCATCATGCAATGCATTTCCTTCTAATTTTTTGTGATAAACTAATAGATAATTGACTAAATAAACATTCTCCAAAGTTTCAATAAAAATTTCTAAGTTTTTCTTACAATTTCCGTGGTTTTTATTCAATTTTTTTCGATATCGATAATATCCCGATATTTCCATCGAAATTTCCGTGTTTTTGGACTATCGATATTTCCGATATCATCGATATTTTAGACCTTGGTTCTACCTTACCCCTCTTCTCTTAATGGTAGCATTGCCTTTTAGTCTTTAAGCATTTTTACTTTGAAATATAAGACAATTGTCATTTCTTATGACACATCATCTAGTAATGTATATGATTTCAAGACTCAACTCTCAATTGAGCACGTGCAAGTACACAGAGAGCTTCAATTGAGAGATATCTCAAATAAGCTTATTTAAGGGACTAGGGCCCACTCCGCATTGTTTTTCACTAATTTGAACTATCTATTTATAGATATTCATTCAAAGATCATCTTTGCAAAAAAATCACTTCAATCCGAAATCATTTGACCAATCAATTAGATGGTTGCTATTATAGTTTTTTCGTGAAGCACCATGTTCGTCTATTTTGTTGGTCCCAATTAGATGCCTCACTACTACAAAAAACGAAATAGACAACGGTAATCCACCGTCGTGTATCATGGTTTACAACCGACGAGAAATCGACCGCCGTCTTTTCATACATGAAATAACGACGGCAAATAACCGACGTGGTTAATATAGTACACGTCAGTAAACCATTAAAACCGACGTAGATTTCATACATAAAACCTTAAAAAGAGACCTTTCGACCATAATAGACGACGGTTTTAGTAAAACACAGACGTTTAAATAATGTTAAATGTCAAAAACAACTACAAAACCGACGTAAATATGCTTATCAACGTCTCTAAATCAAACAAAACCGACGTGTAAAACTTAGAAACCGTTGTGGTGAATAAATACTACGTTCACTAAATGAAAAAACTGACGTCTAAAACATATAACATGCCATATATTTACTTTAACTGACCTAAAAACAATAATAATCACGACCTTTTCGGTCACCACAGACGTAGAAAATTATTTTGACGGCTTGAACACAAAACAAACGACGTGGTTAATATAGTACACGTCAGTAAAACACTAAAACCGACGTAGATTTCATACATAAAAGCATTAAAAGAGATCTTTCGACTATAATAGACGACGATTTTAGTAAAACACAGACGTTTAAATAATGTTAAATGTCAAAAACAACTACAAAACCGACGTAAATATGATTATCAATGTCTCTAATTAAACAAAAACCGACGTGTTAAACTTAGAAACCGTCGTGGTTAATAAATACTACGTTCACTAAATGAAAAAACTGACGTCTAAAACATATAACATGGCATATATTTACTTGAACTGACGTAAAAACAACAATAACCATGACCCTTTATATCAATACAGACGTTGAAAATGATTTTGACGGCTTGAACACAAAACAAACGACGTGGTTAATATATTACACGTCATAAAAAAACTAAAACCGACGTCGATTTGGTACATAAAGCATAAAAAGAGACCTTTCGACTATAATAGACGACGGTTTTAGTAAAACACAGATGTTTAAATAATTTTAAATGTGTAAACCGAATTCAATTAGTCTTTGTTAATGTAGTTGACCAAAAACAGCGGGAGAAAACCGGCGTCGTTTCAAAAAACCCTAAACCCTAAACCCTAAACCCTAAATTTTAAAATAATTTTTAAAAAATACACAAGTACAAGAAAAATGAACCGAAAATTGCTATGGATTCCTTACAACATTGCCTTCTACAATAGTAGGCTAAAATATGGATTTCATAATTTTGAATTTATGGGCACCAATGGATCACATAAACCTTAGGGTTATGTTATGTAAAGTATAAGGAGTACCATGCTTTGTCTCTAAATTTGTTTGAATTTTGTTATCATTTGAACTTTGAAAACTAAAATTACATTTTTCAGGCCTTAACGGGCAAGATATTGTCTCAATCAGTGCATAGAATTTGCCGGTATATTTTTCGGATTTTGTTTTGAATATATTATTAATATTAGTAATTAAATACAATAAAAAAATATTTCCAAAAAAATATTTTTTAAAGCTTTAGGATAGAGACAGTATTCCAATGCTTGGTAGTTTTCAGTTTAATTTTTGGATTTAGTTATGAATTTAATATGGATTTAAATAAAATATAAAAGTCAATAAAAATTAAATTAAAAATGACCTAGCCGACGTTGTATCCCTTTACAACGACTTTAAACATAATAAACCGACGTTGAAACTATATTTAAGAATATACACAGGATGAATTAATTATAAACCGTCGTTGTTATGACTATTACACGTCATTTTAGTGTATATAACTGACGTTGTTTAAATATATAAAGGCGGATATTTAAGAATATCCGCCTTTGTATAGTATTATGACGTCGATAAGGTTATACTAACCGACGTAGTATATGAATAAAAATTCATTTATACAGGATGAATTAATTATAAACCGTCATTGTTATTACTATTACACGTCATTTTAGTGTATATAACTGACGTTGTTTAAATATATAAAGGCGAATATTTAAGAATATCCGCCTTTGTATAGTATTACGATGTCGATAAGGTTATACTAACCGACGTAGTATATGAATACAAATTCATTTATACAGGATGAATTAATTATAAACCGTCATTGTTATGTCTATTACACGTCATTTTGGTGTATATAACTGACGTTGTTTAAATATACAAAGGCGGATATTTAAGAATATCCGTCTTTGTATAATATTAAGACATCGATAAGGTTATACTAACGGACGTAGTATATGAGTACAAATTCATTTATACAGGATGAATTAATTATAAACCGTCGTTGTTACGACTATTACACGTCGTTTTTAAGAATTACCGTCGATGTTATATTTCCATTTACTGCAAGACGACCATTGTGTACACGTATGAGACGTGTAAATTAGAATCAGACGTCGGTGTTTGGGAACTAAACAAGTTTTAAAACAAAATTTAATTTTTTTGATTTTTGTTCGCTTGATTACAACAAAATATTTATGTACATTTTAAATAAACTAAATTAAACCTGAACATTGTTCATAAATATTTATCTACATCAATTATCCTTCGGTAATTGCTTGTTCACGAATTCTGCCCATTCATGCCTAACTTCGTCAATATCCTCTTGTTTATACTGAAGTTTATCTTTTTTCTTGTCAAACTGCAAAATAAACCAAAACAACGACGTGTTATAAGGATACAAACGACGGTTTTAAACAAAAATATGACGTAGTAAAATAAAGAAAGTATATCTAAAATGTTGTGTTTTACCTTCTTCTCGAAATTTAGGTCTGGATCATGAATTATATCTCTCATGAATCGCATCACGTAATAGCCACACTCTACACTTGTTGGTTGTTCAGGAGTGCCGTGTAGATTTTTCCAAATGGCCTGCTGTTTACGTGAATTTTTATTTATATGAATGTTAAACATTTTAATTGACCTGTTACAAGAAAACAAAGGGTGTTAATGACAAAACAAAAAATTTAAATAGAAATAGTAACCGTCGTGGTAAATCAGTCAAAACGACGGAGTTTTTTAAACCAAGACGTTATATTTTGTTTAAAACGGCGGTAAAACCTAACCGTCATTGTGTAACGTTATAACGTCGGTAAGAGTTAAAAACGTCGTATGACAAAAAATTGAGCAGAAAAACGACGTTTTTAAGAAAATACTGACGTAGTAGTTAAATTAAAACGTCGGTAATATCTTACCGTCGTTATATTTTATAATAACGCCAGTATTATTAAAAACCGTCGTTTATTTAAATACTTTATAGGAAAAATCTTAAATCAGAAGAAATCAACTTACGTATTCACTATATTTTTCATGTCGTCGTCAACCATGCGTTTTGGCAGTGAATTCATGTAATAGGCAGTCTCCGTTAATGGTCTCACAATTACCATCACCCAATGACCCCTGCACATAATGATTCATATTAGAAAGAAAAATATTAGAAGCTCAGGAAAATACTTTAAATGGTACTAACCCTGGATTATAAGGGACCAAGAAAAATTGATTCCCATCTGCTGTATTCAGGCGGTTTGACAGGTTTTTGATTCGGTCTGATATTGATCCAGCTCCAGAGCTCACTAGCCCAGGGTCCACGAGGCCAACAAGGTTTACAATATTTGCCATTTTTAAATAGTCAAATAGGAACCCAAATATATGAAAGTCAATTAAATGAGATTTTAATTTAAAAGAAAGGAAAATGTAAAACAAAATGGGATTAGGGAGAATTACCTCATGTATACTGATATCACTGTGGTTCCTATCTCAACCATGGAACCAAACTGCAAAACATCTTCAGTGAAGAGGAAGGTATCATGCTCAAAGCCAAACACTTCCTTGGGCATGTGAATTGTTAGACCCTCGTTACCAGGCAACAACTTGGTCCGGAAATGTTGGCATAAGGCTAACAGAGGAGGTGGCATGTCTAGCTTTGAGAGATCCTATTAAAAGAAATTAATAAAGAAATATAAGTTAGTTTGTGTGTGAACTAAAATAAACGACTCTAACTAAACACAAAAAACAGACATGGTATATAATATAAACGACGGTTTCTAGTTAATACTGACGGTGGAAAGGTTATACACGTCGGTAAATAGATAACCGTCATTGTATTGAATTTATAACGTCGCTATACTACAGAAAGGTCGGTAAATAGATAACCGTCGTTGTAATGAAATCATGAAATAGACGACGGTTTATAAAAGCGTCGTGGTATTTAACGAAACACGACGTGTCTTGTAAGAAACAGACGTATATACCGTCGTTATTTTAAATTTTAACGTCGGCTATTAAAAGGAGCGACGTCTTTTTAAAATTTAAAAAGCAGAAATAGAAAATAGCAGAGATTTTACCGTGTCCTCTTTCTCTTTTGCAGCAGTATCAGCTTCAGGCTTCGGATCTTCTAATTCCAAAGCTAGGGGTTTGATATTAGTGGCCCCAGAGCAGCTTGCCTTATCAGACATTGGATTTTTTGGGCTTTGATCTTGAGGGGGTAAAATAATTGGAGGAATTGGAGTCCTTGGAGAAATTGGGGTTTGGAGCATCTGGCTGGGATCAAAATTAGGAACTAGTTGACGGATATATGCCAACATAGCCTCCCTCTCTGCTCTGACTGCTTCCATTATAGTTTCCCTTGACTTCGCCTCAATCCTCAAGGTCTCTTCTCTGACTGCCTCCCTCACACTTTCCTTCAATTTGTCACCAAATTTCACTCTCTGCTGTTTCGGCAAATTGAAGAACTGAGTTGGGGTAACGCCAGCACCAGCTCCTCTGACTCTCCCACCATGCTCGGGGGTTCCCAAAGCCAGAGTCAAGATATCATTGCTCCCGGAGACAGTCAGAGTGCCTTCGGAGACTTGCTTTTGCAAATCATCCTAAAAGAGAGAAAGAGAGATTGTTAGAACCTGAGCAAGGTGTATGACAGATACATATACCGATGTTGTAAATTATAAACAACGACGGTTTTTCTTAAATGACTAACGTGGTATTAATTTAAAATGTCTGTATATAAATACCGTCGTTGTTTATACTTTACAACGTCGGTATATAAAAATACGTCGTATATTCAAAATAAAACAGATTAAGACATAAATCAAAGACCGTCGTAGTATTCAAAGTAAGACGGCGGATTATTAAACAAACAGACGTAGATGTCCAATTCCATACGGCTGCACAAAATTACCGTCGTTGTATAAGCATTCTAACGTCTAGATAAGATAAAACCGTCGTAAGTTTTAATGAATAAGTGAAAAAACTCGATTGAAATATGGATTCTTTTCTAGAAATTGTGCACCACAAATTTCAGTGAAATAGACAGAGAGAGGGAGAGTGTGTGCGTGAGTAAACTTAAAACAAAAATGCAGTTCATAGAATAATTTAATCCGTCGTATTAATTCTATCTAGACGTCTACTTTATTCAAAAACCGACGTCCTATTCATTTTTAAACGTCCGTAAATTAAGCCGGTCGTGGTGTTCATTTTATAACGTCGCTTATGTAAAGATAAACGACGTCTATACCAAAATAAAACACTCTGTTTTTCAAATTTAGAACAGAGTTAGTGAGACTTACGATTAGTTTTGCCTTCTCTGCAGCCTTTGGATCAGGGATGTTTCCTGTTTTATCTTCTCTTGCTTTCTTCCACAGAACAGCTCGATCGATTTCTTGACCTTCGGGCATGGTTTCTACCAATTGGTCCGTCAAACCAACATACCCTTTTCTAGACAACCTATGGTTGTACTCCAATTTCTCCCTTCTCTCCTTCTGCTCAGCATGCTTAGCCTCAAAATTTGGGGTTAACCTTGAAGCTACGAAGGCATCCCATTGCGATTTCTCTATGAACTTATAAAGCGCAAGGGTTTCTCTTAACCTCTCCCTGTCATGTGCGTAAGAAAGGATATACTGCCTAGTTACGTTATACTTGAAATCCTTCCATTTTTTGGCGGTAGACTGCAAGACCAAGTTCTTGTAACTATCCCCAATAACATAGGACATTTGAACAGCTTCCCAAATCTGCTCTTTCACGTCCTTGGGTAATTGTTTCCATTTCTTGTCCACAAGAGGGACTCTGGTGCGTGCCAAAACACCAATGAAAGACTGCATCTCAACAGCAGCCTTGCCATGTGGTTTGCCATCTTTATTGAACTCAACCACGGGCTTAACCTTCTCAATTTTCCTCTTCACAACAAGGCTCATTGTGCTGATACCGCGGCCAGATTTTGGCTCCTCAACAAATGTGGCTGTGCTCGAGTCTTTCTCTGAGGTTGAGGAAAATGTCATCCTCTTCGAGGGTTTGCTTTGAGTTGATTTTTCAACTTCCACTGAACCTGTTTTGGGTTCATCCCCTTGTGCCATTGAACCTGCTTTGGCCTTTGACGCTTCAGCTTCCTTGTTTTGAGATTCCGAAACCATTTTTGATTAATCTGCCAGGAAAACAACGTCGGTTATTAAAAAGAAACGACGTAATAATACAAAACAACGACGGTAACACTAAAAAAGTGACGTCCTATTAAACAGTCTCTTTGATCATGAATGAAAATAAGACGACGGTTTTATATATTTCATGACGTAAATGTGCATAAACTACGTCGGTTATTAACAATAACCGACGTGGTTTAAAATTACAAAACGAGTGTTCTTCTCTCACTAGACGACGGTTTTATCTTGTTTCCGACGTATTAATTGTCACACCATGGAGGTTTTTAGCCACCATCGTGCAGTTTGCATTACGGCCGTCGTGGTGTGTCCATTCTATCGTCGAAAACAAGACAGAACTGTCGTCTTTTGGCGTCGTGAGTGTATCTACTTATGTATTTAATCAAAACCAATGAAAGATTTCTTCAATTTGACAGAATCTTGTTTCCAGACAACTACGGCATGCAAATGAAAGTAAAAAAGGGAAGAGAGTGAGAAAAAAACCTTGAATAACACCGGCGTGCAAAGAAATGTTTCCTTCCGATGAAGACGAAGACCAAAATGGTGATTTGGAGATGAAGACGATGATTCAAACGATGATGCTAGGTCAGGTGACGAAAATGGTGATTTGGGAAATGAGAGGGAAACTACGATACTTTATCGGGAAGAGAAAACCGTAAAATATTAGGTCAGGTGACGAAAAGTTTATATATTTTCCCAGAGTTCAATACAACGACGTTGTTATTAAAAACCGCCGTATTATTTAGTTATAACGACGGTAGATAATTCATAAATGACGTGGTTATCACAACTGCCGAAAGACTTTTGGAATTCCGATGTGGTTATGACGGCGCTTTTTTTTCTCTAAACTGACGTTGTACAAGTAAATTCAACGACTGTGTATTTTAATAAACCGACGTGGTTACTTTGCGGTTCTGAAAACGACGTCGTTCTCTTTTTAATACGCGCCAAATGACTTTTGGATTTCCGACGTGGTTATGACGGCGCTTTGTTTCTCTAAACTGACGTTGTACTTATAAATTCAACGACTGTGTATTTTAATAAACTGACGTGGTTACTTTGGGTTCTAATAAAATGACGTGGTATTTTAATAAAACGACGTGGTATTTTAATAAAACGACGTCGTTCTCTTTTTAATACTCGCCAAATGACTTTTGGATTTCCGATGTAGTTATCTTTTTAATACGCGCCAAATGACTTTTGCATTTCCGATGTAGTTATGATGTTGATTATTCAAATATGACGTCGGTATTTATATTATAACCAACGTGGATATTTACGATTATTTTGTTTAAATAGCATTTTTTCACGCGTTTTTTAACCCTCACAAGAAATTGTCTTTCTGAAAGCAAATGGGTTTGCAGAATGATTCCTCACTTCCCATGGGTTTGCTACATCCTCCTGTGTAGCAAGGGTGGAACCAGCCTTAGAACCTGCATGGGTTTGCAGCCGCACTTGCCCGTTTGAAGGCATACGAGGGCACAACCCACAACAGGTTCTAAGTCTGGTTCCACCCTTGCTACACAGGAGTTTTGAAGAAACAGTTGATTTTGATGAAAATGGGAATCGAGGAGTGAGCTTTTCATACTTTGTTGATTTTGATTTTCTGAAATTATTAGATATTCATCTGTGGCTGTGCAGGAGCTTGAGAACAAGAGGAAGGAGAGGGCCCAGCTTGCATATGAGAGGAAGAAACAGTTGAAC
Source organism: Prunus kanzakura (assembly GCA_020521455.1). Taxonomy (NCBI): domain Eukaryota; kingdom Viridiplantae; phylum Streptophyta; class Magnoliopsida; order Rosales; family Rosaceae; genus Prunus; species Prunus kanzakura. Next base: position 1,135,478 of record BPUM01000065.1, read on the forward strand.
AAGCTGAGGGTGAAGGCAGAAAAGAAACCACGATGTATTTGCCAAATTTGTGTACATATATTGTGTAAATATTGATCAATATTTAACACGAAGAGATTTTGCCTTTTAAGATGAAAATGTTGTTGAGGATTGAGAATTAAATTTTGTTTTGTGTTAAGAAAGATATTACCAAAATAAAAGAAAAATTAATTAATTTTAAAAAGCTATAAAAATAAGACGGCGGTTTACAGAGAAGGCAGACGTATAAACTAAACAAATACGACGGTAATTTGAATTTAGGACGTGGTAAATAAAAACGACAGTAGTGTTGTAGGCACCGTCGTAGTATACTCCAAAATAATAAGTCGGCGGTTTACAGAGAATGCACCGTCGTAGTATACAGACGTGGATTCCATTATATTATACGACGCGGATTAAGAACAGTTGGTCGTGTTTAGTTAGGAGTTAACACGGCAGGTTTTTTGGTGAACTGTCGTCTTTATTTTCTACGTCGGTGGATTCATACCTGCTGTCTTTGTTTTTTGGTCAGATTTTATCTCTGAAGAAATCCTTTTTTAAAAACGACGCTTTTTTATTTGTATGTGTCGTCTTTTAAAAATATTCAACAGTAAGGAACTTATCCACGAAGGGTTTTTTTTATACCGTCGTCTGTTTAAATACAACGACGGTTTTATCTTATACCGTCGTCTTTTTCCATTTTTGTAGTAGTGCCTCAATGATTTTCAATTTGCATGACTTTTTACAAAGATGATCTATGAATGAAGATTTGAAAAACAGACTGTTTGGATTATTGAAAGAAAAAAAATTCGTAGGGTACCCTAAAAGGTGTCCCTCAAATAAAATTATTTGAGGAAATCATTAAGGAAACTAATTGAGACCAACAAAATCACTGAACACGGTGCTTCAAGAAAGTATATAAATTTCAATAATTTAATTGAGTGGTCAAATAATATCTTATTCAAGTGATTTTTTTTGTAAAGATAATCTTTGAATGAATACAATAAGTGGTTGGCTCTACAAGAGGAAAATTAGGTATTAGACATAGATAACTTTACTTATTAGTATTTAAGACATTTGATATTTTGGTTTGGGTTTTAATACCTAGAAAAGAATTGTTATTTTGGATTAGGCCAAAGAGGAAGACCAGATTTGTTGACCCACCTTACATTAGTCATTAAAAAGGCAATTATACCCTTTTCATTTAAAAACCTAAACCCTAATTATACCATTTTCAGATCTCTCTCTCTCTCTCCCTCTCTCCCTCTCTCCCTGCGTCTTCTCCCTTTCTCCTCCCCTTTGTTTCGACCAACACCGACAAAACCCCCCAACCACTGTCACGTCGGCCACCTAGCCACCGGACCGGTCAAGTTTTGACCGGCGTCGCACCCCAAGCCAGCTCCGACCTTCCTCCTACCTCTGCTGCTGCTGTTTTGCCGGAAAACCTCGGTTTTGATCGGATTTTTACTCGGTTTTCCAATCCCTCGATCTCTCTCCTCCGGCCCTCAAATCCTTCGATTGAGGTATGGTTTTCTAGCTATTTTCCACAATCTAGCTGTTAGTTGGGTAAGATTTCAGAAATTTTAAGGTTTAATTGGTTAATTTCAGAGTTATTTTCCATGATGCAAAAATGAAACTGTGATGCAGAAACTGAAACAGCGATGCAGAAAACGAAACAGTGATGCAGAAACTGAAACTGCGATACAGAAAACGAAACTGTGATGCAGAAAACCGCAGAAACTGAGATGAAGAATCGGCTTCGATCATTGGTGGTCTTCGATGATGGTCGCGTGAATGGGTTGGTGGTCTTCGATGATCGTTGGTGGTCTGGAGGTTTCTGGAGGTGAAGTTGAAGAGGTTTCTGGAGGTGAAGTTGAAAGGTCGCGCGAATGGGTTGTGATTCAATTTTGGTTTCAGTTGATGTCGTTTTGGTTCAGTTTTGGTTTGATGTCGTTTTTCAGCTTTGGTTTAAAACTAAATACTGAAAATGGCATATGTTGTAATTTTCATATTTTGTAATGGTATTTTTGTTACATTTTGGTGTTTGGCCTTTTGCTAATTAGACTAAATTGTATTTCTTTCTACTAAATTAGTAAACTATATTATGGTTTAAAACTAAAGCTCCCCTCTACAAGGGTGTAATGTATTAGCTTTTTGAGGCCCACCACTTATTGTATTGTATCTCAATGATTCGAATTGGTCTAGTTTTTAGATATTACATCAAAGATTATCTTTGCAAAAAACCACTTAAATCCAAAACCATTTGACCACTCAATTCGATAGTTGTTATTATAGTCTTTTCTTGAAGTACCGTGTTCCTCTATTTTGTTGGTCCCAAATAGATGCCTTAATGATTTTCAATTTGCCTATTTTTTGCAAGGATGTTCTATGAATAGAGACTTCAAAAATACACTCTTAGGATCATTGAAAAAAAATTCGTAGAAGGGGGAGTAATTATTTTGGGATTATCCATATATACTTGAGTAATTATTTTTTACTAGAAACAATTTTCTTGGAAGGCTTAAATGTCAAAATGGTCCATGTGTATAATCCCATCGGACAATTTAGTCGCCATGTTATCAATTTAGCCAATTTGGTCCTTATGTTTGTATCCATTAACTAATGTGATCTATTCTGTCCAAATTCCATTAAATTTATATATAAAAAATTATTTAAAATTAAAAATAAAAAAATATTCATATTCAATCTAAAAATGAAATTTAAAAAATAATAATAATTATCCCCCAATTTCACGCTGAGACTACAACCACCTTCAAATTCAAAGTGGCTGTAAGAGCACCAACCTCGCTTAATGTTGAACTTGTTAAGCATAGTTATACTAGAATTGGTAGACATAGGCTTCACCTCCAAGTTGTCCATAATCATATATGTAACAATACCTTTCACATACCCTCCCTCGCCAAGAGAGGTGGTCGCAACAATGCTAACAGGCAGTGTGGACCTATTCAGGCACAAGGATGTGCAACTACACCTTCCATCGTCGGAAAATTCATAAGAAGTGTTGCATATTGCACCTCTGCTCAGCCTTGGAGTTGCAGTGTAGGTGTTTGACGAAATGTCTAAGAGAACTTTGTGTTTCTGGGCGCTTTCTTTAAATTTTAAAAATAATAAAATAATAATCTAAATAAATAAATAAATAAAAACCTGGCCAAAATGACGTCATTTTATACCAGGCTTAAAAATTAAAAAAAAAACAGGAAACCTACTGCCATTTTGTAGGCCTTTAATAGGGCCTCCATAATTTCTTATTTAAATGGAATTGAGAGTTGTCTTTATTTAATTGGGCTTTAATAGAGCTTGCGCAATTCCATATTTAAGTGGGATTATGAATTCTCTTTATAAAGGACCAATTTAACATCACCCAATTTTATCAAAGTGTGCATGCATCACAAGAATCCTGCGTTTTTTTTTCCTTCTTGAGTATGCCAATCCAAGGTGCCAGGAAACCTGCCGCTAGTGCTAACAAGTGCTTGTGGAGCAACATAAGTCACCCCAGTTGGGCAAAATTTACATACTAAACTCGATAGTACGAGTGAATTTCATTAACGCACATTGATTCCCACCAATTCTCTTCCATTTTTGATACCCATCAATAATAAAGGTTGGGTGTGACTGAATCATGTTAAAAAGGAAGCAAGGAAAACAAAATACCTTATTCTTAGCAATTGAATACTCAAACCAAGTGAATTGGCCAAATCACTTTTTATTAAATTGACGAAAGTCCCGCGCCTTCTAAGTGGCTTGGATAATCTTCTAACTCGGGTTGACATGATCCTAAAAGAATATATGCTGTTCCTACATTATCTTGTTCATTCACCAGATATTTGCATATTAGACAACGTAATCCTAGATCATGCTCAAGATAATTGATATTAAAATCATAATCATCATCGACTCTTTGAGATTCAACTCTTTCAATTGGAGACTCAACAATGGGAGACTCGGGAAGATTTTTTTCTTCGCATATTGGAATAGATAAAGAAGTGCTAGAAGACAATATACTAGATGATGACCCATCATTCTTTTTCTTAAAAAAGACAACAATTTTTTCGTTCTTTTGGGATTCTGATTGTAATCCAACATAACAAAAGATATGCTATGAATAATATGTAGAGAGAATTTTAATCAAACGTATCAATAGAAAATCAAACAAATTCTCATAATAGCATCTCAATAATACGAAACCAAAATTATAATTCATCCCAAATTAAACCCTAGAATACTCAATTTTAACAAAATCCCAAATCAAAGCCCTATAATAAATCATCCCTAATCAAAGCCCTAATTAAAATCCTAAAATTATAATTTGTCCCTAATTAAACCCTAAAATATTCCATTTTAAATTATAATTATAATTAAAGATATATAGAAAAAGAAGAGAATGTGAATAATAATTGTTGTTGACAAAAGGAGAGGAGAAAATGTTGTTGCCAAGCAGGGCCGTCCCTGAGATTTTGAGGGCCCTGTGCAAAACATAAATTGGGGCCTCACATAATCTAATACGAAAATATTATATAAAAAAATGGTCAATCACAAATGAAAGAGTAGTCGCACACAAATGTCATTAACAAATTAGATTATATTGCATTAAACACAAAAGCAACAACAAAAACATACCTGACTATCCAAAAATCATTCACATTGTATTTGCTATCTTTATTTAAAGAATTAAAACTATTACGAGAGCTTTTTCCCCAAAAGAAAAAAAAAAACACAGCCAATACAATACTAATGTCTGAAAATTCCAAAACACAGCCAATACAATACTAACGTATTTTCTAGTAGGTGGCATGTTTAGATTACAAAGAAAAATTCCAAAACCCTATAACCTAGAAGAAAACCCCAGCAAGAAATAGATAAATATTTCTACAAACTATATTCTCATATAACCAATCATCAACATGATAATAATTTAATAAAATAAGTCATGTAATATATAGAATATATTGAAATTCAGATACATACCTAAATTTGAATTGAGATTTGAATCTGACTATTTGATTTTGAGTGGTCTTTATGAATTTAGGAATTAGGGTTTTCTCTTTTTGGTGTTGAAATTCCTGAAATTGAAAGAATAACAAAAATTGTCAAAGAATTGAAAAAAAAAACCAAAGAGAGATTGATAAATGATGATGATTACTTACCAGAAAATCAGACTTTAAGAGAAAGAAGAAGCTATGAAGTTTTTCTTGTTTTGTTTTGTTTTGAATGAAGAAAGACTTTCTTGGAGTTGGAGGAGAAACCTTTTTTAATTTTTGGGGGGGGATATATATACTCCCGTAGTTGAGCTTCTATATTTCCTATTTTTGAGAGGCCTTCGATGTTTCCTGTTGTTAATTAAAAGGCTTTCTGTTTTTATTTTTATAATGCAAAAATAATATAAAAAAAGGCAAATAGATCGACTTCAGCAAGAATCGAACACTGGCCCCTTTGTTATATGGATATGCGCTCAATCCAACCTCGCCAGACGCGCTCTTGTGCAAATACTTAGCACGCTATGTTATATATACAATTCTTATAATATGAAAATATATATATATATATAAAGAATTTTTTTTTCCGGGGCCCTGTGCGGTGGCGCCACTTGCACCACCCCAGGGCCGCCCCTGTTGCCAAGTTGCCCACCCAAGATAATAGAAGATATAGCCAATAGAGGGAGAATTTGACCCAAAAAAAAAAATTAAAGAGGGAGAAACAAGTTGTTGTCGAGTAGCAAAGAGAGAGAAAAACAAGAAGTCTCATAGCCAAAAAAGGAGAGAGAAGATATGGGACTACCTAGATGGCCATCATGTATGTAAGATTTGCTTTTATTTTTTTTAAATTTGGGGCTAGGCTTATAACGCATGTTGGTTTTTTTTTTTTTCGAAAAAATTTGGATTGGGCAGGCACCCAACCTTCCTTGTACATAGCACCGCCCATGCCCTGGTAGACTTTTAGTTTGCTATAAATACCCCCATGTAGTTCTTTAAAATTCAGATTTGGATATTGAGTAAACCTTCTCTTAAAACTATGTGATTTCTGTTCTTCCTTCTCGGTTCTCTGATTTCGGTCCTTTCTTTCGTCCCTTCGATCTATATTTTCGTCTCCTCGATCTCTTATTTCTTCTCTGTTCTATTGTTCGAGTACCGTGAACAACCGGTTATGTACACATAAAAAAATACAGCGATTGCAAAATGTACAAATGTAGAACTGTTTGTCATTGGAGCCATAATTGTTGGGCAACAAGTGAAGGATGTTAGCACCAGCAACCGGTGACTTTAGTTTAAGTAAGGTGTCTTTATCAAGATTCAAGGTGGCTGTATTGATTTACGAGTCTTTATCATACACATGTCATAATTAGAATTGTTTATTTTCTACCAACAGGAGTTGGTCCAAGTGGAAGGAGCTTGGATCCTTTAAACAAGAGGTCCTGGGTTCGATCCTAGGCACTTGAGAATAGAGCAGACTTTGTTGGGAGAGGTCCCCGCTTTGCGCCCGACAGTACCTCGAGGGTTAGTCCCCGCAATCGCGCGGGGGTTGGTTTTCACCCAAAAAAAAGAATTGTTTATTTTCTAAATCATAATTTAAAGATCTTTATAAAAATAAATGAAATAATAATAATAATAATAATAACTGAAATTAGAGATCATTTGGTCATTCATATACATCAACTAAATAGAATGAGGATGTTAGTTGTTACTTACTTGTTACCAAAATCATCGATTTGGTCTAACATATGGATGATCTTTAGATTGTGAATTTGTGATTTAGGAAATGAAGTGTTTCGGATACTACATGCCTACGTGGTAAAGATTCTTTTATGTGGTAAAGATTCTTTAATCACAACGCGATTGACAAGGACGGGGTGCACTTAAATATTATCTTTTTTGGATTAACCCCAGAGGACAACAAAAATGTATATGATTATATCTTATTAGAACACCAGATTGGCTTTTGATGTTAAGAAAAAAGCTTGTAATCACTTCCTATTTGTCAACATTTAGGTTTGGAATTTGGAGGGTGGTTGAACAACCCATTAATTCTCCTTAACAATGGGGGAAAGAAAGGAGAGCATTTTTCTATTTGAATGTGGATTATGGATGACTGAGGTTAATTCACCTAATTGCAAGAATCCACATTTCCTTTGGGAAAAGCCACCTAATTTTTCCATAAAGGTTTCTTTTTTTATTTTCTTGACAAAAAAAAAAGGTTGTTTTATTTTTGTTCCTTAAAATAAACAGAGCAGCCCAATTTTGTTTAAATATTAATATTTTTCTTCGACGACAATAAAAGTTTGGTGATCTGGCTCCATCCCTCCCTCCCTTCATAAACGCATCCCTCGTGAAATTCTTGAAATTTCTAAGCGCCAAATTGCTGGCGCCAAAAACTTCGCGCCACTTGCTCATTACCCGCCACACCACCTTCTTTATAATCCCCCTTCTCAAAAATTAAATCCCATTTCCAAAATTTCATTGTTTCTTCTGCCCTCCATCTGTTTGTGAAAATTCCCAAAATATATTCCGAAGCTTTCTCATAACATTTCAGCCCTATTTCCGCAGCCATGGTGCAAAAGCTCAAGCTTGCTAGCCCAGTCAAGTTCTACGGCAACAGCCTCCCCCGCCCCCGGATCTACACCGACGTCAAGTTCAACGACCACCGAGTCGATCCGCCTGTTGCCGTCCTCGACCCTCTGCTCTCGTGGGCCAACGAAGCTCACTGGTCCATGGGCGGCCTCAGTTTCAAGCGCCTAAGGCTCCAGGGCCGCATTGAAGGCAATGTCGGCAAGCTCCGCGTGCAGCGTGAGAAGACCGAGAGGAAGAGGCAAAAACTCGAGAAATCCGCAAATGGGTCGGCCTCAAATCAGTCCAATAGCAAGAGGGCTGCCTCTGATTCGCCTCCTCCGGCTCCGATTGCGACGAAGCGCAGGAGATTCTTGGATCTGATCGATGAAGATGATGAAGATGGTAACGATGCGGATGAGGTGGAGCATGAGGTTGAGGCTGTGAAGGGGAAAAGGCTCGTGAAGAATCTGGCGGATGCGTTTGATAAGGTGGCTATGGAGGGCGAGAGAGGCAACAGCCTGAGCCCATCGAAGGGTTTGGGTGGTGAATCTGAGGGAATTGCTACAAGAACTCGGAGTCGGAGATCGGAGGAAGATGAGGCTGCAGAGACTGTATTGAAGGTGGCAGAGGAGGTAAATAAGTTGAGTTTCAAGGACAAAAGATTGAAGGGCAAAAGCAAGGGAAAAGAGAACAAGCAGCAGAACGGGTCTAGCAATGTAAATGGGACTAGGACTTCGCCCAGATTGGCAAACCGTAGCTGAATGTTGATGTAGGCAGTCAGATCTGCAGTTTAATTTTTCTTCTTTTTTTCTTTTTTGTTGTAGTTTCTTGCCTTTTTCAGAAAAAAAAAAATTGATCTATATACATATCTCTTGGTGTTGAATTGCAGAGCTGAATTTATGTTCAATTATATTGAATTGCAGATATTGTATTAATTAATTTTGTACACTTGAATCGAACCTAGGGCCTCGGGTGCAGAGTTAATTCTCTTCATCACTCTGAGAGTATTGTAGACTTGCATTAATTCAAGTTCAGGATATGAAACCTCACCAGTCACGGCAGTTTGTATAAATATCAATACACCAGTAGTTATCATTACAAAAGAGCTATTGCTATTCTCTAAAAGAGCTATCAATCCTATCAGTGCCTTAAAACACAGTTTCAAGACTGCAACATATACCATTGCTTACAAGCAAAAGCAGAATATTCAACAATTTAAAGAACTTCTTTTTGCTTGTTAATCTGTACTTTCATTATGAAAAGCTTGATAACATCACAATTTATAACAGCTTCTATAACTCATATGAATCATTTAAAATGAAATTATATAACGTGTATTATGTGGAAAGAGTATGGTACACGACCGAGACCTGCTTCTCTCCTTCAAGCACTGTTGACCCATAACAGATATCGCATTTTAGCCCCCAAGAAAATGAAATTTCCTGCTGAAAAAGAATAAGCATTTCACTGTCTTTGCGAGCACAAGTCTTTCAAATTTCGCTGTTGTTGAGTTGGTCTGTGGAGTCTAGCCAACCTGCATGATTGTTCTATTATCAGCTTATATGTAGATGGCCTTTCCCATGGAACAATCCCAAATTCATCATTATACTTGTCCATTCCTCCCACGAATAACTGCCAGACTAAAGAACCTGCACCAGACCCGTTTTTCTTTGCAGATTTGTAAATAGCGTCTAAAATAACTTTGTAAAATCTATCGCGCTGAGATGGTTCAAAGTCTTTGTTCTGGTTTGACAATCCATATTCGGTGAACATCACAGGTTTATTCAGCTCCTTGTCCCCATCTTCTATGTGAGAACGCATCCACTTGGAGACAAATTTGAGGTTCTCGTGAAATTCTTTATCATGAAACCTACCCAAAAAGTAAGGATGAAGTTATTTTGTCAGTTTGGATCACACATTCAAACAAGAATCCACCTGATCAATACTTTAAATTGAAAGTCTAGCAAATGAACATGAAACTATACATATAATTATTCTCTAATAAGGTGAGTAAAGTAGTTTATGCTTTTGAACTGTTAGATCGCAAATGAATCACTGAGATGTATGGAGATGTATGGAGATGTATCCCATCCACTCTACATCACAACTGTTCATATACGTATTTAAGGCCCTTATTAGATAATAACTCTCTATATAAGTACAAAAACGATTTCCATTTATTCGAAAAAGGTCCTTTATCAATAATTAGATTTTGATCCCTCAGTTGGCATGGATTTTTTGGGTCACCTGTGAGCGGGACACACTCACACAGCCAATCTAATAAGGACTTCAGTTAGGGGTATGCATCTGAATTGATAAATCAGTTTGGATCACTGAGATGCATAGAAAGTAAGATGCATTTCAATATATCTCAATGTCCATATCTGATAAGGCCTTAATAGAGTGGTTATATATTTATGTATATATATATATATATATATAGGGGATCATTGCAAAAAAACCATGCCAACTGAGCGATGGGAGCTCTCTGTAGACTTAAAAAATAGATGGTTTGGATCGTTGAAAAAAATTTCATAGGGGGCCCTAAAGGGTGTCCTATTTGAGGGCTCCTTCAATAGAGGGAAAATATATGTATGTATGCTTCTCGCCATTTCAATTTCTGATAAGTTTGTAAGCTTGGACTTCCCTCATATTGACTTGAGAAATTTGATGGAATGGAAACGCTTACCAGTGGTCAGGGTAAATATGAACAGAAGCAAAATCAATGTATGGGATCTTGGAGTTGCGAATAAAATCTGATCCAAGTCTAGATGCCCACATTTCTGGATTCACAGTCAACCTTTTGGGGTTTTTAGGACCATAAAATCCTTCAAGGCCCACAGTCAGTAGATGTTTCTTGTCAATTGCTTTAACAAATGCTGACATTTCTTCTATCCAATCCTGCAACAGTATGCCATACAATTAGTTCATGTTCCGAAAACAGAGGTTACAGAGCAGACCATCCCCCTCTCCCTATCCATCTCCACACCTCCCAACTCACCCTACCCTCTGAAGAAAATAAAAGAATAAAACCCCTTCACTGGTAAAGGAAAAGATAAGAGTTAAGAATTGTTGAATGTTAGAATAAGTAGCTATTTGCCCAAAGTAAGAGGAAAAATATTACGTAGTAGTAGTAGCTCTCTACTAATTTCTATTCTTTTCCTAATAGGGTGTATCACAAAGAAATCGCAAACATGTTAAAGGAAGGTTCCACCAGAATTGCACTTTGTCTCAAACAAAAAAGATATTTCTGACTGAATTTCAGTGAAAATATTTTGTAAAATCCAGGGAATCCATCAAGCAGAACTGCACAACTCCATAATTTTTAAGAACTGACTACATACTTGGAGAGTGTCGCCTGAAGCATCAGTAATGCAACGGGGTTCGTTTATTAACTCCCATGCAAAAATGGTAGGATCATCTCTATATTCAATTCCATTAAGAGTATTCTTCCTCGTTAGGAGAGTCTGTAGAAAAAAGGAAATGAATTAAAATTGGTTTGAAATCACATATTATCGTAGCACCAAAATCGATGTAAAATATACTCTCAGCAAGTCTGTTTTTACAGGGAGAAGAATCAGTGGATGAAAGTAATGACCTGTTCAACATACCATACCAGTTAGACCAAAATCATTTATCTAATAACATTCAAACTCATTAGCAATCCACAATACTTCTACATGCACTCCAGAATGTTATTTTCAGAAATAGCTTCCAGAATTCAGAGATATCCCTTCTCATAAATCTTAAATGCCACTATCCTATTAACCAGAACTTGATGCTTTTAAATTCTAATTTTTCTCTCTGCAATGCTTTAAATCCATGCAGCCATCCGTAAAAGATCTGGCACACAATTAGATCCTTTTGTATCTTAGCAAGAACTGGGGAAAGGGAAGGAAACAAGAAAAAGGCCAAAGAAAGAAAGCTATTTCAAGATCTCCTTCTATCCACATCATTCTGTGTGAGATCCAAATGGAGATCGACCAGAACCTTTTTCTTGTTGATCATGACACTAAGTTTCGCATTCTTAGTCATTATACCTTTCGCCAGTGACCACTTTGCAACCAAAAAGCTTACATGACATAATCTGTCACCAAATATTCAGTATGTATAACCTAGTGGCAAGTCATATTGCCAACAAAATTCTGTCCCATACCCTGCCTTCATGTCAACATAAATGTTGGTGAATGTAAGTAATACATGAGAAACTGACACTAAAAAAATTTAACCTTTTAATAAAATTTTGTTTTTTCCTTTCCAATATAAATAACCATATTAAACATACTAAATAGTTTTCCAGTCATTAACAAGAAAATCTAGGTTATGAAGTGTCAAAGAGGCATCAAAGAGTTGTGCAATATTCGGGGAAGAAAAGCAAGAAAAAAAAGTTACCTTCACGTAATTCTTGAAATAATTTCGAATGGAAGGATCGAAGAAAAAGGAATCATTGGAAGCGCTCAAACCGACACCTTCATCCCACGCCCACTTCACATACTGAGTCTTCCCACCATATGCTTGCAAGTTATTAACTAAGCTAAAAAGCAACCTGATACCCTGTTGTCTAGCTTCTACAATGACATGATCCAAAGCCTGTCACGAGATTACGGTGTTGTAAGAAATAGTTAAAAAGGGCGAGACAAATACAAAAATAATGGCAAGTTAACAAAAAGCATGGTAAACCATTTTATTGTAGGTATACCATTAGCTATATACCATGTAGCAAGGGAACCTTTGATTGTCTTCCCTTAAAAGTGCACTTTGAACAGCAAAAAAACTTCAAGAAGTTACAGAGAATTCTCTTTATCTTAGCAAAAATATGGTTATCTAAAAAACTGTTCCTACTGGGCAATGGTCATGTGTGTGCTTTACTTTATATTAAACAACAACAAATCATTAATCTTAAAGAGGTTAAAGAATGTGGCAGAAGCATTGCAATACTGGGAAAACTTTTACTACAGTATAGTCCAAAATATTTCGCATTAAGAAACACCCAAACATGACAGATCATCTTTCAAAGGCGCTGGATTCTTAAACACATTTAGTCAATATGCAAATATACGAACTCTTTGTTTCAACCCTCCTTTTGTTTTGGGTTATTCCCACTTTCATAATGCAATATAATCTCTATCAACAAGGAACTGACCGGCATTTAGTTTGTACTAGACCTGCTGATTTACCTTCTCAGATGGAACCATAGTTTTATTACTTCAGTTGCAAACAGATAAATTATGGCAAAACATGATCACCACTCAAGTAAACCCACAAATTGAAGCACCCAAACAAGTACAAAGAGAGAGTTTCAAACTCAATGAAAAACAAAACACAGAGGTCAGAAACTTATGTTTACTATAAGACAGAAGGATGAAAATACATGAATTATTAATACCTTGAACACTTCCTCATTGAAGCGACCAGGCGAAATCTGGAGGGCATTGTAGTCTCCATCATTAAAGGCCCAAGTTCGGCACACGGTAAGACCCATTTTCGCACCAGCTTGCAGTATCTCCCGCACCCTGGGTTTGGTATACTCATCCACACTATGATCCATTAACCAGTAAGAATTCCACCCATTAATGTAAAATGCTTTGCCATCTAACATGAACTGAGTTCCATTCCTCTCCACAAAACCCAACTTAGTTTTTTCCTGTAAATTCGTCCCCAAGCCACCGAAGGACATGTAGATGAAAGCCACACATGAGGCAAATCCAACAATTGGGTAGAACAGGCCATTTCCTGCCACTACCATTTTCTTCCTATATGTTGGAGAGGACCTCAAGATCATAAAAGCCCCAAAATTGGCGCAGATTTGAAATAATTGATTACCCAGATGAGATTCTGGTACCTTCGACCCAGATGCAAACAGGAATGTTTGCAAAAACCCAATCTTGAAGACACCCAGATCCTTCTCTAGCTGTAAAGGGTACCTCAAATCCTCAAAGAACTTCAATTCTCACACACATTTAATACGGAGTGAGAAAGGAGAAGAAGCAATAAACAGAGGAAAATGCGTATTGCTGTCCTGAAGTCTTTGGGATTTTATAAGTCAAAATTAAGCAAGAGGAAACCTATGGCACCATGCAAGAAATGTGGAAGGTTTCAAACCATGTGGGGAATATGGCAGAGAAATCACAGCTAACATGTACAACCTTGAAAACAATGGTCAAAAAAATTGAGAGAGAGAGAGAGAGAGAGAGGAGAGTTTGAATTGAATGAATTTTCGGTGAAAGTGAGAGTGGCGGTGGGTGTGTGGGTGGAGTGTTGGTATCAAGCTTGCTGGTTGTTTAGATCTGAGCACCTGAATTCACTGCTTTTCTTCATGCTTACTATTTGTACTGAGCAAGTCTGTCTCTGTTCAACACCCATGGGGCCATCCATCAATGTGTAGAGAAAGATATCCTCAATGGCTGAATCTCACCAACTGATTAAAATATGAAAAGAACACAAAATTTATAAACAATAAAAAACCGAAAAAGAGAAATAGAAGAAACTCTCATAGACTCATTGCCTAGATTGTGCCAATGATTTGATTTAAGCTCACAAAAGTGTACCATTTGATCGCCTGCGGACAAAAGTTTTTGGGACTGACAGATCTGAAAACTATGTCCATGGGAGAGAGGCATATACTTTATTTATACGGTGTTTTTCTTTCCGTTTAAAACTAATTTTTGGTTTAATTTGTGAGTAATGAATTTATAGAATGTTGCTGTGCCACTGGAACGAAACATATACTAGAATCGAGTACGCCAACCATTTCTTAATTACAAACAAAGATTTTACTATATAATTCCGCGTTATTGAAAGAGATTTTTGCCTCTTGTGGATGTCAATTTATTGTGTTAAATAAAGTAAAAACGAGGATTTATTCTCTTTCTGTTTATTGTCCTTTGATATTTTCTGTCTATTTTCTAAGCGGCAATTTAGGTGGCGTTTGGTATCCTATTCAAATAGGGAACTCAAAAACTTTGATTTTTCTTAAAAACAAGGAGTTCTTAAATCTATTTTTAAGATTCAAAAACTTGTTTGGTATACAACTTGAAAACTGTTTTCAAATCTTAAAAATTTGAGAACTTGTGGGTTGTTAAAAAAAACTGAAAAAACAGATTTTTTTTTTTTGTTTTTAATAATTGGGGTGTTTTTTTAGTTGTTCTTGAGTTTGAGTTTTTAAAAATAGGGCTACCAAACAGGGTTTTTTTTGTTTTGGACTCAAATTCTGTTTTTGAGTTTAAAAAGTTGGATTCAAGTTGAATACCAAACAAGCCCTAAACTCTCCAAAAACTCAATTAAATCAGAATGATTCATCTACATATTGAATGACAATTAGATGGTTACAATTTATAATTTAGTTAATTTTACACAAACAAATTTTTAAGATGACCGAAAAATAGATGGTTTCAATCATCAAGCAACATTATTGGATGAGAAGGAAACAAAAGGTTGATGAAGAAGATTGAAAAGAGAATGTAGCTAAGCATTCTACATTTTAAAAAAATAGCCAAAAAATAGAGAAAATAAATGGAAAATTACAATAATGAGATTATTTAAATCAGTATTAATCTAGTGATAAATTAAAAATAAACAAAACACTTGTAAAATGTAGGTCTCTAGAGGCCAGAGTCAATGAGTCATTGACGCATCTTTGGTGCTTGACAAAAAAAAACATATCTTTGGTGAGGCCAATGCAATATCACGTGCGGGGAGCTAAGTGTCGTTTGGACGACACACAATTCCTCCATTAAAATCGGGCACGGAATTCCTGAATGTCAGCCCTGGTCTTGTTTGTAGGCTCCAATTTTTTTTTTGGTTTATTGATGTGGTTTCGGCATCGCCCTTGGGATTTTAAGTGGTAGAGCAACTATGAAGCTTGTTACTCACCAACTTTCAATTTAATGTCATTCAATTGGTCGATTAGCTTAAATTCCTTGATTCATAAAGACATGAAATGAGCTTAGGAAGTATGAGATTATTGATTTCATATTTCCTACTCAATTGCTAGTTGCGTATCAATTATTTGTATTTAAGTTTTCGCAAATTGATTCGCCCATTTTAGAGAAATCAGTGTTGTATGAGCAGTGATGGAGCCACTTCTAGGTCTTGAGTGGCCCTGACTCCCTTAGATTTTGATATCTCATTTATTATATCATATATAACATACATAATTTGTAATAAACAACTTATAATTTAAGTTAAAATTCCCTTTAAAACAAATTAAATATGATTAAATTAGAAATATTTAACTTTAAGTATGTAATTATTGAATACTTAGGTGTTTTATATACTTGTATTTTCTAATTCGACCCTCCCCAACTTTACAATTCTAGCTCCGCCCCCTGTGTATAAGATTTATCGTCGGACTATTGACCAACATATAGCTTTTAACCAATTCATTACTTGCTGGTTTGCTAAGCTTCATACCTAATTTTGTAACCAGAATGAGAGATATTCCTATGCTGGTTTAAAAATAGATTAATATTTGAAGTATCATTTAAAACAAGTTGATTGTTGTTTTTGTAATAATTAAGACTTACAGTTCTGTTATCACAAGTATATAGTTGGAGTCAGTTAGAAGGAGAAGGACACAAATGGAGGGATGCTTTGTGTTTTTTTTTGGGTAGAGCAAGTTGGGAGATGCCTTGTTACTCATTGGAGAAAAAGTCTCTGGTCTAACTTAAAAAAGAAAAAGAAGAAAAAAAATATATATTGAAGTTCAAGGAAGAATAATTGGACGGTCTTTTCCTTTACCAAAGGAAGAAAGAAAAGAAAAGGAAGAATAATTCCTTTCTTCATCCTAATTGTCATCTTCTATCATATCTTGTATTAAAAAATAATAATAATGATATTTGTTTCCTCCTAATAATATATTAATTCCAATTATTATTATTTTTTATTTTTTGCGAAAGTAATTCCAATTAATTAGTGGGTGCAACTTTGTAGGGCTTTGATTGAAACTTTGCACCATCTCAGGTTTTATATAGATTATATTCATCATCCCATTATTTTCCATACAAAGGTTTGGTTATAACAAGGTATTAAATATCGATAATATCCCTGATATTATCCTGATAATATCTGATTTTTGGGGGTCCGATATTTTAACAACTAACCATAGTGTTATCGTCAATATATCGATATTATCCCTCGGGAAGATATTTTCAACATTTTTATAAATGATTTGGGCAATATATCGAGATATTATCAATAATATCCCGATACGAAACCCAAAAATATTTATATACATGGTATTTGTGAAAACCATTTTACTCCTTCAACACCTTAACCACCATATCACTTATGTTTTTGTGAAAATACTAAAATATTTATATATATACATGGTTTTGTTTTGAATTCTTTTTGCAAGAAACAAATTTTCACATGAGATGAGCAGTAACTATGGTTATACTCATAACCAACCATTTCCCTACCATTCATATCTCATTCATGTTGGGATGGAATCAAGCGACTCATGGAAAGAATCCGAGACTCAATCTTCAAATGATTTTGCTTATGGACAACGTCAACCAATCTCGAATCCATATGGGTGGCATGTTAACAATTACATGCAAAACTATTTTGGGGATTTATCATTTGATGACTACTCTTCAAAATATACTTACTCTACACATAGAGATGATGAAGATAGTGAAAATTTTGAACCTCATAGGAACTCTATGTGGTACTAAGTCACTCATTTATCTTACCATGCAATGTATAAAGTGTAAAATATTGTAGTAATTCATTATATATAAATGATTGTGTGTGTTTAATCTTTTTTCATTAATTACTACATATTTTCTACACTTACGGTGTTTGCCAGCTCGCTCTATAATCAACTTAAATCAGTTAATTCCATCATGCAATGCATTTCCTTCCAATTTTTTGTGATAAACTAATAGATAATTGACTAAATAAACATCTTGCAAAGTTTCTAAAAAAATTTCCAAGTTTTCTTTACAATTTCCGTGGTTTTTATTCAATTTTTTCCGATACCGATAATATCCCGATATTTCCTGCGATATTTCTGTGTTTTTTGACTTCCGATATTTCCGATACCTCCGATATTTAAGACCTTGGTTATAATGATTAGCCCCCATAATTATCATCATCTTGTTGAGTCAAGACTCAAGTTAAACCCCAAAATATGCTCAGTAAAACCTCCATTTAATAAAATAAAAAAAATTAAAAAGTTTTTTAATCTAATTTTTACCCCTCACCAAACAACTGAAAATAAAAAATAAAAAGTATAACAGAAAAAGGATCAGAGCCCAAAACTAAGAGCAACACTTGCCTGCACCGGGGATAGGACTAAAGTCCTATCCCCTCCAGTCGCAGCCCACCACTTGTTCATTTTCTGACAAAATTGGACACGTGGCGGGCTGCGATTGGAGGGGGATCCTATCCCCGGTGCAGGCAAGTTTTTTCGCAAAACTAGGGGTGGGCATAAAACCCGTTGAATCGAAAAAAAATGACCAAATTGAATATTATTTAATTTAAATTGGACACGTGTCATTCTTTTGTTGGCCAAAATAAGGATATACAGAGGGCTTGCTTGCACTAGATCAAAACCACATACTAATCCTCACTCCACCTCACTTTCTCTCATTCACAAATCTCCACAAATCATCCCTACCTAATCCTAAATCCTAAATCCTGGAGAGAGTTGATCGTCCCTAACCCCAAATCTGCGGCCAAACTTTCAGGCCACCACTCTCCACCACCATTTCTCACTCTCTTCTCCTCTCTAAGTCTCTCAATCAAAGTAAAGAGAGTTGATCCTCTCTGGTTCACTCTGCAAGAAAGTGATAATGTGATTCTAACACATGAAGTTGATAGGTACTTGTTGAATCCATTTGAAACAATTAATGTAAGTTTGATATACTAGGGTGGTGGAAAATAAATGGCTCAAATATCTTGATTTGGCATTAATTGCAAAGGATGTGCTTGCAATCCCTATACACACATTAGCTTCGGAATCATGTTTTAACATAGGTGGGAGAGTGATTGACTCCTTTCAAAGCTTATTGTCTCCTAGGATGGTCGAAGCTTTGATTTGCTTTCAAATTGGCTAAGGTCATAAGTTATATCTTCATTACAATATGTGCTAACCATTGAGAAAACAAAGTGTTATGAATCAATTGAATGGGGTAACAATTTCATTTTTATGTCAACATTTGTTAATTATATTTGAATATGATTTTTTTTTTCCTATTTTAATGTGTCTTAACTCAAATTGTTTGATACATATTGAACAACTCTATGTTCAATACAGAGGAGAAAAGGGACAATATGACTAATGCAGATAAAAATATGATTTTGCTCATTCGAAAGAATAAGAAAATATTGTTTTGGCCCTAACTTTAATAGAAAATATGACGTCAGATCAATTACGGAAGTGGAGTTAAGGGGACTAAAACAACTATTTTTTGAATTTAAGGGCCAAAATGCAATTAAGGCATTAGTTTAGGAACTAGTACTCCTAAAAACACTGGTAAAAAAAGGAGTATACTTGGTTTGTGTCATTTTTAACAAAACCTAACAAATCAAAACATTGTCCGAATTAGTTGAAAAAGTATTTATTTATACTAAATTGAACCAAACCGGCCCAAACCGACTCATTTCACCCGATTTAGTCGGCTCGTTTGGTCCAATCTTTATCGCCATTAATCAAAGAAGAAAGTTAAAAGGAAATCTGAAATCCCCGTGGGTGTGAGTGTTTTAGGACTGCTATTTGGTTAGAAAACACAGTTTTTCTCGAACCAAATGATTCTTGACCAAAACCTTTTTTTTCTGGAAAAAAAAAAAAAGAAAGTTTATTTTAATCGATATTGAAAAATACACACGTGATTTAAGGAAAAAAAGTAATTTGGTTTGGTGAGCTTCAAGAGCAAGAGCGATTTGAACCGAATGGCAGGCCTAGCGTGTGCACAGATGTTGATAACGGATAGATTACTATGTAGACTTGTACTAAACTCCACCTCCGGCTTTAAACCATTTTTAAATATTGGGCAGATTAGTTTGGATTGCAGAAGGATTTCAGTTTAAAGAGAAAGAAGACAGAAGAAACCAACATATTATTTTAGTGCTCTACATCAAAATTCCATTCTCTTCTTTAAGGAAGGACAAAAGATCTTCAACTAGCCATTGCCACTCATAGAAAGCTAAAACCTGCAATTTGGCTTTAGTAAATTGGTAATGCTAGCAGCTATAATATAGTAAGAAACACTTGTGTGGGACGGGAATAGCATTGTTTTGCTATCCTGACTAATTATGGTATGCCAAGTGGAAAAGTTATTAGGCGCGGCAACCGTGATTGGCCGGAGATAGCAAATGCTATTCCCGTTTCCCACAAGTGTTTTCTGCTAATCCATATGCTAGTATTGCATAATGAATAATGCATCATTACATGTCTCTCTGTTTCCATATATTAGGGCCCTGATAGACTTTCTCCTTTGGACAGTCAAATTCCAGAATATAGCTACTATTGCAATTGCTCAAAACACATACCAGAAATCAATTGGTCCTTGTTTATCAAAAAGAAAAAAACAACCCATGATTTCAAACATGTATAGTCTACAAAATTGCTAAATTAGGGAAGGATAAAGATAACACAAGAAATAAGAGTCAGATCCCACAATAAAATCAAAAGAAGTAATGTTACAGAGCCCTACAACAACATCGGGGGTTCTGAGCTTTACCCTTTCTATTCTTGAGTAGGAAAACAGAAATACCAAACAATGTCTTAGGGGAGAGAGGAGAAAACTTTACCAAATCCAAAACCCCATCCTTCAAATCTACACACCCATTTCAACCCCCTTAGAAGTAGCAAAAATCCCAACAACCAAATCATTCGATCACCTCAGAACTCCTCCTAAAAAGCGCAAAATACCCCAAAACAGCACAAGCAGCAGCCACCAAATTGCCTTCCTTCAACAAAATCTTCATCACAATCACAAAAATCTCTCTTGTAATCTTCCTCCCCTCCACAACCAAAGTCCTCCTGGGCTTTCCAAAGAAGGCCAGCATGACCACAATAGTGATCCATGTGACCAAGGTGGCAGGCAACATGACTGCAAGAGCTGCAAACATGGAAAGCAGCCCAAAAACTGCCCCAAGAAGCACCGAGGCATAAAGGGCAGGCCACCCATATGATGAGGCAGAGGGTAGGGCTTGCAATTCATACCAAGACAGTATGGATTTGAGGAAATTCCATGAAGAAGTTAAAAGGATGGCATAAACTAACACAAATAGACATACCCATGTTCTCCTTTTGCTCATAGTTGTTAAAAACATCATGTAATATGATCGCGGCGGCGGTGTTTCTTGCTCATCTTCTGTTGTATCTGCCATTGAAACAGCTTGCTTTTCTCTTTCTCTATATGCCTTAGCTCTGGGTTTTTTGCTCTGGACTTATTTTTCTCAGAGAAAATCTCCACAAAACTTTCAAAAAATTAAAGCTATCTGAGCTTTGGGTTGGTTTTGGTGATTTTGTTGTACATCTGTGCCTCAGTGAATTCTGAGATTGATTATGAAAAAGTAGATATAAGATGGGGTAAGGAAGTTGAAGACCACATGCACTTGAAGCGCGTGCAGTAAATTCCTTAATGAGGGTGACAAAAATTGATGCCACCTGATAGGAGCGTGGTACACGCGCTTCTCATGGTGTGTAAATGTTAAAGTGATGGGATTTATATGTCCAAAGCATGAGCATGTACACACACTAATAATAATGAGCTTTCTCTTTTTTTCCTTCTTTTATTTTATTTTAGGGGGAAATTACAAAATCATACCCAATCTTTAAAGACTCATTTGACTGGTACCCTAACTTAATAAAACATTTCCAAAAGACACTCTCCGTTAATAAAACCGTTAAAATTCTATTAATTGCTGATGTGACAAAGGTTAATCCCATTTTTTTAGGCTGATGTAACATCCAAGTAGTCTAAAAATTAATTATTTAATTATTTTCATTTTTTAAAGGAATTAAAAAGTTTAAAATCGAACCCCTCATTCCCAGCCTCGCCCCAACCTATGTTGCATGGACACGGACACGGAGACATGGAATCGCGACATGGCGACACGAAAAATATCAAAAAACTAGGACACAGACACTGCTAGGACACAACAATTTAAATAATAATAAATCCGAATATAATTACAAGTTATATATATTTTTTAAAAATAATTCATCAATTACTCAATACTTTAATGTCATGATACCATAAAACAAAACTAAGTACTCATGTTTATCATTCATAATAAAACAAAGAAAAAAATTAAAAAAAATAAATCAGAGCCTCACCTCCTTCACTAGCAATTCATAGAGAAGAAAATAAGAGATAGAGGGTGAGAAGGAGAAAATCACGAAGAAGAGATAAAGGGAGAGAAATAGAGAATATGAGATAGAGATAGAGGGAGAGAGAGGCCAGCACAAGAAGAAGAGATGGCTGTAGATTAGGTCTGGAAAATGGGCTGGGCTGGGCTGGGCCAGCCCGGCCCTAAGAGGTGTGAGCCCAGGCCCTAATTGGTAACGGGCCTTTTCAGCCCTAAGGAGTGATCGGGTCGAGCTAGGCCAGCCCTATGTCAAATATACAAAGTCCAGGCCCTACCCATGGGCCTAATATTTTCGGGCTTATGATCGGGCCAATGATTCGGGCCTATTTAGCCCAATGAAATGGGCCATTATTTTATGCTTTATTCAACTTCATTTGTTTTTTATGTTTGAAAACTTCATCCATAATTATATAATAACAACAATACATTGAAAATTGAAATAGACTACAAAACTGAAGTAGACTACAGAACAATAAAAATGAGAATAATTATTCTGCATCTTGGACAAACCACTCCGGCCATTCTTGTTCATCTTGTACAATCATTTTCTTCTTGACTTTCTTTTTTTCTTGTTTAATCCAATACTACATATAATATAATTATAATTAATTTAATTAATTAATTATAATCGGGCCAGGCCGGGCTTTTAAAGGGCTTAAAAATGAGGCCCAAGCCCTATATGTTAGACTTCGGGCAGGGCTAAGCCCACCCATTAGTTCGGGCTGGGTAAGCCCACACATCAAAAAATCAGGCTGGGTTCGAGCTAGCCCATCGGGCCTGGGCTTTATTGACAGGCCTACTGTAGATAGATGGGTTTAGCCCACTTTTCAATTTACATTTTTAGCCCATTTTAAAAAATTATTTCAAATATGCCCACAAATGTTTCAATAATTATGTTTGGAACTTGTTTTTATTTTAAATTTTCAAATGGGTCCTTGCTGTGTCTTGACTTCCATTGACCTGTGTCCAAAAGTGTCTTAATTGTGTCCAAAACGTGTCTTGACCGTTGACCCGTGTCCAAGCCGTGTCCGAGGCATGTTCAGGGCGTGTCCACGTGTCCGCATGTCTGACACTCCGACACTTCGGCCTGATGGAGTGTCCGTGCTACATAGGCCCCAACCCACCTTCCTCACTCCCTCCACTGTCACCCAAACCCAGCCACCCCCCATCTCATCTCCACTGTCACCCAAACTTAGCCACCCCCACCGCTCTCCTTCGCTTACACCACCATCACCTTCTTCCTCTCTTCAGCTCTATCTCTATCTCCATTTCTCTCTGTCTCTCTCTCCCTCCCCACACCAAACCTTATCAAGACACCCAAAACCCGATTCCATGGCTTCCACTGTGCCTTCCATGTCTCTTGTCCACCAAAACCATAGTCATGGCCTTTCTTTGCCCTAGTTGAACTCAGCCATGAGCTTGAAACTTAACCGAAAAATGCAAAAGAGAGCTTTGTTGCTGCTGCTTTAGCAGCACTGGAGGATGAAGAGACAGTTTAGAAGACTTGGAACCTCACAACAAACTTGTGAATTCCCAATTTGGGTTTAATTCTAAACCCAGATCCAAAATCCCCAAATTTGGGTCTGCGATAAAGACAAAGAGAGAGATATGGTCATTTTGAGCTTTGACCAACAACTCACATCCCCTGCAACCAACAACCCCCAAGCACGACATAAACCACCTTTCCCTTTTGCTATCGCCCAGTCCCTATCTCCTGGCCTCAAAAGTGCGTGTATGTAACTTATGAAGGTTCCTATGCCCATTTTCAACTGTTCTGACTGGTGGAATGGTTTGAAAAGTCCCTAGGTTAAATAAGCAATTAAATTCCCATATTGGTCATTCTGGTCCCCGTGGGATCCACGACCTTTGATTGATAATCCGAGAGTTCCTATAGATTCAACAAAATTTACTAAACATGCCCTGCAAGTTTAGTTCGAATCAAACGGTTACCGTTTACCTAAACTTTGAATTCTTGAATCGGAGTATCCGGGATCCGATTCTCAATCCGCGAATTCCTACACTATCGTAGAGGTGCCTAGATTAACATATTTGAAAATGAAGTCGATCCAACGGTCCGAACATATTGAACCTGGCTAACGCCTAATATTCGATATCCGATCAATAGTTAAATAGTACCTGAATTGAAATCCGAGCATACCATCGTGCTCGGGACGACGTGAGGATCATGTTAGGACTAAAACCCAACCTTGACACCCCATTGACGCTCCGCCACCGCTGGCAGGTGTGTAAAGAAATTTTCCGGTGATTGGTAAACTCCAAACCGCCTGCCAATGTTCATACCTACAGATCAAGCACATCAAGGGGAGTAACTTTATACCTTTGTTAGAAGATCAATTCCACCATTAAAGCCCTCGAACGAACGATTTTGTCTTTGAAAAACCTAGAAAATTTTGGGTTTGGATTTGACAATTTCTACTTGGAATTGGGTCGGGTCTTTGAGGGAAATCACATAGGGGAGGTAGGGGAGTGTTTTGGAACCCACATGGTGGCTGGTGGTGGCCGGAGTTGGCCGGAAAACCAGTCTGAAGTCGCGGCTGTGAAACAGCCGATTTTTGGAGCTTGGTTTTGTTCAATTTTCTGATTTTTTTTTTTTCCTTGGATTCAAAGCTGGAAATTGGTATGGATGTGAAGAGGAGAGAAAGATGAAGAGTTTGCAAGTTGTGGCACTAGATTTGGTGGCCGAACAGGGGAGATATCTCTGTATGAAATTTGCTGTTCGTGGAGGATGAGAGAGGGGGGCTGAATCAGGGAGAGAGAAATAAGGGATAGAGGAAAGAAATTTTCTATTTAAACCCCGCACTTCTCTTTGTTCACCCTAATACTTAAATCATTAAGCTGTAAGTTTTATTATTGTGTAAAAAGAAAAAAAAGGTCATCCAACTTAATAATTAACCCTAGTACATCTATACACACCCAACCACTCTTCATATCAAGTTTTAGAAAAATACAAACTCCTCTACATCCTATTGTCAGGTTACTCTTCTCTTTTAAAGACATAGAAAATTGACGAGCCTACCTCTTTAAATATGCGTGGGAGTTGATGGATGGGAGTTGATGGAAAGGCTTGTTGATTATCAACTCAACAATACCCAAGTGTTGGAATTCCAGTTACAGTTCTTGGAGAGAGGTAAAGTTGTTCTCTTTCTTTAGAAAGTATTAAATTTCGAGTTTAGAGTTCTATTTGTTTGTGTTTTTTTTTGCTGGAAACAAAGAAAATTGTGGGGTTTAAATAGAAAATCTCTTTTATTTCTTAGTTTTTCAGTTTGGGAAGATAGTGGGGTTTTCTTAGAAATTGTGAAAATTTAAATTAAAAGATGGGTAAACTTAGAACATGGGGTAAATTAAAAGAAGTGTGGGGTTTAAATAGAAAATATCTAGAGGAAATTCTGGATTTTAAAAAACTGACTTCGAAATATTTACAGTTATGCCACTAGGCTTTCGTAGATCGTAACTTCTTCGTTATAACTCCGATTTGAGCCCATTACGTGTCTGCGGACTCATCTCGACGTGTTCTATGTAACAGTACTACTTAAATTCCCAATTCTTTTCTGAACAAAAAGTCAACTTTTAAACCTATTAAAATATTCTTGGGGGTAAAATTGGCTTTTACTAGAATAATTTAATAATTAAATATTAATATAGGATCGGGTTATTATAATGGCATTGGTGGGATGAACAAGTCTTCGATGCCACAAAGATGAACTAATTTGCTATCCATGAAAAGCCGCTGCCTCTGATTGTGAAGGATAGGAAACTGATTGAGGCAATGTACATGGGATTGGATAGATACCATTACGGCTCAATACTCTGAGTAGGATGTTCGTGGTTTGCTTGTCCTATATATAAAAACCAGAAGCATCAAAGCATATGAGACATTGATTGTCCTTGCACAACTGATTTACAGATAAAAAGTTTGCAGACAGTTTAGGCACATGAAAAACAGAAGGCAAATGTAAAGAAGAAGAGTTGCAAGATATATATGTAGTGCCAATATTCTGAATGTCCAATCCTTCTCCATTTCCCACTAGAACTTGTTCTGCACATTCACAGGGAGTAACATGATGCAAAGATGAGACATCAGCCACAATATGGGGATATGCTCCACTATCAGCAATCCAGACATGATTAGGCATATAAAAGCTCTATGCAGTCATAGATGAGAGCTTGGGAGATGGAGGATGCCCCTGATAAGAGTACTTGGATCGATGGAAGTAATCAAGAGCTCCATGACCCCTCTTGCCACAGATCTGGCATTCAATCACCTGTATAGATCCCTGAGAAGGAGAAGCATCATGCCTAAAATCGCAGTTGGTAGCTGTATGGCCACGCTTGCAACAAATTTGACATTTAGGGACAATATTGCTCTTGTGAAAAGAATCAGAACCAAACTTCGAGCCAGAAAACTGTGAGCCAAACATCTGAGAAGATGAAGAGACTCGTTTACCAAAACCACCATTAGAAAACTTTCCTCTACCAAAACCATTAAAGCCATTAAAAGGAAAACCACTAGAACCAGAAAAATCACGCGGACTAGTATATCAATTATGAGCATTAGAAGCATAAAATCCAACTGTTAAACTAGAAGGGGTAGTAGTAAAACTGTAATAGTATACAGAGATGAAGACATATGAGCATACCTAGATGCATTGTTTTGAGATACATACAACGGAGCATACCTAGTGGAAGAAGAAGCAATAAAATTATAGCCAGATGAAGGATGGTGAGAGGTAAACATAGCAGAATGGGTTAAGATTCGAGCTTCAACAGTTTGTTCACTAGCTAGCAATTGAGCTTTGAAATCCTTCAAAGAAATTGAGGAATCCCTTGCAATCAAGACAATCTTGATCATATCATATTCAGGAGGTAGACCATTGAGTGTAGCAATCATCAAATCGTCATTTGAGACCTTCACACCCACTTGAGCAAGCTGATCTCAAACGTGCTTTAAACGAAGAAGGAATCCTTCAATAAAATCCCCCCCATTTTGAGCAGTTTGAAGTTTAGTCTTCAACTGATTAATGCGAGCACTTGAAACCGAGGCATAATGATCCACCAAATTGAGCCAAGCTTCTCGAGCTGTCTTAGTCCCAAATGACATATTCCAAAGCTTCATCTGACAGAGTGGCGATGAGCAAGCTGAGAAGTGCCTTGATAGTCCTCATCCATTCCTTGTAAGCAGCTATGACTTGAGAAGTAACACCCTCTTCGTCCAAAATTGTAAATTTTATTGGCGGAATGATAGAGCCATCGAAATGCCTAAAAAGCTCATACCCTTGCAACAAAGAGTACAATTGAAAACTCCATTTCAAGAAATTGTTGTCATTGATATGAATTGTAACCATACTGAGCAAGCCATCAATCTTGATGGAGGAAGAATAAGCCATGGTCAAGTAGAGAGAAAAACCTTGAATTGAAATTGAGAGAACGAAACAGAAAGAAGAAGGGAAAAAAAACAAAGAGAACGAGGAAAGGACTAAATTGAAAGACAAAGAAAGCGCAAAAAGGATGGATTAATTATGTGAAAACCACTGAGGGCACTGATACCATGTTAACCAACATATTCAGAG
Source organism: Prunus kanzakura (assembly GCA_020521455.1). NCBI lineage: Eukaryota > Viridiplantae > Streptophyta > Magnoliopsida > Rosales > Rosaceae > Prunus > Prunus kanzakura. The sequence continues at coordinate 1,162,950 of BPUM01000065.1, forward strand.
AAGTATAAAGAAGAGAACTAAAGAAGAAGGAAGGAGAAATAGAGAGAAATTCACAATATTGATTTATGTATTTCTTAATCTTTTAATTAATCCACATCAGCATAGTTATAATATATTAAAAAATCAGATGTTGTACCGTATCGCCCCTTCCCCCCTCCTGCATCTCTACTATCACCTATGTTGCACGGACACGGGTACGGGGACACGGGAACGCGACACTGAAAATCTCAAAAAATTAGGACACGGGTACGGCTAGGAAACGGCAATTAAAATAATAATTTATTCTTAATACTTCAATGTCACATAATTCCATAAAACAAAACAAATAACTCATGTTCATCATCCACCCTAAGCTAAGGTGGTCAATGTTGTGTGTCTAAATAGCATTACTCATAATTAATACACCACAAAAATAAAACATAAATGATCTAACTCTCAATCTTCTTCAAGCATCTATATCTTCGTTGTTGTTGTTATTAGAAAACATCACGCCCTCTAATTCCAGTTCATCAAGTGATTCACATTCATCTTTCCCTAAAAAAAAATGAGTGCTGCTAAACGAACTCTAAAATTAACTGAGTACACCCAATGAGCTAAATACACCATAATGTTTAAATTAAAATGTAAAATTAACTAAGTACACCCTATTTAACTACCAAAAATACCCATGGTACACCCTCTTTAATTTTTAATCTTTTAAAGTATTTAAAATAAAAAATTACAGAAAAATAATAATAAAATAATATTTTGACAAAAAAGTCTCTCTCTCTCTCTCTCTCTCTCCTGCTTCTTTTTCTTCTTTTCTCTCTCTCATGTGCGACCACCACCACCTGGAATTGCAGTTTTCCACCACGACGACCATGTGTTTTTTGGAAACATTTGAATTGGGATTGGGATTAGATTGTTGCATTTGAGAATTGGGTTTTAATGAGTTGCCGTCGGAGTTTTATGCATAAAAAAATCAACTTGGATCAATACACTTCTCATGGATTCCGTGTTGTTTGTTAAAAATTAAGTCAATTTGTTTGAAGGCATGGGTTCAAAGCAATAAATACCAATATTGTTTGTCCAAATAATCTCGCGGGAGAATATTCGCTTCTAAATCCTTCAACCTTCGATCTTCCTTTTCTCTCCTTCTCTATTCCTATAAAAAAATTTGGAGTAAAAAGACCACATCCGGGGGGTGTTGGCCAAAGGCCCTCCGATGCCTAAGTTAGTTCAAGTGTTTGTAGGAAAACAATAGCTAAGCAAAGGGTACGGAATTGTATATATGGTGTGAACCGGGCGGCCGGAGTCGTGTGTGGTGGCCGGAGCCGTGTGGAGAAAATATGGAGAGTGGAGAGGGAGATAGAGCTTCGGGTATTTTTCTCAAGTATTAGGAGTAGGTTTAGATGTACCTTGAATGATGAATGGAGTCATCTATTTATAGGAGCCTCGGGGCTAGGGTTTCGTAGAGATTGAGTCGGACTTGATTACATCCTTTTCTTATGATAATATCTGAATTAATGATATTATCTCATTAATTATGAGATAATACCCTATAATTAAGATATTATCCCCTTATTAGGATAATATCCCAATTAATGATATTATCTTATTAAATAAAGATAATATCTTATAATTAGGATATTATCCCTATTAATTAATTAACCAAATAAATAGGTTTAATTAATCAATTTAAGGGATAATCTTCTTTTCCACGTGGCATGCTATGATTGGAGACGAAAATATTTGCTCCCAGAAATATAATTTTATCTTTTTGGTCATTTTATATTAGGGTAAATTAGTAATTCAATAAATAGTTTAGTAGTAAGGTGTACTCAGTTAATTTTAGGGTTCGTTTAGCAACACTCAAAAAAATTCAGCATGGTTCACCAATAGGAGTTGGTCCAAATGGAATGGGCTTGGATCCTTTAAACAAGAGGTCCTGGGTTCGATCCCAGGCGCTTGCGAATAGAGCAGACTTTGTTGGGAGAGGTCCCCGCTTTGCGCCCGATAGTACCTCGAGGGTTAGTCCCCGCAATCGCGCGGGGGATACCTTGGTTTTCACCAAAAAAAAAAAAATTTCAGCATGGTTCACATTCATTATGTTTAATACCCAATTAATAAACCAAATTCAAATATACTCAACAACTAAGTCACAAGACTTTTATTAAAAATAAAAAAATAAATATAGATACAATCATACAAAGATACGCACACAAAAAACACATCAAAACAGAGAAACAAAATAAAAAAGTTGTAAAGCCTAACCTGAGTTTGGCCATGATTTCTTTTTATTATTTGTTGTGTTTCTCTTAAAAAAAACAAAAGAAAGAATTGTCACCTCACTCACCAAGTCCGACTCTTCTACTGCTGTGGAGGGAGATAAGAAAGAAAATAGAGAACATAAATTAATGCATTTGAAAATAGAGAAAAAAATTGCAAAGAGACTTACCTTGTGCAAAACCAGGAGAAGGGGAGGAGATGAGCGGTGACGGAGGAAATGAAGTTTGGCAACAGAAAAGGTGAGATTTAGGTTTAAAAAAGTATTTTTCCACTTTTAGCTCCTCTTTTTAAAAATATTTCAAATTAATCCACTAAAGTTTCAAAAATCACGTTTAGACCCTAGATTTTATTTTCAAAATTTTAAACTGGTCCCTACCGTGTCTTGACTGTGTCGGAGCCGTGTCTTGATCGTGTCCCAACCGTTGACCGTGTCCAAGGCGTGTTGGGGGCGTGTCGGCGTGTCCGACACTCCAACATTTTGGAGTGTCTGTGCAACATAGACTATCACAAACCCTCTTCCCAGACTCCTACATTGCCATGGCTGCCATCTCTTAAAAATCATATGGTGTTTACATACTGCAAAAGTGAAACCATTGGGGAACCCTTGCTCTTGTCAAATTGACCAACATAATCAGGACCTGGTATGAGGGATGTGAGAGCCCTAAATCCCCTAAACACAAACTATTCTCGCTTGTCAAAGAAGATAAGGTATAAAGATTAATTCCAAGAACAATATTAATAATTAATAATTAATTAATATTGAGTCTAGATTAATCAAACGGTCAAGATTTTAGTAAATGCACACAAATACACCGACGCTAAATGTAGGCTTGGGATCCCAAAAGTGCATAAGTCCAATTTGGTTTGAAAACGGCACCGAACCAGACTGTGACCACCCCTGGTTTCGAGCATAGTAAGGAAATTTCAATACCTGTGGCTTAGCCGCCAAAACCAAACGACCACTCACTCTTTCTCGTATTTAATTTGATTTATCATTAATTGTTACTTTATTAAATCGTTTCTAGAGCTAAAGCGAGTGGAAGCGTGTTCTGATGGAGGCACTTTTAGGGTTTAAGGAAGAATCAACAGATTACGTCCAACTTGGGATATCAACGTCGTCATCATCATCCTACAGCTACAAATTAGTGCCGTGGTTGAGCTGGGACGAGTGGCTCTTCGTCGACGAATCTCTCTTTTCGAATTCACCTAATTCTGTGGCCTCCGCTTTAAGAAGAGTAAGAAAATCACAACTTTAGCACTATATCAGAAATTTCATGTTGATGAACTCTTTCTCGAAAGAAAAAGAAAACTCTTTCGGCGTGCTCACTATGGAATTCTTAGCATGTTGTTGAATATGATTGAATCTTATATATTTGTTGCTATAATTTGTAAACGGTGGAGGAAGTTATTTTTTGGAAGTGGGTTCTGCTTTAAATTGAATTTTCTGGTGGTTTCTGGAAATGGTATATATGTATTTCATCTCTGACTACTTGTTTAAAGATATCAGCATGGAGAAGCAGAGGATGTCTTCCTGTTGTAATTGAAGTTACGTCATCGATTATTGAAATTCAGCAAAAAGATCCTTACTTTAGGTACCATTTACTGCCAAATTCTCTGAGCATGTTTGGATAAACTTCTTATATCTTTCCTTTATTTTTTCCTCCCCGGTGAGGGGCAGGGGCAGGGGATAGTGCCAAATGTTCTTTGCTTTGTGGTTCTTTTGTATTTTTATGTCATTTATCGCTTTAAATTCCAACCGAAGATAATGTAGTTGTCCTACTTTGGTAACAACTTCATGTATGTGTTTTGTGAATTATAGAAAGGACCAGTCAAATGATGCTTTGTATAATTGCAGAGGGGATCAATCAAGTGATGCTTCACTTTCAGACGAAATGCTGGCCATGTTATATTGTATGGCAATAATGAGGTTGTGGCTCCTTTCTCGTTTTGGTTCTTAAATCTCTTGGTTCTTTTATAGACTCCCTTATCATATTGTGATATATGGATGTATATGCTTAGTATTACTACCATTGTAACCACAATGCAATAATTTGTAGAAAAGGGTCCTTGATCAACTATAATGCTCAGTCAAAACACACACACAGTCTCTCTGTTTCTGTCTGTCTGTCTGCCTATCTGTTTCTCTCTCTCTCTCTCTCTCTCTCTCTCTCTCTCTCTCTCTCTTCCTCTGTGGTAGTTTGGAGTGGGTTTGGATGGCTGATCAAGAGTTGGACTACTTGTAAGATGCATAGGGTAGTTGCATGATGTGCTGTACTTTGTGATGTTGACGTGTTCACCAATATCAAAATTTTGTTTTTGACTGACTAAAATTTTTTAGGCCTTAGAAAGAGCTCCAGCAAGATATTAGGGAGGCATGATAGATGTATATGTTCTTAGTACTGGTAATTTGGAAGAAAATCCTTAAGCATCCAAAATTCTTGTCAGGAATTTTTCTTGATATGTGCATTCAGTGCTTAATATCTTCAATATAATATTTCCTTTTACATGGTTTCTTGTAACATGCAGAATTTAAAAGTTTATGTCCTATCACATTACTGATATATGTAATATATCAAGATAGTTTATTTGTGGTATGCCTCCTTTCAGGGTTTCACATGATTAGGCATACAACAGAGAAATTAAGTGTTTGTAATTCATTGGCCATACGAGAATTGTACTTCATATATAAATATATATATTTCTCTCAAAATTTTAAGGGAATGCTTAAGCTCATATTTATTTTTGCCTCCTGTTTATATGCGTCACATGTACTGCTACATATTCACAATCATTGTCTTTTTTTATTAAGGCTTGTGAATGGTGTTGTTGAGAAGACACGGAAGAAAACAGAGGTTTCTATTGCTGTGGCTGCTGATGCAATTGGCATTCCACGCACACTGATTGATATTCGTCATGGTGAGCAACTCGGACTTTTAATTTGTATATTTATCGTTTGTTCATTGGTTCAGTGGTTAAGCTTTTGGGCTTTACCCTAGTCTAGACTACCAGCCGTGTGTCCATACCCAGTCAGCCGAAAAATACTCTCTGCTGGGCTTTGGGTATTCAAGTAATCTGAACGCTTATGATACCCTGGATTGATCTTTTTTTTCTTTTTTTTTTCACTTGGTTATTGCTTAATTTTTAGAGGGATCTCACCGTGAACTTCCCGCACTTGAGGTTGTACGTAGTGCTTCAGTTAAGGTATGCATCATGCTTATTAATTCAAAATTAGTTCCATCAGATTCTTCTAATACTTACACTTTATGACTAGATTTTATGTCCAACGCATCTAGTTTATTAGATGATGAATAATTATAATAGGCTTCCTACTAAGACTTCATTTGTGTTTGGGTCAACCGACTGTGGTGCTGCACAGAAAGGTTGTTTTGTTGATAACATTTCTGAGTTCTATTGAAAGTTGTTACAATGGCTTTTGGTTTTCCATATGACTGCAAGAGACAATTTACGGAAGATATAACATATTCACTTATTTAACTTGTGGAAAATTCTAAACTATATAAGTCCCTAGTGTTATAAATATAATATAATAATAGAGTTTATTATTATCAACAATTTATTTGTTTGTGAAAGGGCAAATATTACCAAGTTTTTTTTAGGATAAAAGTGGCCCTCCACACTTATCTTAATCCTTTATGGTTTGGAACATGGGATAACTACTATGAAACTTGTCACTGTATGGAATAATTATATAATTATTTTGAACATGGCTCAACTGCAAGTTCATGTTGATTCATCTCTCCAGCTTCAACTAGCTTCTTATGTATATTTTGTTTTGCTTTAATTTAAGGCAATTTTTTTTTCTCTTTTTCTTTAGTTTTTGCTATACGTCAATGAATTATTTATTTCTCCCTGTTGTTGTGCTGCACAAACATGCATTTACCAATTATATTTGCAAGCAATGACTCAATTTAAGTTTGGGAAGTTAAACCATATCCATGGTTGGTGTTTTTAGGCCCTTGATTGGTTGAAGTACTATTACTGGGAGCCTCAGAAGAAGGCAATTCCATTTCATAGCAATGAAACTGCTGGCATCAAAACTGAGATAAGGTCGAAATTCCATGAATTGGCCTTCTGCTTAAGAATTAAGAACACTCCTCACCTGCGTTCTTCAAAAGTCAAAGAAAAACGTGGTATGAAAATATTATTTCTTCACATTATGTTGATTATGGTGCCTAAAATCTTGTGATCTATAAGATATAACACTTTCCAATGATTTTACATGTAGTGCAATACACCGTTGCATCTATGACAGAACTTTCATGTGAATTACAGCCACATTTCGTAGGGATTGTACTGTGTCATAATCGAACAATGAAATATATGCTTGTTGGAAATTTCTGAAAATTTGATGTCTAGGAGATATTTCTTTTGTATCTGGCATGAGAAATTTGACACCCTTTCTTTTGTCAAGGAATAATCTAGGACCGTTTATTCGGAGTTATTATCTGCAGATGGAAAATCACTGCATATGAATGAATTAGGAAGCTATAATTTTCTATATGCTTAAATTCATGTTTAGAGTTTGTCCTTTTAGCTACCTTTTGGAGAACATTCTATTTTTTTTAATGGAATGGAAATAGAAATTATCATGGTATGTATTTCGCTCAGCAAACTATCTCGCAAACACATGGGAGAGTCAGAATTATGTTGTGTTCTAAGAAAAAGGCATTTACACAGCTAAGCTGCTGTAAAGAACTAATTGTCTACATATATCATGCATACAATGTATACTCTCTATTCAGACGTGTACATATATTTCATATGTCAAGTTTTAGATTTGATTTAACATATTTTCTTTGAAGGGTTCAGTGTTGGGAAATTGTGCCATGATGGCAGTTTTTTGGGTAATCTGGGGGAAAAGGAATAGGAGAATCTTTGAGGATGTGATTGGGGACGAGGTAGAGCAGCTCTGGGATCGTATCCGAGTCTGGGCATCACTTTGGGCGTCTGTTTCAGCAGAGTTTAGGGAGATAGGTTTCGGCTTATCCATCTAGATTGGAAAGCTGTAGCTTTGTAGTGTAGAGTTTTTAACTTTTTTGTTTGTGTGGTGGCCTCCTTGGCCATCTTGTGTTCTGTTGGTGTTTTGTTCTTTTTTGGAATAATATTGTCTCTTTTCAAAAAAAAATTTCTTTGAAGTAATGCTGCACCTACATATTTCTTTTTTTGGTTTTTATATTTGAAAGTGTTTTACTCTGTGATATGTGAAACCACTGGATTAGCATTTACTGGGCACTTGCTGCAGTAGGCATAAATGATGGGGAATTCGATAGGTACTAGTGATAGAACAGAGTACATATTGAGAATCTGTTATAGTTTGAAAAAATAGAATTGCGTATCTGAACCTATTCCCTTCTTTCTTTTTTAAGTTGTGGATGATGTAATGCCCCTATTTAAAACTTTTTTTGATGTTCCCTCTTGGCTACCTTTTTTGTAATTAGTCATTGCAAGCATTGTGAAGGATATACTTATTATATCACATTAATGAGCTAAGAATTGGGCTCCTTTACTTTGCCTTCTGAATGTAGAGGACCTGGTCTTTCACTGTTACTGCCAATCATAATTAGAATGTTTGAAAGCATGTATTAAAGAAGTCACTTATCTTTAAAAATAGCTGTCAACGTTTGAAAGACAAATGGGGAGGAGCCCAAGCTGTGCTCTAAGGTTTGAAGGATATGTTATTGCATGTCTTATTATTGATTAGAACGTTCAAAAACTGTTTCAGAGAAAGTCGCTTATTTTTATATTTTGCTCACATTCATCTTAAGCATGACTAGATGTCCATTTGAAGGGCAAATAGAGAGGATCTCAATCTGTCAGCTAACTTTTCAATGATGTCTTTAAATACTTGGATGTTTTATATGTTAATTGAGGTACTTTCTTTTCAGGTTCTAAGAAAGACCTTACCAAGATATTGAAAAGCCTTGTAGGGTTGTATTCTGCCTTCTCCTCAGAAGTTGTTTCTGTACTGTTGGAGTTCTTGTTGAAGGGTATAAATTCCTCAGATTCCTCGGAGCTTCCAGTTAACACCCAAAGTAGCCCAAACCTACATATTTCGTTGAATGAGTGGAAGCTTGTGATAACAAAATTTTCAAATAAGGAACCAGAGTTACTTCTGGCTCTTCTGAATGCAGTTCTTGATATGATTGAGAATCAGGAAGCAGTGATATATGAGACGGGTAATCACATGACCTGATTTTTCTTTGTATTAGTTGCTTGGTATTCAGATATATACTGGTAAAACTTATGGTGAGTCTGTGCATTTACTTGGTTTTAACTGGACTGCTTTTATAAATGGACACAGATCCGTGGTCTAGTCTGCAATAACAACCAGACAGTCTGATTTTCTGAGTTCAGAGAGTTTTGAGATTAGTTTGAGTGCTGTGATATATTTCTTTTGCCTGTCCATATTGCATATTTCAATTCCTATATTTTATTTGGTTGCAACTAAAGTTTTTAGGTTACGAAGCTCTAAAGTAAAAGATGCTGAATTAGGCCAAATAAAAATCAATATTGAGTCCTCCCTCTTGCTTTCGTGAATTTGTTTAGGTTGGGTTCGCACATCATCAGACCATAGGGCAGAAACACTCCAAGTTGAACACCTCTCTTCTCTGTTTAAGTGGCTTGTCGAAAATTTTGAAGGATTAAAGCCTCATGTTGAAAAAGATTCTGTAGCTGAGATCAAAGTTTCTTCAGGAGAAAAAACAATATCGAAAGCAATTCTGATGGAACTCCTACGTAAATGTCTTGTTCTATCAGCCTCTGCTAATAACCAGCTCATGGATTCTGCCATCCATCTTGCTCAACTGACAGGGGACAACTACCTATTGGGAAAACTGAACAAACTCTCCTCATTAGTTTCATCAAATTCGGATGTTACTGAAGAAGATGATTCTCTTAAACATTCAAATAATGTATTTAAGAAGCAAGACGAATCTATGAGTGAAGCAGCAAAGAAGCTGGAGATGATTAAACGTCGCAAAATAAAGAAAAAAGTAGTGAAGAAAACAGATGCTGATGCCGAAAATACTAACAGATGGGTTCTGGCAAAATCATGGAACCCGTGTCCAATTGGAATGTTGCCTCGAGCTGTTGGGTCTTCTGGTTGCCTTCCTGTTCTAGACTTAAATACTGTCCCAGAAAAGGTTTCTCAATTACTAGGAAGAAAAGATAACTGGGAATTGAACCAGTGTAGTGGCAAGAGAGAAGCTAGTTCTGATTTGCACCTACTAGACAACCAATGTGTTAAGAAGTTGAGGGAAACAAAGGATGGCTGTGTATCAGACAGTGAGCATGTTTCATCCATAGACGATTTCAGTGGCCATCTCATGATAGACGGGGTCTGGAAGAGAGTTGGGGAAGAAGAACTACTTGCCATCAAGTCTGCTTTAAGGATATTAATTTAGTCACTGATTTATTCAAAGCTAGGGTAGATCTGATTTTGGAAGCTTTTGTGACCATCTATGCTGGCTTGCAGTGTGAGCTTCAAATCTGAGTTACAGTGGTGATAAATTAGCCACTGAAGCAGTTTTGGTTTATATTTTTTGTAGTGCACATTGTGACTATCTGGCTTATAAAAGTTGTAACCAGAGTAACATTAGTGTTGTAGGGTGCAGGAAAGCTGGTGGATTTTACAATTTTCCAAGAGTTAATCCTCTTTTTGAAAATACCCTCTTCTATTGATTGAAAGAACTCAACTTATATGATGTATTGTGTTTTATACAATGAGAAGTTTATTGGAATTTATATCCTGGTTTCATGAAATAAATTGTAGTTGAAGGTGACATTTTAGTGTTTGGCAGGCTGCTAGATATCAGGACATGGATGACATTGTAAGCTTAGCATATGCTGGTGTTTCGCTCGATTCTAAGGATACTCATAGCTGAACAGGTTATAATTTTCGTTGTTTATATGAATTCATCCCCGTTTTATGGTTCGAGCTTTTTTTTTTCTTTTGTTGATTCCCTCTCCTCTCATTATATCATACTTTTTCAATATTAATTCTTTAACACATTTGACATGTGCTGAAAGTGGTTGATATTTTTCTTCTGGCTTATGGTTTTCTCCTCTCTTATTAAAATGTGAAATTTTCTATTACTGGTTAAGGAATTCATTTGGACTATTAAAGCAATTATAGATTACGCATGAGATGACACTTTGTTGTACCAAATTGTTCTCTCAACATGCATAGGTTTTATTTGTTTGCTGCTTTCTAGTGCATAATCACTTGCAAATTTGTTGAAACGCGGACAGCCTCTCCTCAACCTCTTATAGTAGTTGGTCTCAATAAGGTAGATACCAGGACAATCAGATTATAATTTGCCATGACTATTGCTTATTGAAAATCTGAAAGTATTTGGTTGTCAAATTTGAAATTCAGTAGGTAAGGTCACTTTTAAGTGGTCTCAGTGGTTAATGATATTGATATTTCATCTGTGAAGCTTGTGAACGGAAGTAGATAGGTGTGGAGATGCAGGGTGATTTTGGAAGGATAGAGATCTGAAGAGATCTGTGATAAAACAGTCCACAACTGTAGTAAGTAGTATGGACTTGCAGTTCTATTTCCACATAACTGCTGCAGTTCCAAATTTCAAAAGCAGAATCAAAACTTCTTAATTGAGGTGAGCGGTTGTGGTTCAGTTTGTATGAAATAACTTTGTTTGTTAATCTCAATTGTATTGTATTGATTGGGTTCTTAACTGTATTTGAATTCCCACCTTTATTCCATTGTAAAGTTGCACTAGAGTTTCGTCAATAGTGGAGTTATAGAGAATTTTTTGTACCAAAAAAGAACTATTTCATTTCACATTTTTCCTGGCTTTCAGGTAGGTTTTCGGATGTTTTCATCCACTCCTTTGTATACTCTTATGGTGTTCTAATAAAGCGTATTTCCCAACAAAAAAAGAAGAAGCAAAAACACAACCATGATAAGCACAAAAGTTGCTTCTAACAAAATATATATATATATATATGCACAAAGGCCTTGGGCAGAATTTTAACCAAAAAAAACCTATACAAGAAAAATAGACAACTTGCGCCCCAAGTTACTGACTTTAAACAAGTGATTGTGAATTTGGGTGAAGAATATCTCCCAAGTAAGTTCTTTTCTTATCTCAAACTGGTGAGGACTTCACAATTTATCACAAACATTGGATTGGTGAGGAAAAGAACTGCCAAGTCTGGGAGAACAGAAACATTGGACTTTGACTTCTGCTTGGTTTGGTAAATCGGGCTAGACTGGATATATATCTATACTAGAATTACACGTTAGTATTTTCAACTGATGAGGTTCAACTGGGAATCGATACTAATGTCGAGATTGGCAGAGCTTTAATCTGTTCTGGCCATGGAAAGGCTTGCTGGATGGGCAGAATTGACATTTCTTCAGTCTGGATTGGACTGAAAATGGTTGGATTGACGATTTTTGATTTGGAGCTGCACCACAATATCTGTTCTGCTTGGTGATGAATCCACCAAGAGCTATTCTGGCAAGCACTCGAAGCGTCCCTATAAATTTGTTGAGGTTTTCATACTGTGAAAAACCTGATTTCTGTTTGATTTGGCCTATTCTGGACCAAATTTGTAATAAGAGAAGTCTTGTTTCCTTTGTGAATTGTTTCTTTGAATTGAAATGACCTAAGTTCTGGCTGTTTTCCTTGAGGGTTGGATGAATTTTCAAACTGAATAACTTGATTGCTTCAGAGTTTGAAGGCTTTTGAGATTTGAATGACTTTGTTCTTTTGAATTTGTCTGTCCTTGAGAGTTTTTGTCTTGATTGATTTTTTGGCTGTCCTTGAATCTGTTCACCTCCTCTCATATTTATAGAGAACTCTAGAATGAGGGTTTTTATTTTAATCTTTAACACTGGGTGGTAGATCTTTCAAAAAGATTTTCCTTTTCCAATGCCACAAAAAGGGGAAGTTATTATTCTGGCAAAGAAGAACCATTAACAATAAGCTTCAGCTTATGTGGTCTTTTTTTGCTTTTCTAGCGAACAACTCTCGTCTTTTGTTTTTTTTCTTGAAAAACACATCTTGTTCCAATGTAGAGCCCTCTATGAGTGTAGAAGGGCAACTTGGTTGTCCTTTCCTTTTGGCATTTTGAATGGTTTATGGAGAGTGTTCTTCTGGTTAATCTATTTCCATTAACTCCCCGTCACTTCCTTAGTTGGAAATTTTGACTTTCAACGTAACATAGGCCTCCTCTTTTGGGAAAAAGATCTGCCTTGATTTGAATTGAGATCAACGGTGATGATCTTTGGGCTTCTGGAGATCTTTGAAACCGGGCCCATTTTTCTTGATTAGCAACTGGTTATTTTGGATTAAATGACCTTGTTTTTTGTAATTAATCTTCAATTTGTGTTTTTTTTTTGCTAATTGGTCCACAAGGGTCTGGGCCTCTGAAACCATCTGGGCTTGATCTCTGTCTTTTAAATCAAAGCCCCAAAAACTCCTTCTTCTGATATGGGCCAATTTAATTGGGCTGACGTGTGGAATTTAGGCCCAAACAGTTTCACACTCGTGTGGTTGGCGAGGTTGGATATCTATGCACTGCTCATCAACTTGTTGATCTCATGACTAAAGGTGTAACTAGTCTACACTATGAAGAGTCAAACAAACGTCTCAAAACTTTCTTCTTGTTGCAGGCATAGAAACACTGGAAATTAGGGAATGCTTTTCGAAAGGTTTGTAATTCCCAGTCCTGCAGCTTCTTATTGATAGCTTGTTGTAATACTGAAAGAGCATCCAACCCTTTCTAATTCATAAACAAGGTCAAAACACAATTAGTTGGATTGAAAGTGCAAAAATCATTCTTAACAAATTTTTTGAACAAAAAAACAGAACAATCTTTTAATTAGAGCCTTAACAAATCTAATCAATAAAAACCCTTTGTTTCCCCCTTTGTACTGCTATGTAAATATCATTTTTATTTGTTTTCCAACATCAGTTTGGTATGAGGACGAATCCATAATATGTCAGAGAGGTAGTGATACTATTAAGATAAGTTCTACACAAGAAGGTTGGGAAACAAGATCTGAAAATAAAATGAAAGAAATAATTAAAAATATTCCTGGGTTCAAACTGTGAAGTAGAACAAACCATGATAATAACACAATCACTATCACATTACAAAATTAAAATTGTGTGAGAAAAAACAAAGGAGTAGGATCCTCTTCCTTCATCTAATACTGCTTATGGATTGAAAATTTGTCTATTCAGCCAAAAAGTAAATCAATTGAGGAATAGAATTTTATAATATTAACATGAATTTTACAAGCCTACCTTACTGATTTTGGCACCCCTTGTGGGTATTGGAATGCATTTATTTTCAGATGTTATCACATTCTTATATACTTTCAGTTCTTACTGATAGTACCAGTAGCATTCATATTCTGAGATGGGTGACTGCAGATGATCAACAAAATTAGGAAAATTTTGAGCAAGCGAGTCAAACAAAGAATGGCGATTGCAAGTTCAATGCTGCAAACTGTATTGGTTGCTCAGCATTGCCTAGCCCTTCAAGCCTATCAGGGAAAAAGAATAACTTGAAAAGAAGACTGGATGGTGGAACAGACTTGAATGAAAGGCCACAGAAGAGACGAAAGAAGAGAGGACATAGGCCGAAAGTGGTTGGTATTGGAAGGCCTAGAAGGACTCTGGAGCCTAAGACACCACAGAAAGCAAGACCAAAGCCTACAAATTTCCTAGTAAATCAATGCCTCAACTATAGCAAAAAAGTAGGACTAAATTTTCCTAAGAAATGCAGGAAACAAAGGATGATGATGAGGAGATCGAAAGTAGACAGGTGGTCAGTATTAGCAAGTAAGTTTCACGAGAGTGCAAGCCACGTTACACTGAGACGTACTAACAAGAAATCAGTCCTGAGAAACAGTAAAAAAGAAGTGTTCAATATGCTCGGCAACAAAACCATGGAAGGCTGCAATACCAAACAACAGAAATCATAGATCTAACTGATGCACTGCCGTCACTAATTACAACAAAGAAAAAGAGATCAAAGGGGCATATCTGTGGTGAACTTAGCTGGTCTAACTGCTATTCCAATTTGCATCTAGTCGCCAAGACCTCCTCTCAGAGAAAGAGTTAGCGAAAGGCGAGAAACTGAGAACTTTCAAAGGCTGGATGCTAATAAAGCTGCGCTATTTGCCAAAAAAAAAAAAAAATGGAAGGGAGGTGACAGATAACCATGACCAAGATGCACATGTTGCAAGGAACGACCAGGGAATGCTAGTTCCATATCAAGGACACGAGATCAAGGTACACATAGTCCTTGTGGTCAGCTTGGGATGTTAGCTGCATACAAGGGGAAGAACAACAAAAGGCTTGCAAAGCTTTCTCACACAGAAATATGAACTAGCTTTGACATGGAAGGTTCAAATGCAAGACAAGGTTAATGAGGGTCAAAGGAATAAAGGTGATGAGGATTGGTGGAGGAATGAAAGAGAAGTTTTTTGTGGACGGATTAGTCTACTTATATCTCGGATGCACACAATCCAAGGTACAATCCCGGCTAATACTGTTGGAAAATTGGCTCGCATAAAGGATACAAAGTTTTCGGACTCGCGACCGGTCGCCAGCCATTTGCGACCGGTCGTTTTAACATAGAGACGAAGTCTGGAGCATTGTCGACTCGCGACCGGTCGCCAGACATTTGCGACCGGTCGTTTTCAGGCAGAATCGAAGTCTGGAGGTTCTGTGCAAAAGCGACCGGTCGCTCAGTGCGCACGACCGGTCGCCCAGCACGTGCTGTTTCAGTTTTCTCGAGTTTTGAACTCTAATTTCAAGGGCTATCGCCTCCCACCTACTTGCAAGGACTCTAGGGGTCACTTCTAAGTCAGAAGAACGTTGGAAATCAGTTGGGACGTTTGAGGTAGCATTGAAGGACATTGGAAGACTTGTTTCAAGGTGTAGCTACTCTATGGTTCCATATAGGGTGGCTGCACAAGTAGCCATCAATACATAGCTTGTGGCTGGCCTAACCTGTGGTCCATGTCAGGTATTCAAGGGCAGAACGTGGGAGACAAAGCAAGGGTCTCCTCTCATGTCTAGAGGCTCATGTATTAAAGGAAAGAGTGAGCAAGTCTGAAACAGCAAGAGAGTTAGAGAGAGTTGGAAGAAAAGTAGCTGGGAACTAGTGAGTCAAGAAGAGGAGAGAATTCTCAAGTGTATCAAGGTGTTGAGCAAGGGTGTGAGAGAAACAGATTGTGAGGGTAGTGTTCTAAGGGGGTTTCCATTTGTAAACCAAAGTTGTAACCTATCTTCATTAGTGAAATTTCTCAAGGGATCACCAAAGAGGATGTAGGCAAATTGCTGAACATCTATAAACACTTGTGTCTTTGTGCTTGATTATTTTCTGTGTGTGTGTGTAAGATTCATCCACTCATTGAGTCTTGTCCAAAGTCCATCAACAACAAGGTCTAAAGGGGAGTGAGTTGGTTCTAATTCACAACAAGTGTATCAGAGCTGTGTTTAGCAGCTGTGCTAGTTCTTTTTTTTGGAGTGCTAGTGTGTTGAGATGGCAAGTGACAAGAAGCTGAAGTTGAGAGTGGTAGCAGTTTCACAGCAGCTGAAGCAACACAGACAACAAGCATGAAGGTGGAGTTAAAGCCTTTCACAGGGAAGGAGAACTTCACTACTTTTGGCAACGAAGGATGAAGTAGCTCTGTACACAACAAAATCTCCATGTTGTGTTAGTTGGCAAGGAAAAGAAGCCAACAAGCATGACAGATGATGAATGGAGTGTTCTTGACGAGTTAGCTAGAGGAGCCATCGAAAAACTACCTCTCCGATGAGGTGCTCATCAACGTGATGAAGGATACAGCGAGCAAACATGGGAGAAGCTCGAAGAGAATGTTTGCAGGGAAGTCGCTGTCCAACAAACTCCTTTCTCAAGGAAGAATTCCTAAATCTGAAAATGGAGGAGGGAGGTAATCTAATGGAACATTTAAGTAGTTTCAATAGATGTGTTGCTGACTTGCAGAGAATGGAAGTTAACTATAGTACGGAGGATAAGGCTCTTAGGTTGTTGACATCCTTACCTCCGTCCTCTAAACACTTCGAACCACTCTTATGTTCGGGAAGGTTACTCTGATTTGTGAGCCTGTGGTGCAAGACATCATGACATACCATAGGATGGCTCAACGTTCGGGAGAGAACTCTCAAGGTGAAGGTCTAGTTGCTAGACCGGAGAGAGAGGCCGTTCAACAGAAGCGTGAAGGCAAGAAAGGCAGCAGAGGAAGGTCCAAATCAAGGCAAAAGAAGGAATTGTTCCGAATGTGGGTCAAGGAGCATTGGAAAAGAATTGCCCCATTATGGAAGGAGAAGAAGAACAAAGGAAAGAATGCAGCAAACACAGCTGAGGAAGGTCACAGAAAGTGATGGTGAGCTTTTATGTGTTAATAGCAATGTTAAAACTAATGCATTTGCTAATTCTTCAAGGTGTTTCCTCTTCTGATTGGATTTTGGATTCTGGATGCTCATAGCATATGTGCTCAAACAAGGAGTGTGTTTGACACATATGAGAAAGAAGAAGGTAGTGAAGTTATGATGGGGGATGGCTCGGTTTGTAGAGTCAAAGGTACGGGTACAATCAAGGTGAAGATGCATGATGGGGCTGTTAGGACACTTGGAATGGTAAGGCACATTCCAAAGTTGCGTAAGAATCTCATTTCCCTTGGAACTCTTGATAAGAATGGTTATTCATTTAGAGCTAATGGAGGGAAACTCATAATCTCAAAAGGTTCACTTTTGGTTATGAAAGGGGAGGTTCAACCTAATTGTCTATATAGATTGTGTGGTACAACAATTACAGGTGGAGCAGCTGTATCCACAAGCAAGGACTCGGAGGATGAAACTCAGCTTTGGCATTTGAGGCTAGGGCACATGAGTGAGAGGGGCATGCTGGAACTACACAACAGAAAATTGTTGAAAGGTGTTCAATAGTTGCAGCTTGAGTTCTGCAAATCATGTACCATGGGAAAGCAATCAAAGGTAGCTTTCAAGCAACGAAACAAGGAGGAGGGAAGCACGTGTGTGCTAGATTATATTCACACAGATGTATGGGAGCCATCACCGGTTAAATCAAAAGGTGGAGCTCGTTACTTTGTGACTTTCTTGGATGATTTTTCCAGGAAGGTTTGGGTCTACTTCATGAAGGAGAAATCTGAGGTCTTCACCAAATTCAAGGAGTGGAAGGCGGAAGTGGAGAAACCTAACCGGAAGAAAAATCAGAGATTCTAAGGAGTGACAATGGTGGTGATATAAAGACAGCAAGTTCCTTGAGTTTTGTAGAAAATGAAGGCATCAAGAGGCACTTCACCGTGAAGAAGACGCCCCAACAAAATGGAGCTACGGAAAGGATGAATAGAACTCTCATGGAGCGTGAGAGATGTATGAGGATTCATGTGGATTGCCCGAATCATTTTGGGCGGAGTCGTTAACCACGCTGCCTATTTGGTTAATCGATCGCCTTCAGAAATCTTGAGTTCAAATGTGCAGAGGAGGTATGGTCTAATAAGTCAATTGATTATACTAATCTTAAGGTGTTTGGATGCAGTGCATATGCACTTATCCTAGTGATGAAAGATCCAAGTTGAAGCCAAAGTCGCTTGAATGCATTTCATTCGGATTTGAGAGCGGTGTGAAGGGTTTCAAGCTATGGGATCCGGTGAACCACAAGAAGATACTAAGCAGGGATGTTGTGTTTGATGAGAAGACCATGCCTATGAACAAAGTCAAGAATTCAGAGGCAAAGGAGGATGTTGTTGAGAGGGAAACAACCATTGAAGTTCCACTCAAGAAGGTGTTTAGGGATACTTCACAAGAACAGCCAACTGAAGACGTTCAGGAGGAGGTGGAGTCCGATATTGAGGAGGAAGATGCTGGGCAAACAACAACAACAACAAACTCAAGAGGAAGAGAGGCTCAAGAACAGGTGGAGCCATCATCTATAGCTCGGTCCCAGGCCCAAGAGAACCATCAAACCACCTCAAAGGTTTGGAATGGGACAAGGATGCAGTTCACTATGCTTTGAATGCTAGTGAGAAGAACCAACCACGTTCCAAGAGGCTGTTAAGAACGAGGAACGGGAAAGTTGGATGGAAGCTATGATGCAAGAGATGGAATCTCTACACCAAAACTCAGTTTGGGAGTTAGTTTCCTAAACCCGAAGGTCGAAAGGTTATTGGCTGCAAATGGGTGTTTAGGAAGAAAGAAGATAATGCATGGAAAGGGAGCCACCATATTCAAAGCTCGATTGGTGGCTAAGGATACTTGCAAAAGGAGGGAGTTGATTATGATGAAATTTTCTCTCCGGTGGTGAAACATACTTCTATACGGCTACTACTCTCCTTAGTAGCTCAAGAGAACATGAGGGTGGAACAAATGGATGTGAAGACTGCTTTTCTCCATGGTGACTTGAGGAAGACATCTACATGAGCCAACCTCAAGGGTTCATTGAAGCAAGCAAGGAAAATCTAGTTTGTAGGTTGAAGAAGTCTTTGTATGGGCTGAAGCAATCTCCAAGACAGTGGAACAAGTGCTTCGATTCTTTCATGATGAAGATTGGGTATAGAAGATGTGAATCAGATTGCTGCGTATACCTCATGCATTCAAGGATGGTAATTTCATCCTTTTGCTTCTTTATGTTGATGACATGCTAATTGCATGTAAAGACATGTCAAAAATCCAGGAATTGAAGACATTGCTTGGAAGGGAGTTTGACATGAAAGGATCTTGGTTCTGCACAAAAGATCCTAGGTATGGAGATAAGGAGAGACCGAAATGGAGGCAAGCTATGGCTGTCACAAAGTAAGTACATTTCCAAGGTACTTGAAAAGTTCAATATGATGGATTGCAAGCCGGTGTCTACTCCTTTGGCGGAGCATTTTAATTAAGTGCGCAGGATTGTCCTTCTACGGATGAGGAGAAGGAAGAAATGAGTAAAATTCCATATGCAAGCTTGGTAGGGTGTCTCATGTATGCAATGGTGTGCACACGCCCCGACTTGGACCAAGCCGTAAGTGTCGTGTCAAGATACATGGCGAATCCGGGCAAACAACATTGGACAGCAGCGAAGTGGATTCTCAGGTACTTGAAGGGCACCAGAGGATTGGGATATTGTTTGAAAGACAATAGGGAAAAGCATGTGTGTCGGGTTATGTGGATTCTGATTATGCAGGAGATTTAGACAAGAGGAGATCCACCACAGGATATGTCTTCATTTGTGGTGGAGGACCGATTAGTTGGAGAGCAGTGTTACAATCGGTTAGTGCCTTTGTCTACTACAGAAGCGGAGTATATGGCGCTAACGGAAGCTTCAAAGGAAGCGGTGTGGCTGAAGAGATTGGCAAGGAATTCGGGATTGCCCAAGACTTGGTGGTGATACAAAGTGATAGTCAAAGTGCTATACACTTAGTGAAGAATCAAGCATTCCACGGAAGATCAAAACACATTGATGTTCGGTACCACCGGATAAGAGATTGGGTGAACGATGGAGACATCATGGTAAGGAAGGTTCATACAAATGAGAACGCTTCAGATTGTCTAACGAAGCCAGTCACAACAGCAAAGTTCAAGCATTGTTTGAACTTGCTCAATCTTGTTACATGCTAAAGATTGAGGTGGAGTTCTTGAGAGTTATCGGGACGACTCTCAAAGACATTACAGATGTCCTGGAAGGCAATGATGTCCACAAGAAGCTTTAGGCTCGCCAAGGTGGAGATTGTTGGAAAATTGGCTCGCATAAAGGATACAAAGTTTCGGACTCGCGACCGGTCGCCAGCCATTTGCGACCGGTCGTTTTAACACAGAGACGAAGTCTGGAGCATTGTCGACTCGCGACCGGTCGCCAGACATTTGCGACCGGTCGTTTTCAGGCAGAATCGAAGTCTGGAGGTTCTGTGCAAAAGCGACCGGTCGCTCAGTGCGCACGACCGGTCACCCAGCACGTGCTGTTTCAGTTTTCTCGAGTTTTGAACTCTAATTTCAAGGGCTATCGCCTCCCACCTACTTGCAAGGACTCTAGGGGTCACTTCTAAGTCAGAAGAACGTTGGAAATCAGTTGGGAGGTTTGAGGTAGCATTGAAGGACATTGGAAGACTTGTTTCAAGGTGTAGCTACTCTATGGTTCCATATAGGGTGGCTGCACAAGTAGCCATCAATACATAGCTTGTGGCTGGCCTAACCTGTGGTCCATGTCAGGTATTCAAGGGCAGAACGTGGGAGACAAAGCAAGGGTCTCCTCTCATGTCTAGAGGCTCATGTATTAAAGGAAAGAGTGAGCAAGTCTGAAAAAAAGTTAGAGAGAGTTGGAAGAAAAGTAGCTGGGAACTAGTGAGTCAAGAAGAGGAGAGAATTCTCAAGTGTATCAAGGTGTTGAGCAAGGGTGTGAGAGAAACAGATTGTGAGGGTAGTGTTCTAAGGGGGTTTCCATTTGTAAACC